>JAPMLY010000429.1:32500-212997 GCA_026401115.1 Tetraselmis chui | reverse complement strand
ACTAAGAAAACAATGATGAAAATCCCCGTGCACATTCAAACCCTCGTCATCAACACACCCCTTTGATGGTAAGGTGAAGAGGATTGTTCGTGCAAAGGAGTAAGGACCGAATCGACCACATTCCAATCAATTGAATGTCGAGTCCTTACATGTATACTACTCAGCCTTTGCTTACTTTGCTGACGACGGCCGGCTTTACGAATTGCCGGGCGTCCTATTGTAGGCGTCTCCGAAGAAGGCACTGCTGAAGTCGAAGGTAGTACCTGTGTCACAGCTAGTGGACTAGTGGTGCATGATGGGCGGTAAAAGTAATATCCGGCTGCTTTTCTTCATCATGAGGGCAGCTTGGCCATCATTGGCCCTGCATGTCCTCCTTGTCTAACTTACCCGAAGTCTCGCCTTGAAGCTCCGGGAACTTAGACAGACAATGTCCGGGCTTGTAGCACTTATTGCAAAGTTGCACATCGCTGTGACGCTATAGTTCCTTGGGAGTATGTGCCTTCACGAGGGCATTGAAGTTGACGCGCCGACCATTTCGTTGCTCGTCCTTACCCCTATTGCTTATGTTCATGCTCTTGTCCTTGTCCTTCGGACCATCCTCCAAGTCGTACGGACGTTACTTCTTGCAAGCGTTGCCAATTCCACCAATACCACCATCGTTGTTACGTGGCCGCTTTCCGTAGCCTCGACCAGCACCATTGCCGGGGTTGTCGGACAGGGACTAAGCACGGCCCAAATGGCGAGAGTCGACCACCAATCAGTTTTAAAAGCTGCAACTCCACGATGGTAATCGGTGTAGGCGACTTGGCAAGATGCGACGTGGGGTGCATCCTCAAACTATTGTTAGCGATGCTAGAAATAAAAGGGATGTACATAACGTCGTCGTTCATGACAGGCTTCGACCGTCTCTTGAAGTCGTTGAACATGTGTGTCTACTCTTGAAAAGACTTGCGTGCTTTGTTAAGCGCCATCATGGAGTTAATGGCGTTGTCGCGAATGTTCGGAAGAAGCGTACTTTTATTGAGTGCTTGAACTAACTACGTAAAAGATCACGGACCTCGGCATGTTGCCTTCGCGTTTAACCACATGCTTAACGTTGGTCCACCAAAATGAGACGTAACCACATTGACATTGTTGTAGGTGTCCGGCTCAAATTCCAACATCATGAACCGCTACGGTTGAAACTCCAATCGGTCATTCAACTCCGTTGGATTAGTTCCATCCCGCGGAGGCGCTTAAACGGCTGCCTCACTGTTAGCACTAGCATCCCGTTGCCTAGTGCTTATGTACAAGGTAGCTATTTCTCATCCTAGGACTTAGTGTTATGCTATTAGCGGTACTCGATTCCCTGTTAGTGGCGGTCGGCCGGCCCTTCCGGTGCCTTCGCCGGCCGCCATCTCCTTCTTCCCACTTCTCTAGTCTCCACAGCCGGCCCCCTTGTGGGGCCGGCATAACCTACGTGTAACTATCCGTTCCCGATTCCGACAGGTTCTGGGCCCTCCACCAAGTTATATAGAGAAGAGCGTGTGTAAAGCGCTCGGCGCCACGCTAGCCCTACCTACTCCCACGTAAAAAAGAGTATAGCGTGTGTAAAGCGCTCGGCGCCACGCTAGTAATTCATCGTCTAACCGACACCACGCTTCGCCTTCGAGCTGGTTGTCCACGACTGTCCTACTATCTCCCAAGTAAAAAGAAGAAGAGCGTATGTAAAGCCCCCGGCGCCACGCTCGCCCCACCCAGCTTTCAGTCTCACCTAGCCTTCAGCCTACCGATGCTCTCGACCGGATCTGGTTGTTTAAAACCGACCCTTCGTCCCGTACGTACTTTAATTAGTGTTGTTATTGTTTTTTCCCGTGGCAACGCCGCAACGCTCACCTAACTTAGCGTGGAGCTTATTTTTCCCACGGCGAAAGGGGGGAGTCAACACGAGCAACGCCCATCTATGCTTTTGCGTGTCTACACGCTCCTGATGGCCATGTTGGCTTTGCTTTTTCCTCGCCGGTCCCTCTCATGCGTCGGCTAATTCGCCCGTGGACAGCTTTTTCCGCCACATGTCAGAACATGATACTACGTAGTACTCAGGCGCGGAGGCACGAGCGCCCATTTTTCTATGTCAGTGTGTCTCTATTCCCCCCACCTGCCCTCGAGGTGACGGGGGACCTCGACAAGGAGGACCGTCGCGTCGGGGGATGCGGCGGCGACCTTGGCGGGGCTTACGGGATAAGGCGGCGGGATCGACGAGCGACCACGCGAGGAGGGTTTTCTTTGCCTGCCTTTCCCCTCCTATCTTCGGCAAGACCGAAGTCACGCGGGAGCTAGATCAGGCTGGCCCGGCGTCCCTCCCGAACGCCGACCGGCCTCGGCCAGTCAGCACCCCGGTTCGGTGGGAGCAGGCCGAGCATCGTGAAAGTTGAGCAGCAGTTTAGTTTTGCATTTCTCGACAAGTGGATTTATTTTTAGATCTGTTTTTCTTGATTACAAAGTTATTACGCTGTTACTGCTCAGGCGGAGGGGGCTGTGGCAGTTGCTGCGATTGCTTACAGTTTTTTAAGTTCTGAGGAGGCGAGGAACGTCGACACACAGTGAAGCTAGGTGTGTCGATAGGTGTCCTTGGTCGAAGAAACCCGGGCCCACCTTGCTAATAAGTCTTGAATGGCAAAGTGGTGTGGCCCGAGAGACAGCAGTCGGTCCAATTTGCAGGTATTGTTGTGGACAATTTCAATTTCAATTTCAATACGTAGTACATTTGGAACCGCTTCATATCGGCAACTCGCCGGTAGCGGCACATTCATGTGAGAGCATGTCGCTACCCCTACCCGGCTTGAGACACACGCTACAAGCACTGCACCTTCGATCAGGATGGCATCTTCCTCAACGCAAGCTAGGACGACGTCAAGACCTCGGCTACCTTGAGGGGGGGTGTTAGCACTAGCATCCCGTTGCATAGTGCTTATGCACAAGGTAGCTATTTGTCATCCTAGTGCTTAGTGTTATGCTATTAGCGGTACTCTATTCTTTATTAGTGGCGGCCGGCCGGCCCTGCCGGTGCCTTCGCCGGCCGCCATCTCTCTCTTCTCACTTCTCTAGTCACCACAGCCGGCCCCCAAAAGTAGGCCGGCACGACCTACTTTTAACTATCCGTTCCCGATTCCGATACTCTCGTTGATTCTCGGTGAGAGGAAGCACATCGAAACTGGTCGACGGCGGAGGCATTTTCACCAATTCATTTGCGCTAATCCGTCGGTTTTTCACCAACCACTCCGTTAAAGAAATCAACTCATTGCAAACAAACCGCGACCGAGTCGGTTGCAATAAGACGGGGCGAAAACATTTGCGGGTGTATGTGTGAATTGAGCGTGGAAGTTCATATCGTTGGCACATGTAATGCATTTGAAAAAGAAGTGAGTAAAAACCCGCATCATGTAGGTTTTGATAAAAGTGCACTATGTAAATGGGTGAGTGCGATTGGCAATTGGCAAGGGGCGAGGTTCAATTTTACCGTTAGGGACGCATGACGTTGACTGTGGTTTTTAGACTGCTTGTCCACCCCACGCGTGGCACACGCCGGGAATTGACCATTTGGAACGGTAGAAATGAGTGATGGATAAACATGTATCGCCAAGCCCCATACAAATCGCCTCATGAAGTAAACCCGATTTGACGGGTGTTGCTCGACATTGTGACTCAGCTTCGCCGGAATCTTCAATAAAATCTAAACAATTCACCGAAATTTTGTGTGTGGGTTACCGATCCCGTGGTTAAGAGCGTACAATTCGCATCTACACGATACGTCCAACGGTACTCTACTCAAAAGAAGTGAAGCTCAAAATTGGTAAGTTATGACCCTTTAAACAGTGTGATCGAATGTAGCTTGCCCTTGTTTGATTTGTGCGAATATCGGTGGCAATTCCGCATACGCTATTTCGTGCGTTTTCCCCACAAAGACATGCCCAACACCTCCCCCCTCCGTCGTGTGACGAGCACAGTCATGCAACTGTACATTGCATGACATTGTACAACTACTCGTTCCTAATTCCAACTCGTGCTTTTCCATCGGAAGGACGTACAACGTGGGTACGTCGTTACTACAATTTAGCGAGGGTCCTGATGCGTAATGTACTAACAGTACCTACCGGTACATACAAGTACACACAATTAATATATCTAGCCAGACGACGCGCCAAGCGAGGTTTCCAATGCAGAATGTGATTCTCTAGACTGGACGAGACCCGTCGCAAGTATGTTGATGGCAGTTGAAAAGCCCTAGCACTTGACACGTAAGCCAAGCGAGAGTAGGCGCAAACTGACGAGGCAAATATAAGCTTACTGCATTAGAGGGAGGTGACAGAACCATCTAACAATTCCCTTTGTTCAATTACAGTATAATGGCAAAGTACAAGCAGTGAGATATCTTCTAATCTCTCTCCATTTGCACTTCCACCTAGCAATTGAGCAGCGACAAAACAGAACAGAATTGTCTATGCAGTTTGCTTTCCGAAGGCTAACCGCCAAAGTTGACTATGCATCTTATTTACGCGACCGTCGCACAATCATTCATATTGCGGCGCTTTGAGCCCGTTGCTTATTTGATTCGTCTAACCGGCACGGCGGCTCTTTGAAAGCGCGTGTTGCACGGGTGCGGGTGCGAAGACCGCACGTACACAAGCCCGGTAATGCTAGGATTGAGCCCCCCCTCCCCTTCCCCCCCATTTCCCCATATTTGTCGGCGCAATCTATCTTGGGCACCACAACACTGCCTAGTAGGAGTTCATCAAACATATATATGTCAATATAACCGATGGTTGGGTGTAATTTTCACATGCAATACATGTATACGAAATATTGTCCGAAAATTTGTGGACATATTGTCAAGACATTATGCCGTCCCTTCAATTTTTAAAATTGCAGGGGACATGCATCATGACAAACAAGAGGGAATCTGACACAGGGATCAAAGAGCCGTTATCGTCACCGTGAACCAAGCAAAAAGTCGACTCACTTCCAAGCGTCCACTTCATGGGTTCCTATCTTCGCGACGCTTTGCAGGAGGGCAGTGCTGACGCTGTGGCGTGCCTTCCTGTTCCTCGCGCTTTGGTTTTTTCCTCCTTTATTCTGTTTGCTTGGTGGTGTCACAACCAGCCTCTCGGTGGCTGGTTGCTAGTCAAAATCTCACATGGGAAGCGTTCAATGAGTGAAAAATGCTGGTAGTTCTGTAAGCAAACTACAGTGGAGCAGTCGCTATATGCGGGGATTGAAGGAAAGAAGTTACAATGTGGAATATCCTGTCACCGCCCTCCATTGTGCTAGACTATTTATAGTCTAGCGAAGCTCGCCTTCAGTCTCGTCACGCGTCACGCTTCCCCAGGCAGGTATCGACGTGTCGACGTCCGTAGTCTTTCGTAGGCCAGGTTGCGTAACCAATTGGCCTCGTGCCTAGCGTCTTGACGCATGGGAGAACTCACTGTGCGTACTGTACATACCGAGAGGTGCATATACGTACAGTACTGCGGACAGTGTCCTCGAGCTTCACAATGGCAAGTGTAACTGCTAGTACACTACATCCGTGGAAGGTACGGTATAAATATCGTAGCGAGTACTTGTACTAGTCCTTTAACGTACTGTCACAGGACAGTACTCGCCACACTCGTACGCTCCCCCTCTTGACAGGATGTGAGGCCGGCCGAGAGGCCAACCTCAAGCAGTAGGTCTTCGAGCTTTCTCCATAACTCGAGTCGAGCGCTGCGTTGCAGGCTGTGCTCTTAGGAGATCCGGGCGTCCTATCTCAGTGCTGCTCTTCAGCACGACGCAGATGTCTCAAATCCGGGCGGTAGTCGTAGCGATTAGCGATACCGTCAGCGACACTTCATCTGAGCCTGTAATCAAATGTATCGATGTGCTCCTGTAGAAAAGTCAGCACTTTTCATATCGTCAGAATCATACAGGTACTGTATCTCGAAGTGTCATCATCAATAATATTTCGATCCCTGTATACACTACGGGACAAAATAATATCAGTCGCCGTTTGATGTCCTGTCAGTCAGCTACCATCTTCAGACAGACACAGAAACAACACTTCAACCAGCAGGTAAGTGTTTCAAGCACGGCAAACTCTCTCAGATACTGTCGTAGTAGAGGTTGCACAGGCAGCGACTTCTTCGTTGCCATAGAATGTTGTCGATATATCTCTCTCGACAAACGAGGGACACTGTAATAAATATCCGAAAATACTACAGTCTTGTCCACCACTCAACTCATCTTTCGTGCATTCCATATCGACTCCCTTCAGCGTGTCTACGCATCAGGCTCGTACCATGCCAACACTTTGTTGCGCATCGAGGTAAAGTCAATAGACCTTGCCAACTTTCAAGTTGCGCAATCTTGTCCAATCGTATTGCCTCGGCAAACTCGGATTGTGGATATCTCGCTAGTCACGAATTACACTACCACTCAGTATCATGGTTTCTTGCCAATCAATCTCTCTGAGTCTCTGGTATGCAAACGAGCACTAACGAGCAGCATATGAGTTCGCGAGTGAAAACGTGGGGTCGGACCACGCTCCGAAACCAGTGTCACAACCAGCCTCTCGGTGGCTGGTTGCTAGTCAAAATCTCACATGGGAAGCGTTCAATGAGTGAAAAATGCTGGTAGTTCTGTAAGCAAACTACAGTGGAGCAGTCGCTATATGCGGGGATTGAAGGAAAGAAGTTACAATGTGGAATATCCTGTCACCGCCCTCCATTGTGCTAGACTATTTATAGTCTAGCGAAGCTCGCCTTCAGTCTCGTCACGCGTCACGCTTCCCCAGGCAGGTATCGACGTGTCGACGTCCGTAGTCTTTCGTAGGCCAGGTTGCGTAACCAATTGGCCTCGTGCCTAGCGTCTTGACGCATGGGAGAACTCACTGTGCGTACTGTACATACCGAGAGGTGCATATACGTACAGTACTGCGGACAGTGTCCTCGAGCTTCACAATGGCAAGTGTAACTGCTAGTACACTACATCCGTGGAAGGTACGGTATAAATATCGTAGCGAGTACTTGTACTAGTCCTTTAACGTACTGTCACAGGACAGTACTCGCCACAGTGGTCTCCACTGCTTTTTCTTGTAAGAAATTACCTACTTTCAGACGTCGCGGTGTACGGTACAGATATAATCCTTTGTGCAAGAGTGTACATGTACATCTACTTAATCATTCCATGTTCTTTTTATATGTCAGAATCTGAGAGCGATGAAATAGGGTAGCCGTCACGGTCTCTTTCAGCGAGCGTGAACTCACAAGTCGACTCACTTCTACAGACGTCGCGAGGTATCGATACAATCCTTAGAACCTTTCAGGCCCAGGAAAGCTTCTCGTCCCCTTGTTGGATCCGTCTTTGCCAATTAAAATTGCTGACAGTCTTGAGAAGCTGGAGCTCGTGGCCACCGCGGCAGTTAAAAGTTTCAGTGCTGCTTGACGAGTGACGGCAGTCTACTAAGGTGGCGGTTGGCGGAACAAGACCGAGTCGTGGGCCCCGTCCAAGTCAGCGCAACCATTGGTGCCTCCGTCGCGCTTGTGCGCCGAGCAGCGCACGCCTGTCAGGTTTCACAAGCTAGGCAAAACTGGGAGTCTTTCAGTGCTGAACAGCGTACTCTTCCCTTTGGAGTGGGCCTGGACAAAGATCCGGCGACTTGTGCACGTGCAGCCGCGATGGGTGCCGAAGAGCGCAAGCTTGTACAGGACACGGGGGCGTTCCTTATGAATGTCCTGTCTGCCGTGGCTATAATCTTTGTCAATAAAAAGCTGATGAGCAGCAAGGGATATGGCTTCAATTTTGGTGGGTGGTGTGCCGTAGGTGTGGTAGATCGCGGAAGTGCCGTGCGAGTCAAACCTCTCGACGAGCTATGTGAAGCGAGCCGACTTAGTCAGAGCTCGTACTGAAGTTTTGAATCTGTCCCCTCGCAGCGACTACGTTGTGCGCCCTCCACTACCTCACCTGCTCGGCTGCGATGCTCCTCGGCAGCGGCGTTGGGGTTTGCAAGAGACCAGAGGCCAAGTCAAGTCTGCCTTTGAAAGGTGAAGAAACATTATGCATACCAAAATATCGCCCTTCTTCACATTTGTCTGTTGTCTGTTCATGATTGACTTTATGTGACCCCCCGAAAGGATGATGTCCCTAAGGATAGCACGAGTGAGAGCTTGCGGCCAGTACTTGTGGAGGGCTAAACATAACTGTGCTTGTGCCGCAGAGCTGCTGTTCTTTGTGCTGATTGCCAGCACCTCCATTGTGAGTTTGAACGTTAGCCTGATGGTCAACACCGTGGGTATCTACCAGGTAAGCTGCCAGTGTTCCCAGCACGTACCAGGGCTATCCTGCGGGACAGCCTTTCATGTCAGTCTTACCCATTCCAGTGTTAACCGCACTCCTGACGTGGTGTGCGAATGAACACGCCTCAGGTTGCGAAGCTCCTCATCATCCCCACGACTTGCTTCCTGGAGATGATCGTCTTCCGTAGCGCCACCTTCACTGCGCCCATGCTGGTATCGGTGGTGGTGGTCCTCACTGGAGTTGGCATAGTGTACGTTGTGATGCTTTGCGTTCTTGCCGTTTCTCTCTGCCGTGCCACCAGTAGTGCTAAAACTTGTGCCTGGTTCCCACTTGTGTTGCTACAGCACTGTCACAGACGTGGAGGTCAACAAAACTGGCTTGATCTGGGCAGGGGTGTCTGTTGTGACAAGTGCCTTGCAACAGATCTTCTGTGGCCTGCTGCAACGCAAGTTCAGGGTCAGCTCCCACGACCTGCTCGCCAAATCAGCACCCCTCCAGGTGAGAACAGCAATCTAAACTGCACAAGTGGAATGTACGCACGATACCAGCGCGACATGCACCTATCTTTCCATTGGTTCCTGAGCCTCATGTTCTGTGCACTGGATCGGCAGGGGACATTGCTGCTCTTCGTCGGCCCTTTCCTAGATAAGGCCATCTCTGATCAGTGGGTGCACGAGTACGAGTACAACGTGCCTGCGTTGACAATCCTGGCAGTGTCTTGCGCCACGGCTGTGCTTGTGAATGTTTCGCAGTTCTTTTGCTTGGGCCGTTTCGCGGCTGTTACATTTCAGGTGGGCGCGGCAAGTTGCATGCTACTGCTGTCTTTCGCTTGTGGTTGCGTGTTTCCTTCTTTCTTATGCCGCTGTAACTCCCTCGGGTAGGTGCTCGGGCACATGAAGACTGTGCTGGTCCTTGCCGGAGGCTGGACAGTTCTGAAGGAGCCTTTCACGCTGAAAGAAGGGGGGGGCGCCGGTCTTGCTGTTGTGGGTATGATGAGCTATGGCTTCTTTGCGTCAAGGGTGAGTACCAAGCCCAATTACCGCGTGGAAAGTGGCTGAGTGTGATCACATTGTACAGCACGTTGAAAAAATCACGTCTGATGGCTGCCTTTGCCAGGCCCCTCGCTACCATCAGCCCGTTATCGTTTCTATCGCTGAAGAGCTGGAGGAGAATGAAGAAAAGCAGCCCTTGAAGGGGGCTACAGGCTAAACACGTGCATTATTATCCAATGCGTCCGCCCATCACAACGGGTGCGTGTGACTAGGTAGACTACATGGGAAGTGTGTGATGCTTTCCATCCATTCAGCTCCCGCATCACGACTTACTTGGAACTAAAGAGTATCTGAAACTATTAACTTGCACAGCCTCCGTGCTGTCGAGGCCCTGCCATGTGATTCTTCCCGGGTTGACTAATCGCTGTCGCTGCCATAGTCGGCTAAGCCAGCCAGCCCAGGACCTACGTTTAGACACAGGGAGAAGGAGTGAGGCATATGCTCACACACATCCCACAAGCTTCCGTACTGAAATCGATTAATTGTGGTGACAAGGAAAAGACAGGTTACCAGGGAACCGTGGGTGCTCACCCTCCTCAGTTTTCTGGCGCTTCTCGCTTGGTGCCTCCTCCCTCTCGTTATGACATTTCTTCTTTATCACCGCTCTGATAATCGGGTTCTTCTTCTCCACCGCCTGCGTCGACAAAACACAAACTCACAATACGCTAATGAACTACCTAGGAAATACAAAATGACCATAGTCTAACAAGTCGTACTCACGCCGCACCTTTTTCACCGCGGGCTTGGGCCGAGGCTTATGCACTTCTGGTGGTGCATCAGCAGCCTCTTTAGTTTGGGCTTCAAGTTGGGCCTGGTGGTAGCGTGACACACCCGTAAGGCCCGCCATCCAACCATAGACTTACTTCATATATACCATTTCAAGGTTTCCTTCGAAAAAAGCTGGCATAGGCAAGATACCCACCAATTGAAATGCAGCCAGCTCCGTCCTTTCTTCCTCCTGCTTAGCCTGCTCGCGGGCGCTTTCCGATTTATATACACTATCTAGAAACTGCATCTCGTCTTCGTCGAGGGGCCGGTTCTTCCCTAGCACAGCAATTCGCAATACGGCAACTGGTAAATGCATCTTGAGCGGCGATGTGTAGTCACAGTCGACCGACGAGGATGGCCAATACAGTTTAAGCAGCCGGTTGAGGTGAGTGTCCACCTACCCACTTTCATGCTCTTCCACACCTCCTGGAATTTCTCCTCCTTGGCCTCTTTGTTCTCCGCCAAAACCTCTGCAAGCGTTTTGTTCACCGTCATTGTGCCGTCCTCGGGCCGCTCTCCGCGCTGCGCTTTTATTTCTGTGAGCTACAACCCGATGGAGAAGTCGTCAGCGCCGGCTGTGGCCTCTCTGTGCGCAGCTGTGCTGCATACTATGCCTTGCCTCCCCTGCCCCCTCCCTTCCTCACCTCTGTCTCCGTTACGAACTTCACCGCCCCCAGAGCCTCCTTTGTGGCCTCAGCGTCCAGCCCCAGCATCCCCTTCTTCGCCTCAGATGGAAACACAGAGGTGGTATCCCGCCCCAGCACCTCTTCCTTATCAAGAAGCTCCTCCTCCCTATGCATGTAACGAGTATGGTCACTCGCAAAAGCTTCCCCGCCGTTGGGCTGATAGGAATAACCCCAACCCGGCACAGGTTGGCAACTATATCACGCATGGAGGACCGCTCACCTTTCAATGCGTATCATCTCCATCCTGGGCTAATAATCAGTCCTCACCCCTGTGCCTACACCCTAGACAACCAGCAACAGAGCCTCCCACAACCGCAGTACCTCTTTACCGCTTGTAACACCTTCACCGTGTCAGGGTTCTCTCACCCCCGGTTTACGAAGCCTTCCCCAATATTTGCTTTTGTCGCCAGTGAGCCCCTCGTACCCTGCAACCATCGCACACCGCCACTCGTGTGAGTTTCATAACGACGCCACCGAGCTGGACACTTGCGTTTCTCCTTGCTCGCTAGTTTCGCAACTATGATCAACGACAGGAAGCAAGTCGCGTGTCCCTCTTTGGCCCCTTACCCCTCCACCCTCTGGTGCCCACCGAAGCACCACGCTAGAGCTGCTCCCCGCCAAGCTCAACCCCAAAAATAACGACGGTTTACTGCTCTACTCTTAATACCCAGCGTTTGAGGGCGATAATGCCGCGCACAGTACGCTTCTTTAAGATGTACCAACCACAGCGGCGCCTCGGTGTGCGACACGTCGGAGAGGTCCCAAACCACGTGAAGGCTTGGCTCGGTACCAAACACAAACCAAAGAATCCCACACTGCAATTCGTCACTTTCGTATTTTGCCTGGGCTGCCAAAGGTTTGAGAGGTCGGCAGAGAGTCGGACTCGGCTTTCAGCGTAGTATGTATGCCGCTATGAGGAAACCAGAGTTGTACCAGCGACCCCACACGTATAATATTTAAAAAGTTTTCTTGTAATTTACCCTAGGGCACGTTTTGCCAAAGATGTCAGCTTGCTTACAATTTGGCCAAAAGACACCCGCAGACAGGGTCTGGGGGTCAATTAGCGCAGGATTATAGGGATGGGTGGGTGGGTTCGCGCGAAGCCTAGATGGGCTGAGCGCGAAAGCAGAGAGTGCCTAGGCTCGTGGCTAGCTACGGCTTATAAGGCACGGGCTAGCTAGAGCTGACCGTTGGGGAAGTCGTTGGTCGTTGGCTGCGTCTAACTGCTCGGGCAAGGTGGTTGCCCTGCAGGTGAGACGCGCCGTTAATTAACGGTAACAGTAACCGCTAGAGTTACTGTCCCGTACACATGATATTGGATATGCAAACCTCTAGATTCAAATCAATCTGACCATTTACCCTAGGGCACGTTTTGCCAGTAACCTAAAGCCAAAGGCTTGCACAGCCAGAATTAGTGTTGCGGGGGGGACGGAGTGAGCCAGCCGAAGAACCGCCAAGCAGCAGGTGATGGGGTCATGGTGGGGTCAATATATTTGCCTTCTGTCACAGAACTGTTCTTGGCCCAGCCACCCATAAATTTGATTACGGGGAGGGGCGCGCCGATGCAGCTGGCAGCGGACGCCGCGCCTTTCCGTAGGCTGTGCGACGTCCAGTGAAAGCCGGCGGGCGCGGACGAGCGGACTGTGAGGAGGGCGAGGGAGAGCCAGGTGGAGACGGTGGACGAGGCACCCCAATCAGCGGAGGGTTCTGTAGGTGAGAAGCTCCAGAAAGCGAGCGGGGGTGGTTTTCTGTAGAATTTGTTGCAGAAGGCCGCGCGCTGCTCCGTGTAGTAGTCCAGCAGGTCTGCTAGGACGGGGTTAGCGGAGATAGAGATAGCGATAACCTGTTTTTCGCTGGCGTCGCGGCGCTGGTCGCCTTTTGATTTTCTGATGAAGAGGCAGATTTGCTGCGAGGGTCTGTCGACAACTAGGTCGCCTGTTTGACAACGGGTGCCAGTTTCGGCCCGGCAGAAAAACGTGTAATTGACGCACACCGCGAGGCAGGCTCGAAAACGTTGCAGTTGGGAGAAAGCTGCAGGAGTCCACGGGAGGGTGAGGTGTAGCGTGTCTGCGGCCTGTAGGATGGTGAGGGCGACGGGCGCGGGTAGCGGAAGGCGCGTGGTGGCTGGGATGAGGCGGTGTTGCAGGATTTCGAGGCCACGCCGGGCGTCCGCCAGGAGGTCGCCCACAGCAACAGGCTGGCGTTGGTGGTCTCGAAAGAATTTGTTCACGGCTGAGAAGTAGGGCTGCAGGGAGCTTGCGGCGACCGTGCCGAGAAGGGCTAGCCACGCGGTGTAGCGGACCATGGTAGCGGGAGTGGCCTGTAGGGGGGCGATATTTTCCTCTGTGCAAAAAATAAAGAATTGCCGCAGCGCGCTGCCGTAGCTTGAGTACGTCGAGGGCGCTAGGGAACTCCTGAGTAGGGCGACCGCCGTAGCCCCTAGCTTGTCTGAACCTAGGAGGTTTTGGAAAGTTTCAGCTAGAGAGGTGGACCAGGGCGCCTGTGCTGCTTCGAGGCGTAGGCCGTAGCGGGGCTGTCCTGTACGCAGAGCCGGCCCGCGCTGTACAGGGGCGTTTAATTGTACCGGGCGCAGCGCCCGCCCAATCGCGCCGCGTCGGGTGTAGAGCCACGAAGGGGTTAGAGACGAAAGGCCACGATGCTCCACGCGGGAGGTCCGACCCCTTCGGGCTTGCCGCGTCTGCCGGGAAAGAATAGGTCGCGCGCCGCTGGGAAGTGTAGTGTTTCGGTGGCCAATCGGGTGAACGCGTGGTACCACGGTTTGTTGGGCCAAAAAGGGGCGATGACCGTGGCTGAGGCTCGGGCTTGGGCGAGTTTGGCGGCGAGGGCGGGGAGGGCAGACCAAGGTGGGTTGCAGTAGTTGTTTTCCCTGCGCCACGCGTCGTCGGACAGGTGTAGGGAGTCGACGTCCTCGCACAGTGGGTCGCGCCAGCGGGCGTTGAAGCGGGGAAGTTGCGCGTTGAGCATAGACGCGAAACGGTCGATAGTGTGCGGCCCCCACCGGCGTTGCAGGTGGGAGAAAACACGAGGGTTGAGCTGCCAGTCTTCGTAGTCCAGCTCGCGGCTGAGCTTGTCGGCCCATATATTCGCCGCGGAGCGGATGTAGCGCGGTCGGATGTTGATGTCGTTGCTGTCGAGGAGGTACCATAGGCGACGGAGTTCGGCCATCATGGCGGGAGAGCGCGAGGTGAGTTTGGTGAGGGCGGCGACCACCGCTGTGTTGTCCTCGTGTAGGAGGACCTGCCGGCCTTGGAGTTGGGGTAGAAAGGATTCCACCGCGTGTCGCACCGCTCGAAGTTCTTTCCACGTGATGTGTTGTTGGCGGTCGGTAGCGTCCCAAAAGCCACGGGCTTGATAGTTGGAGTCCTCGTTTAGAACGGCACCCCAACCGTAAGCACTCGAGTCGGCGTGGAGGTAGGCGGTCTCGATAGGTTTGTAGATGGACCGGCCGTTGTGTTGAGTGGGGACCGTGCGCCACCACTCGAGGTCTCGGCGTAATTGGTGGGTGAGTCGGACGCGTCCGCCCCACCCAACCCGTGTGGCTAGCACGTCGTGGAGTTCGCGCAAAAAGAAGCGCGCGGGTGCGATTGCGAGGTAGAGGAACTGCGCTTTCCCCGCGAACGCCGCAAGGTGGCGTGTAGGAAGCCACCGGGCGTTGGAAGCGGCCCGTCCGAGTAGGGACGAGGCTTGTTGCGCGAGCTGGTGGAGCTTTGCGGGAGGGGCGCGAAACATGCCGTGTTGAAGGTCGACCGTTAATCCCAAGTGGTCGCCGACTTGAGTCGGAGTCCAAATGCCTTTCTTGGGGTTGCGTTCGAGGCCGAGTGTGTCGAGGAGGGCTTGGACGCGCTGTCGTAGTAAGAGAGCGTCTTCGTAGGAGTCGGCGAGGAAAAGGAAGTCGTCCATGTAGGGGAGTAGCCGAATCCCCCGCCATCGTGCGTTTCAGAGGAAGCGCTTTGTAGGGCGGCGACTGTGGGGGGGGGTAGTCGCCGGCATAGGTTGCGGAGGGCGGCGTAAGTGGTTTGTGAACGCCTGGGTTAGCTTGCAAAAGTAGTAAGCCGAACCCGACCAGCCCATGGGAAGGCAGGCTAGGCGCCACAGCGTGCCGCGGTAGTTGACCGTGAAGAAGTCTCGGTCTTCCTCCCGGATGCCAAGGGTGTAGTACCCGTCGGCAAGGTCGAGGGAGACGAAGTAGTCGCCCGGACGCGAGAGGTGACGTAGGTGCTTGAGCGTCTCGCATGTCATGGTGAAAGTCGAGCAATAACGGTTGAGTTCCCGGAGGTCGATAATCAAACGCCATTGGTTGCACCCGGGTTTTGGGACTAGAAACATCCGGGAAACGTAGCGAGGGTTGTCCGCTCGTTCCCACGCACCGCAAGCCTCGAAGCGAGGAAGCTCCGAGTTTAGAAACTCGAGTTGGGCCGGCGTCGCGTCGAGCATAGAGATGCCGTGGTTGAAGGGCTTGGGGCGTAGGCCGTGCTTGAATTTCACCCGGACGCCATGGCGGATCCAATTTAGGACTTGGCCGCTCGCGCCGATGCGCTCCCACTCCCGCCATCTTCGACGCACGCGGTGGCGCATGAAAGAAGATGTCGGGGAGCAGGAATCGGCGCGGCGGGCCACACCGTCATTTCTTGGTCGTGGGTTTAGCCGAGTCGGTCGGCTTGGGTGGCGCGATGGCGCGGGCTGCCGCTGCTGCTGCGGCTGCGGCTTTGCGTTTGTCGGCGGCGGCCTTGCGGGCTCGTGCGTCGGGACCGGGGGGCCTGTCCGGGGTGACTTTGGCGAAGGCAGCACCGGCGGCGGCCTTGCTGGCGGCGTGTAGGCTGACTTCCAGCGTGCGGTCGACGAACGCTTGGCGAAGCGCATCCAATGTGCCGGAGACCGCGGTAGGGCGCGGTCGGCAAAAGCGCTCGTGGGCCAATTCGGCAAAGACGCGGTCCGCATCCGTGCTCGTTTGTCCGCCCTTGGTGAGGCGGAGGAAGCCCAATCTAGTACGGGCGGCCTCCTCCGTCGCCATGTGGGTGCGATGACCCGCTCGGATGAGGGTAATCGCTGCCGTCTGCTCTGCCGATAGAGGTGGGCCTTGTGACAGCGTGTCCAGAGCCTCGCCAATTGCCGCGTTGGCGCAGCTGTCGAAGAAGGCATAGCACCCGATGTGTAGGTACTCGTCGTAGGCGGCTTGGGTGCGCTTGTCGCTTAGAGTGCGGGCGGTGTCGTCCGTGAGGGTCCACAGACGTGGCTCCTCGACGTCACGAGGGGGACGTTCGAGGCCGGCCGGGATGACTTCGCCGTAGTAGGTGAAGTCGACGAAATCGGTCGCGGAGGGATCGGGTTCGTCGTCGAGCAGGTCGATAGGTGGCTCGGGGGCCGCCTTACCACCCTCCGTCGCTGTGGTCGCGTCGGTGGGAATGGACTGCTGTTGATTAGTAGCAGCAGGTGTGGCAGTCGTCTCTCGGAGCTGGGCGAGTAAGGCAGCGTTAGCCGCCAAAAACTGTTCCGTTATCCGTTGTTCTGATGCCAAAACTGCCGTACGAATCTGTTCGGCTGTGCGTTGTTCGAGTGAGGTAGCGTGAGGGTCGGCCGCTGCGGCGGATGTAGATTGCTCAGGCTGCATATTGGGGAACGCTGTAGCTGAACGAGGGGAAGTGTCGCGTGACGCTCGAGTGCGCATGGGACGAAAGTAAGATTGACACCCTACTCGACTACGAGAGTCGAGACTGCATTCGCGCGAAGCCTAGATGGGCTGAGCGCGAAAGCAGAGAGTGCCTAGGCTCGTGGCTAGCTACGGCTTATAAGGCACGGGCTAGCTAGAGCTGACCGTTGGGGAAGTCGTTGGTCGTTGGCTGCGTCTAACTGCTCGGGCAAGGTGGTTGCCCTGCAGGTGAGACGCGCCGTTAATTAACGGTAACAGTAACCGCTAGAGTTACTGTCCCGTACACATGATATTGGATATGCAAACCTCTAGATTCAAATCAATCTGACCAGAAAAAGCAGCTGAGACCATTGGTATAATACTGAATTACAAGAAGCACAACACGAACATGGACAGTTTACATGTTTAGGGTTTATATGCCGCTCATGTAGCGTTGTCGTAACCTCCTGCATCCAACAGGTAAGCGTGTTAGCCGTCCATCCGTCGTGTTTCTTTGTTATGTCAATTGCCCAATGCGCTGCTAGGAATTACCCCCCCGAGAAAGTGCGTCGAACTGGTGAATTACCCGAGTGTGTACAATAGGCGATAGGTTGCATAGTAGTTTACGCTCTACTAACACACTCCGTTGTCCTTTCCTCTTGCGAATTTTGCGATGGTACATGTGAATACCGTCGCCGGTCTTGGAGGCGACGAGGTCTTTGGTAAGGCAGTCGATGCCGGAACCTCCTCTTCTGAAGAACAAGTACAATACTACTACTAGCGTGCATGCCCGCTGTAGTCGTTCTTGATCGCGTGCTAGTCGTGTGGTCAGGGTAGAATGCGTTGTGGATTCCGCGAGCTAGAGGCGTAGGGCTTGGGAAAGGCGTAGGGCTTGGACGACGAGGGAAGTTGGCACGTGTACGCGTACCGGCGTGTCGTCGATCGCAACCTGCGACGCGGCCAATCACTTATGTACCTAAGCGACGAGGTCGCCGAAGGCAACTGCTTCGAGTCCATGGTCCTTGATGAAGCCGTTGATAGTAGACAAGTATGGTTGTAGGCTTGAGGCCTTTATGGTCCCGAGCTGACCTAGCCATGCAACGTATTTAGCCATGTGTGCCGGAGTAGCCGCTAACGGGGCGAGCATGTGCTCGTCGCAGAAGTCGAAGTAGCGGCGGATAGTACTGCCGTACGTCGTTCATGTGCTAGGTGCCCATGCTGCGGAGAGGAGGGCTAGGGCCTTCGCGCCGAGTACGTCCGAGCCGAGAATCTTGGTCATGTACGGTTTATCAACTCGATCCACGGGTTGGTGTTGGCATTGACGGTGACTCTATACTTTGGCTTGGAAACTCGGCCGGGCTACTAGTCAAGAAGTATGGGGTCTCGGTGTAGTCCTATAAAAAGTGCCAATGTAGCGCTCACAACTCCTCGTCTAAAATAGAGCAAGACCGGGGGGGAATTCGGAATATTGTGACGGCCAAATGAGGACTGCCTGATGTGCCGCGTAGCGCCCGCCGCCCGGGTTGGAACAAGTTTGGGCGCGGCGCGATGATTAATTCCTCGGCGAGTGCTTGGTGCCAAACTTTGCCCGTCCATCTCGGGCGATTACAACGGCTGCTGCGCAGCTCTGTCGTAGGTTTCGGACGAGGTTGGGTAATAGGGGCCACGGGGGGTTGCACCACTTGTTTTCCTAGCGCAAGTTTGAGTCCGATAGGTGTAGGGCGTCTACGGCTTCGCAAGTTGGGTCCTTATATCCCGCGTTGTATCGGGGGAGAAGTGTGTTGTGTTCGGACGCGAAGCGATCAATAGAGTGTCGTCCGAACCTAGCATCGAGTTCCGCAAAAAGACGCAAGTCGAGCTTGAAATCGTCGCTGTCGAGGTGTCGGTTGAGCTTGTCGTCCCTGACGTTGGCTGTTGAACGGATGTAGCGCGCTCGCAGGTTGATGTTGCTTGTGTCGAGTAAGCACCACATACGTCGTAGTTCATCCATCATGATTGGCTAGCGGGAGGTTAAGCTTGTCAGAATATGACCGACTGCTTAGTTGTCTTCGTGCATGAGGACGTTGCGGCCGGCCAACTTCGGCAAAAAATTCTAGAAGGCGTGACGGGCGGCCTTTATCTCTTTCCGTGTAAGTGCTATTTTTCGTCCTCGGCGCTTCAAAATCCTCGAGCCTAGAGGTGCTTGTTCATAACCGCTCCCCATCCGTAGAGTGAGATGTCCTTGTGTAGGTACGCGGTCTTGATTGGCTTGTGGATGGGCTTGCCGTTTGACTGACTGGGGACCTATCTCCACCGTGGTAGGTCGCGACACAACTCGGGAGTTTGCCGGATGAGGCCTCCCCACTTCTCGCCGACGACGGAGTGTAGCTTGAAAAGGAAGAATATGGCATCATAGATAGTCAAGAAAAGGTATTGTGCCTGACCCGCTAGTGATTGAAGGTCCTTTACGGGTAGCCAACTTGAATATCGTGTAGCTCGTCCGATTAGTAGCTGTTTTGCTTGCTGCTCGATCTTGATGAGTTTTGACTCCGGAGCGTAGAAGTAGCATGACGCTGTGTTGATGTCGGTTCCAATGCGGTGTCCGATTTGAGGTGGTGTCCAAAAGCCCTTGGTGGGGTGGCGGAGCAAGCCGAGACGGTCCAAGAGGTTGGCTAGGCGTTGGCGCAAGGTAAGCGCTTCCTCCTCCGTGGCCGCAAATAGTAGAAAATCGTCGACGTAGCGAAAAATCCTCGCGCCGCGCCAGCGCGTTCGTCTGAAGTAGGTATTGTTGCTGTTGCCTTGCGTTGGGCATAGTAACTCTGGGTTTGGTGCTCGCATGAAATTCACGAACGTGGGAGTCGGCTTGCATGAGTAGGAGGGGGATAGTAGCCCCGCGAGTCGGTAGAGTTGTCCTCGTACGTTCACGGTGAAATGGTCGCGGTCCGTTGGTTTTTGCCCAACGCGTAGAGCCCGTCTTGCATGCCGAAGCTGAACATGTAGTCCCCCTTTCGGGTAAGGACCCCAATAGCGTCTCCATCTTGAGTCGTTTCCGCACACAATACTTGTTTAGTGATCGTAGGTCGCAGATGAGCCTCTCCTTGTTGTTGCCCGGCTTGGGCACTAGGGAGCGTCGGGAAACATAGTCGCTGCATGGAGAGGGCTCTCAAGCCCCGGCTTGGACAAAGCGAGCTAGTTCGCGGTGTACGAAGTCTAGTTGGGCAGGAATGGCGTCAAGTAGAGACACTCCTAGATTAAATCTTGGGGGTGGGCGGTTACTTTTATCGGCATCTACACCCCCTCCCGGATCCATTGTAGGGTTTGCGCGCTCGCGCCGTTATTCTTCCATTCGCGCCAACTCCGTCGCACGCAATGTTGCATGCAGTCGGAGGATGGGTTTCAAGAATCGGCGCGGCGGTGCACACCATCAACCCCCTGCCTCGGGTTCGGGCTTCTTGTTATGGCATACCTTGTCCTTCTCGCGTTTTATCGCTTCGCCTTACCCTTGTGATCCTTGTCCTTGAGACTCTTGTCCGGCCGCGGGGTGAGTATGTCGGAATTGCCTCCGTCGATTCGGCCGGGCGTCTATCGCTTAAAGGTTTGAGCGGCTTGAGCTTTTGCGGCCGCGTTGAGACTAACTTCGATGTGCTTGTCTTCTAGGCATGCTAGGAGTCCGTCGATGCCGTAGGTGCTGCGGTCGATTGCTTGGGTGTCGAAGAGGCGGGAGTATGTAAGGCGCTCGGCGACTCGCTCCTCTCGAGTGAGGGTCTTCTTGTCCTTGAAGCGTTGTACGTAGGTAAGTCGCGACTCGACGGTCCACGTGACAGCCTTGGGTGCCCGAACGGCCGCGTGGCGCACATCCTAGGCGTGTGCTCTTTCCGCTGCGGTAGCGGTCATCGAACAGATCGTTACCATAGCTATTTCGAACGCCGCGTCCGCAGCTACAAAGTAAGCGCCATAGCACGCGGGAGGAAGTTCTTTTGTCCTCGTCCGTTAGGATTCTGTCTCTCTCGTCGTGTCGAGGCGTTGAGAGTCCCGGAGCATATGCGCTTACCGGTGGTTAAATGTCGTTGAACGTTCTCGGGAGTAAATCAATCTTGTGTCGTGGGTCTATGTACGTTGTTTTGGTCGAGTTAGCAGATACATGCGTGGCGTCCTCGTCCACGCTCCCACCCTCAAATACAGCGTCGGCCGGTACCGACATGTTATGATGCATGTTAAGGGTTGGCGGGTTTGTCTGATCGATGTCTACCTTTATGAGCAAGTGGTTAACACGATTACACAAGTTTTCAAATCGCACTGCATAATATGGTGGTGACCAGACGTCGCCGTTGTCGTCCCCAATCGGGTATAAGTGTTGTGGTAGATTGTCCGCCATAATTACTGTGTGAGTTCGATATTGGCTACGCCGTGTGCTAGTAGAGATCTTCACCTTGCTAGACTGCTAGAGTCTAGATGCCGTTGCGTGAGTTGTGGTCGCGCAAAGGCAGAAGGTGAACGACCTGTCGGCGCGTCATATATAGGGGTAACATTTGTCCGTCTTTTACCATTGTGGCATGCGGTTAGAATTTGTAACGTAGCGTTTAGAATTTGTAACGTCGTGGCAACGCCCGACTATTCTCGCCCTCTGTGTAGCTTGAACCTCTAAATATCAATATGACCAGGAAAAAGGGGGAAATTTTATGCGAAGGTTTTAGTACAAATGTATATATACAATCTTACAAGGAAAAACTGGAAGCTTTTTTTCACTGTCCACGTTTCTAAAGGGCTTCTTGTGATGAAAATGTGTATATCACAAAAAAATTGTGGAAATCGCTGTATATCATAAAAGAAGCAGGGAACGTGGACAAGGGAATAAGGGGTGTGAAATAACCACCAATATAAATCCGATATGAATACACATTCACCTTGTTGGTGGTTTCCGCTAGTTTCCTCAACTTTTTTTGCAATATCATCTTTCGCGGATGGTGGCAGACATCACTTAAGAACTTACCGGCCTGAAACCGTGTATATCCAAGAGACAAGCATAGAAGGAAACCCTAACCTTGCTTTCATGTAAGATTTTGTTTTTAGATATGAATGCACCTTTAGCACACCTAATCACTATTTAAGAGTATTGGTAGCGACTTGCAATGACTAGGTCATCCATCAATTACAACTCATCGTATTCATTCTTGTTTGCATGTTATTGGAAAGATTTTTGTTGGTGGTGCCCGAGTCGCTAGGTCCTATGTACGGTATTATCCGTCAGAACTCGTGCATGTTGCTACTTCTGCTTTACGGTGGACGATCGACTTGCGCAATTCGTATGATACGATATCCGATATGGGCGGGTTTTTGGAATATGATCTCGCTAATCAAGACCTTTCCGAAATTGGCCCCGATGTCGAATCGGTGGTATCCCCGGTTGACTATGCGGCATTTCTCGCTTTCTTCGTGCCCGGGCCTACCTTGCCCTTTTGGCGTTTTGCATACCTTCCCCACCGGATTATATGCTAGTGACTTCGGGTACGGGTCGCGGTGCTTTGGCAACTTTTTCGCTTCGCATGAGTCCGATTTCAAGGTGCCGTCCAATTGCTATACAATGGTAGCGTACCGTGTGTTGGGCCTTACTGTGGAGCGCGCCTCTCATGTTCTAAAGTGTTCACGGTGCAATGAGGCTCCTTCAAGGTAGTCTCGTGGTCGAGTCGTGGTCGTATATCTTTGTTGACGGTATCGGGTGCCACTATGTCGGGCGAGCGCGCGACAACTGCTATGCTTCTCGACCACATCCCCAAGTGACCGTGCTCTTGGCATGTCATTTAACTCCACGATCATGTTGTCCACGTGCTTAAATATTTCATGCTTAAAGCGGGGGCTATTTAGGGGCGAGACTTGCGGTTGGAGGTCCGCGGTATTCGGTCGGGAGCTTCTCGAGATCGACACGGGGGTGTGGTGTGGCTATACTTCATGGCTCCACACCGTCATTTTGTTGTCGATGTGATGGTCACAAATGCTCGCACGAACATCAGTATGACAATCCCATATGACAATCGCTCGCATCCCACTCCCGGGCAAACTTGCATTATGGGCTCAACGGGGTAATCTTGATGCGGACCTCCGCATTTCCGCTTTACTTGACACGCCTTCGGTTCAGTCGGTCCATCACTACTATCCCTTCACCCAAGAGGATGGGGGCCGGTTGGCGCTTATGGCGGTTGAGTCAGTTGATCGCCTAACTATTTTGGTGGGGATTCGTCGCTTCCCCGGCGTGGGTGCTGCGGACTCTCACTCATTGCGTTCTCACACTCATGTCCGCATGCATCATTTTGTTCTTCGATATACTCACGTTCCTTTCGACGGTGTTTGGGGGGCGTGCGGCGAGAATTCCTACGACGTCTTTCTACTTCTCTTCATGCATGGTACTTTTTAGGTTCCTATCTTCGCGACGCTTTGTAAGAGGACAGTGCCGATCCCGTGGCATGCCCCCATGCTCATCGGGTTTAGACATGTGGGATTCCCCTCTCCATTTTCCCTTTTGATTGGTGGCTCCCATTTTTTCTTTTTTAGTTGGCGAAACTCCACCACTCTCCGCGATGTATGTGGGGTTAGCGAAGTACCGTACGGTTCTCGTGCAGTGATACGTTGTGCACTCACTCGAGCGTCGCCGGGAGCATGATCGATGAGTTTAGGGATCAGTTTTGAACTTTTACTCGAAGTCGTGCTTGCAAAATGCCGCCCGTAGCGGGTGCCGGTGCGGGATTACCTGCCAATCCCATATATCCCGGGGGCGAGAAAAATAAAAAGCTCATCATCTGCGTACCGTGTTGCATTCTCAGCGTTGCCTAGGCGTTCCTTAGTTTGATCTGCTAGGTTTGTGCACAATGTAGTGCTTCCTTTTGCCGTGCTTTGGGTTCCGTGATCCTCTTGTCACTCTTGCCCTTTTTTCCTCCCTCCGTTTTCCTGTGTCCGTGTTTGTGTTCGTCTTCTTGTAACCATTACCTACCCACCTATCTTCTTAGCTAGGTAAGTAAGCAACACATACGCGACGATGACGCGACTGACTGCTACTTGTATAGTACCCGTACATATTCTTATTTTGGGCCAGGCTGGCAAATCTCTTATCTTTGATATTCGCCGTCGCCACATTTCTCCGGTCATCCGCCGTCGCGTCGAAAACTGTCGGCGGCGCTTCGCAGGCGACAGCGCAGCCACTCGGCCAAAGCTCCCTCGGCCCCTCGCAAGCATCAGGGAACGATACCTGGCCCAGTGCAGTCCACAACAAAGGAATAGGATCAATTCCGTGCATTGTCTCCAGGGCGTTTGCGGTAGGTTTAAAAAATACACAGTTTATTATCCACAGTCGGGGTCGGAGACGGCGAATTCCGGCGCAGCACGTTCTATTCCCGACGACAGACACAGGTGCCATAATGGGGCGAGGAGCTGGCAAGAGCAAGGGCACCACTGCGCCCAGCGGTGCTGGTCTCTCCCTTGCCGCTGCGACAATAGACGATCAGCTAGCGTCCAGCTTGGACGTAAACGCGGAGCAAGAGCTGGCAATGCTCCTGGCGGTGCCGAGTCGAGAAGGGACCTCGGTACGATCGTCTCTCATCACTGTCTTGCCCCACCCCCGACCAACCGCACACCAACCAACGGCCCAGTAGGTGAACGGCATATGCACCAATCGACAAGCGATTTTCGCTGCGCTGTTTCAGGAGAAGCCCTTTTCGTGTCGCATGCTCACCGAGGCGCGGCAGCTTCAGAAGGCACTGTTCACGTACGTCGGAGGCACCGAACGCGACGTGGCGACGGAAACGGTGGAGGAGCAGACTCGGAGCCTGTGTCGGTTTCTGAAGGCCTACTACAACGCGATCACAGCGGCGGAGTGGACAGCTCATTCCATGGGAGACGATGTAAGCCGTGCCTTTCCTTGACCTACCTTATCCTTCGGTACGTTTTTCGTCTAGGAGCGAAGCCGAGCCGGCTGAATATCGGGTGTCCGATGCGTTTTTGGTTTAGCTGATGATCGATGCAGGTTTTGTGGCGCCGTTTGTTACACCGGGCGCAGAGGGACCGGAGATGGGCGTCCCGTCGGTGAGGCTTTGACATCAAACATCTTGCCAGCAGTTACTGCGGCCATCAGAGCATACAGGTGGGAGATGCTGCTGCAGCGCTGACCTCATCATCGCTCTGCGCAGGTGATCTACGAGGACACAGTGTGCGACAACGTGGATGAGCTGACGCGAGCAACTTGCGCAGCCATATTTAGCTGTCTGGTGTACCAGAACGTGCCGCAGCAAGATGCAGAGTCTTCGCCAGATCAAGTGGCGTCAGTTTTCCTCTCTCTCGCGCTGCAGAGTGTACGGCCTTCATCGCCCCACCCGCCCTCCTTTTTGTCCCTCATTCAATCTATTGCAGCTTTGCATCATGGAGAAGGAAGGTAAAGAGGAGGAGTCAGTGTTGATATCTCTCTGACTTAATGCTATGTACTCATGGCATTGGCGGGCAGGTGCGGACACCGGAGCAGCAGGCGGCGTTTGACACCGAACTGAAGGACATCGACCTCAAGGTTGAGGGTGTTCAGGTGAGTCGGGAAGCTGTGGCACAGTGAGCGGCTGGAAGGGGCAAACGAGCAGCAGCAGGATGACGTTTGACTGCACTGGGCCGTGATTCATCTTTGGGTGGAACAACTAGCCACCTCAGCAAATCCGTACTCCGTTTCACGTTCTCAGCAGTCCGTGGTGTGCTGATGAATTCGGTACACAGAAATATCAGCACGCGCAGCTCGTTTCGTGTTATGCGTCGCCAGGCTGGACATATTTCAGGCATCGGCGAGCTGCTCCCTCACCGTCGTCCGAGATAGCATACGGCTGACGATGATATACACCGAGAGCGCACAGAGGTGTCATCAGCTCGCCGACTCGTTTCATTCACAGCTCAATTGTTTGGGAAGGCGAGCAGAGCGACGCTCCCGAAGCGCTTTACCAGCGGCCTGCGCATGCGTTTCATGCGCAAGGTGTCGAATATCGTTGTCAATGCTCAGAGGGGGCACGCAGATATGGTAGTGTAATGCGGTTTCATACCATTCGTAGCCCACTGTCGTTTGAGGTGAACGAGGAAAGGGAGACACATTCTAGATGGTTATATGCCTGTCCTTGGCGCTGGTGACGATCAAATGCGACGCTCAGCTTAGATCAGTATTAGTAGTAGCGCAGGGTAGTATCCTTTCATTTGCTCATCACGCAAGCTTCGAGGCTGAGAGTCACCCGTGTGTGTTGGGTGTGCAACAGCCTCTTACGGCCGCAGAGGTAACGTGGCTGCTGCTGCATTTCCGGGCCAGTTTGTCGTGTATGACGGCGCAGGTATGGTAAACAACACCCTTTTCCCCTCTCACCCGTCTCGCCACCTCGGTCCGCTCCAAGAGCGATTCGCAACTCTCTGTGTCGGACCGTTGATGGACGGGTACGCCTTGCAGGTGCTGCAAGTTTTGGGTAAGGGCGATGAACAGAAGGTCAACATGGTGAAGGCCTTACAGGACTATTCGAATATGATCAAGGTACTGATCCCACCATCAGGCCGGCACCCGTATGTATGTGTGTGTGTGTGGGGGGGGGATGTATGTGTTCTGATATCGCCCCGTCACGATGCAATGCTATACTCTAAACATGTGCAGCTGACACGAGGGTTTGTGGGTGACGGGGATGCAGCTGTGCCCGGACAACCCGCACGGGTACCTAAAGTTTGCGGAGCTGGCGCTCAACCTAAACCAAATCAAGCACGCGGGGATCATTCTGAAGCGAGGGCTGCGGGCGTGTGGGGAGGGGGGCGCGGAGCTGCACAGCTGGCGTATGCGCTACATGCTCGCGGTGTGCCGTGTGCTGGGCTCCCCGAGGGATGTGGACCCAACGACGGGAGTAGCGGGGGAGGAGGTGGAATGGAACATGCAGGAGATCGAGGAGCTGCAGGTGTGTGTGTGTGTGTGTGTGTGTGTGTGTGTGTGTGTGTTATCGTGGCTGTGAGTGAGTATGCATGTGTATCTGCTAGCGCACGTGTCTGCATATATGCATGTTCTTGCGAATGTGTGGGGAGTGCGTGATGCTCAGGGTTGTTGACTTGGTCCAAACGCATGGTCGGCAATGGTATAGGCCAGAATTTTCACCCCTAGGCAACACTAACGCCGCCAATGGTTTGCGCGACGTGCCGGTCTGCAGAAAGCTGCCGATGCGGACTTGGCAGCGGCGGAGGCGTGGCTGCCGACCCACCTCCGATACGGGACAACAGGTGTAGACAACATGACATGTAGATACAAGGTGGGACCATCCATCTCGAAGTGCCTATGTCCTCCATACGCACACTCTTCTTTGTGTGTATGTGTGCAAATGAGGGTGTCTGAATTAAGGAGCAAAATAACGGTTTCTTTACTGAAGCGACTGTTGCATGGTAGGCTCTGCTAAATGACAAGCTCCTTGACAGCGCAAGGCAGACGCACGGAGAGATGGTTGAGGCCCACAAGCCACTACCCCCAATCCAGGCGCTCATCACCACTCAGCTGCCAACAGCGCTGCCACAGGGCGCACTGGTCGCGTCCTCATAGATGGCCCTGCGTTGCTGTACCCCCCCCCACACCCACAAACACACTCACAGAACCAATAGCAAGTGACGATGTCGTTTGTTAATCATTCAAAAACCTTTCAAGCGGAGTGACACATGCTATAAAGTCGAGCAAATGTCACGCATTCACCGCTTGCAAGCCCCTATCTCTCTTCACACACACCCAGACATGCCCTCCCTGTCACGCCTGCTGCTCCCTCTCTCAATCTCTGTACCCTCTGTGGGAGTAGTTGTAAGTAAAGTGGCAGCGGAGGATGACAAAAAGGAGGTGGTGTTGAAAAGATAGTGTGAAAGGGCACACGTGCTTCGCGAGGTGTATTTCACCCAACGCCTTGAGCAACGTTAAACAAAAGGTGTCAACACAAGAGCGGAGCGCTACCCTGCCAGTACGCGCTATACCGCGTGGGGGGTGTCGCATGATGCTCTCCGCATGTGGGGCGAGGACAGCGTTGCCGCGGCAGTCCCACCTCCCTCCCGCCCGCCTTCCAACCTCGTGACTGGGACCGCCGCCGGCTCTCCGCCTTCCCTGTCCGCTTCCCCCTCCTCCTCGCCGCAACGCGAGTCGACGGCGGAGGCCTCGGCTGAGGCCTCCGCGCGCTTCATTTCGCGCAGCTTTCGTCGCAGCGCCCACTGCATGATGAAGATGACCAGCGCAAACGCGAGGATGGCCAGCCCCATACTGAGGCCCAAACGGATGTAGTCGCCTGCAAAATACCAGGAGCCCAACACCCCACACCTTCACTAGTCAAATGGATGGATCGGGTGATAACAGGGGCAGGGAGGAGGGGGAGGTGCCATGAAGGCAGACACCAGCACGACGCAAACCTAAATACACTGCGCCTCCACCAAAATCACCAACACCGCTGCTCTCCTCGCTTCAGAAACATATCTCACCCCATCCCAACGCTTCCATACACATAAACATACACACAAATACACACACACACTCTCTCTCTCTCTCTCTCTCTCTCTCTCTCTCTCTCTCTCTCTCTCTGCCAAATGTAACCGCCATCAAAATGAAGCAGCGATAACAAGCACTGCAAACACTCGAATGAAGTTCAACGGCGCCAAAACCAACTTAACATCCGATAAACTTCAAAGGCGACAGCCAGCGCAACATGACGCACCGCCTGTGATGGCTACTTCCAGAGGGGGTTGAGGGGATATCCAGAGCCAGCTGTGGTACGAGTTGTAAATCATTGACATCGGAGAGAGTCCGTCAAGGAAGGGGGGGGAGGGGGGGGCGCCCACCCCGCGTGACGTCCTCTTTTGTGCCGCTGATGACTCTGATCGCGTCGCCCAGCGTTTCTCCAAAGTAGACGTAGAGAGCGATCTTGGGCGCGACGCCAACCGCGGAGGCCAGACTGTATACCCAAAACTGCCACGCCAAAGTTGGTGCGCGGGGAAGTCAAAGAGTGGGCGGGGGTGTTAGACAATGGGGGGAGGCTGCGGTGGAGAGAGGATGGGGAACAATAGAGGGGGAGCGGACTGCTACTGCATTTCAGCATGACCTGCCCCTCCTAATCTACTGCATCTTCAGTTTCTTATGTCCAGTAATTAACTCTCTATGAAGCTTCTTACATCATTCGGCAGAGGGGGCTCTGCTCTGTTCGCAATGCATATCGAGTCTGACTCCTCTTTGGCTTTTCATTTTCCTGTCACTAGCACGCCTGCCTTACATGGTGTCACTGGAGTAGCCGCATCTGGGCCGAGAATAGCTATGATGACTGTGATGGTGTGGTGACTGGCATGGGTTTGGGGTATGGATGGGAAGAAGGAATAATGTGAGAGGGTACCGCACCTTAATTTCGGTGACACCCATTACATAGTTGATGGTGTTGTAAGGCATTCCGGGGGCACGGCACAGCATGGTGACCACAAAGCCTGCAGTATGAACATGTTGGGGAGGGGCTGGCGGGGTTGAGGAGGTAGAGAGCCACCACGACATGAGCTAAGATGACAATGTCCGGAGAAGGGGAAGGGAGAGGGGGAAGGACCTTGTTCCGTGATGGCATCCTCCAATGCTTTCCACAGTCGATACTTGGATGCCATCCGCAGCACAGGCTGCTGCAGGACGTACCTGCGCAGCACGAGAAGGGCGCGTGAGGGGGAGTGTGACGCGTAGAGGGGCTGTC
Source organism: Tetraselmis chui (assembly GCA_026401115.1). Lineage (NCBI taxonomy): Eukaryota > Viridiplantae > Chlorophyta > Chlorodendrophyceae > Chlorodendrales > Chlorodendraceae > Tetraselmis > Tetraselmis chui. Next base: position 183,836 of record JAPMLY010000429.1, on the reverse strand, counting down.
TGGGTTGGGCGAGGAGTGAACTGTGCGCACCTTCCCAACAGAAATGCGATCGTTTGGGAAATAACAGCCGACGTCCAAATCAAAAAAGTGGCGAGCCAAAAGTTGAACAGCAGTCCGGCCGTCACGATGGTGAGGACCGCCCCCGGGAGGTAAAAGACTGCGGAGGTTGGTAGCAAAGGGGGGAAGGTCATGCGAGTGCAGAGGTATCAGTCGAAGGGGGGGGGGGGGTGGAGGGGTGGCCGACGTTGCGACGGTTCGTAGGACGATGGAGTATGTCCAGAAAGCGGACAAATTGTTACAACAGCGACGTGCCGAGGTTTTCGTCGACAGAGCGGACGCCGTTGCGCATAGAGATGTGTGTGTGGTGGTGAGGGGGGTGATTGGCGTACCCACGGTGGAGGCGTAGATGAGGATAATGAGGAGGCCACCCAGCGCCTGGTTCTCGTCCCCAAAGCGCTCCAGCTCGGAGATGCGGTCTTGCACTTTTACTACCAACACCAGTATCAGAACCAGCGCGAGGTACGCCAGCACCACCGCGACCTACGTCCGGTGCGGGGCACAATTTTACGCAGTTGCAATCGCCACAACGACTGAGGGTGTAGACTCTTAAACATTCCCCGAGTTGCCCAAGCATCCGGAATTCGCAAGCACCGCTCAAGTCGTGCCGTGTCGTTTTGGACGAAGAAACGACAAATATAATTTCGACGCAATAAGATTTTACGATATCAAAGTTTCAATTTCAAAATAACAATATTTAATTCTAGGCTATAATAAAATACAATGTCGATATTCTTTGTTTATTTAATCGATCTCGCCGCTTATTATGAATAACTTTAATTAATTTCCGGAGCAGCGGACCTTCAGCAATACGCGCCACGTAAAGTACTTTTGCCAGCAGGTGGCCTCGCTGTCGGGACCTTCCTCCACGTACAGCTGTAAGTCCTGCATCCCCCGGTCTACAGCGTGCTCCACGTGCTCCGTGGCGACCGTATGGCGCTCGTGCTCCTCAGCCTTACTCTCGACCCGCACGCCGTTCTCCTCCTTCTCCTCGCCCGCCAAAGAAATAAGGCACGTGTGCGAAGTCTCCCCTCCCGCAGCAGTAACACCCTCCTACTCGGCCGTGACCAAGCACACACCGCTATCAGATACGCTGGACGAACAATATTACCGCTATCTTCTTTCGTATACTCTTGCCATCGAATCATACCCCCCGTCCCTCGCCCCTCGCCCGCCCTCTGTCGCAATTGTTTGCGGATGCTTGCGGAAGTCCGTACCAATTGCGAGTCACTGCCGGGAGCGCTGCCGACTGTCTCGCTGCCATCACTGTCCGAAACTCCGACCTGCACATGAAATGATTCCACATGCCCAAGCCGTGAGCCTGGGCCTACATCATCACCGTCATTTTCCATGGCGCCCAACCGAGGTTAGTGGGTTGGTGCGGCCGGGTATCCGTGCTGCTGGGGCGCGCCTACTGACTGTTTGCCATCCGGCAGCAGCTCCTTGGTAGTCGTTTTATCTTTTACTTGGAATGCGGGTACTATCTCCATTACGGGTATCGATGTATTGGTTCGATGACTTTGAAGAAGTAACATGTTGGTATTAAAATTTCTTACAAGAAAAAGCAGTGGAGGCCACCAAGCAAAAAGAAGAAAAGAGGAAAAAACCTAAGCCCGAGGAACAGGAAGGCATGCCAGAAGTAGATCGACGAACAAAATGCTGCATACGGACATTACTGTCAGAGCGCAAGGAACGAGAGTCAGCGGCACCCATGCCAGGGAAGCGACGAACAGCCACCAAAATAGCCAAGCGATCGAACATGATGGTATTGATAAGCTTAGGGTATCGGACAAATTAAGAAGAAGTAATACCTCGTAGTGCTTAGTTTTTTATTCCCCCTCTTCTTCTCTTTGCTTGTGGTCTCCTCTGCTTTTTCTTTTTTAGAATATTGTAAGAATATTTCCATTTCAAGAAACAATACAGGAACGTGGACATGCAAAAAAAGGGGGGAACCAGAGAGCAAGAGTGACAAGAGGGTAATGGAATACAAGGCACGGGAAAGCGGGGAAGCACTACGTACATTGTGCACAAATACAGCAGCTGAGAACGCCAAAAAGCTCCCACGCAACGCTGAAAACACAAAACAAAAGCGACATCCTTGTGCTCGTCGATTTTGGTTAACTGCCCGGCACTACTCGTAAATAATATATATTAATCAATTTCTTGCAAGAAAAAGCAGTGGAGGCCACCAAGCAAAAAGAAGAAAAGAGGAAAAAACCTAAGCCCGAGGAACAGGAAGGCATGCCACATCGTCAGCACTGCCCTTTTGAAAAGCATCGCGGAGCTAGGAACCCAGAGTGCCATGAAGAGCAGTAGAAAGACGTTGCATGAATTCACGTCGCACATCCCCCAAAAAGCGCCGAAAAGGAAGAGAAGTAGATCGACGAACAAAATGTTGCATACGGAAATAATTGCCAGAGCGCAAGGAGCGAGAGTCGGCAGCACCCATGCAAGGCAAGTGGTTTATTCCTCGAGCTCAACAATGACAAGTGTAACTGCAAGTACACTACATCCATGGAAGGTACGGTATAAATATTGCAGCGAGTACTTGCACTAGTCATATAACGTACTATCACAAGAAAGTACTTGCCACATAACCGTCTAAGCGCAAAGAACGAGAGTTTGTAGCATCCATGACATGGAAACGACGAACAACCACCAAAATAGCCAAGCGATGAACCAACTCAGCCGCCATCGGCGCCAACCGGCCCCCATCCTCCATGGCGAAGGGATAGTAGTCATGGATCGACTCAATCGAAGGCGTGCCAAACAAAGCGGAAGTGCGGAGGTCCGCATCAAGTTTGACATGCTGAGCTCCCAATGCAAGGTTGACAGGGAGTGGGAGACGAGCACCTATCTATACGAGAAACATTGGTGTTCGTGCGAACACTTGTAACCGTCACAACCATTATATATATTCATTTACGGAAGATATCTTTTACATAACTACGGTTATCGCCAGCAAGTACATATAGCAACCATCGCTTTCCGTACATACAAACGACAACCACGGAACCACCTACTTCACTCCTCCACAAAATTCTGGACAAGATTTCGCACCTCCGGAAGGAAAGAATGTAACTTCGTCGATTTTACGGATAAGTCTCCTGAAATCCTCGTCAATGCTTTTGCGCCTACGACGAAATGCGGCGACAAATATGGGGGGCGAATTTGAGCACTACCGGGCTTGTGCACTTGCGGTTATCGCGCCCGCACCCGTGCGGCACGCTCTTTCAAAGAGTCGCCGTGCCGCTTAGACGAGAAGAGTAACGGGCGCATAGAGCCCCAATATGAATGCTTATGCGACGGTCGTGCAAATATGCTTGATGCATAGACGACGGAGGGGGTAGGTGTTGGGCATGCCGCTGTGGGGGAAACCCACGAAATGGCGTATTTAGACTTACCACCGATATGCGCACAACCCAAGGGCAAGCTGCTTTTGGCCACACTGTTCAAACGAGTATATCTTACTCACATACGGTCCATACTTTTTCAAACAGATACCGTTGGACGCGCCTTTTCAATGCGCGTCGAACGCACTTATTCTTAGGTTCAAACGCCCACAAACGACGTTTCGGTGAACCATTCTAATTTCCATAATAGTCCGGCAAAGCTGGGCCGCAGTGCCAAGCAACACCCGTCGAATTCGGCTAACTTCATGAGGCGAATTGTGCGGGGTTTGTCGATATATGTTTACCAATTCTTCATTTCTACTCATTTACAAGCCTAATTCCCGACGTGTGCCACGCGTGGGGCGGGTGTGGTTGGCACAAGCACATGCCTAGCCAAGCCGTCCAAACACCAACGACAACGTGATGCGTCCCAAACGGCTAAGTCGGACCTCGCCCCTCACCAAAGCCAATCGCTCTCGCCCATTCACACCTTGTGTTTATTCAAGTCTGCGTAAAGTGGGTTTTTACTCGCTTGTTTTCCAAATACATCACCCGCGCATGCGGCGTTAACTTCCGTGCTCTATTCATACACCCGCAAACAAAACCTTGTGAATTGAGCAAGGCATCCACGCCTCTAAACCCCCTCCAACAAGTCCCTCAAAATACGGCTATGTGGAACAACGAGTATGTGAGGTGCTGCTTTGGTTAGGCTAAGTTGGCAACCATAAACTACTAGTAGAACCTAATCTCTGGATCTAATTATACAGCGTAGAGAGAATTAATAAGATTGTCTTAGGAACAGGGTTTCTTATAATCTGGGTATGGCGTAAATCTGGTCTGTACCGGTCTCTTCCTCTCTACCAGTAAGTCCCCGTCTTAAATATCCACACCTCAGGTGTTCTAGAAACAGCCTTAGAACCTGTAGCTTGTGCTGTCTGCTAACTAAACCAAACTATTACTAGTGATACAGATTATCTGAGATTATCCGTACCGTCTATCTAAGCTTATCGCAGAAGCTCTTAGAATTATCTACCGACGAACTATCCAGAAGAGATACTGCTAGTAACTCTGTACTGTCGAGGGAAAATACGGCGATACAGTTGTACTGCCGTGGTGACAATAAAAGAGTCACTGAATATCGCTGAGATACAGGTACCATTCAGAGGAAATAAATAATGTCAGATACCAGCACTTAGCTAAATGGCTAGAATATGACAGAGTAATATACAATTTGGTATGAGCGCTTCAGCGATGCGCGAGCGTGGCGCTCAAAACGACGTGTGTAGTTTAGACAAATTCCTGGGAAATCATCGGCTTAATTCGACAAACTCCACCGACAACACTCGCTTTAAGCACATGTCTAACCATACCGAATGACGGCTAAGTGCTTGCTTCCTCGCTCTTCTACACTTGGGCGGTACCTGGGTGTCGTCGTGCTCGACGTGGTGAGAGGGGGCGTGCTCTTGACTAGCTTATGTTTCAACATGATGCATTTCCGGACTTTTGTGGAGGGGTGTAGAAGATCTCTCCTTATCCTAACCCGCTCACTTCATAATGTCGAGTTGGTGACAATTGTTAACATTTCAATAAAATTGCAAACGAGACGATGACAATTGAACATCACTTTCAAATTCAATCTTATATTTTTGTGCATTACATATCTTCGCGAGAAAAAATAAGGTCGGCAACACTAGCTGGGTAGTGAGGCATGGTAGCGCACATACATATGCTCCGTCATGCATGCATTGCACTAGCTAGCATGTCTACCACCACCGCATAACAAGCACCCCCCGCAAAAAACATTGAACAACTAGCAGGGAATTGGTTATCCATTTTGTTCCCACACCGAAAGCGAGAACCCCAATGTTTTCTTCAAAGCGTCCTCTTCAACAATATTTACTTCCTTCCAATTACAAAAAAATGAAGCAAGATGCGAAATCACTACAATCCTAGAAATGGCATGAAAGCTCAAAGCGGTTGTCGCCATTCCTCGCGACCTCGCCAAATGACAAAAGGCTTACAATACTTCCATCGCAACTTTAAAAAGTAAGTAATGCCCGCTTTCAACGGCAAGACATGCCACGCAACCCTTGACGGGCTTTCGGGTAAACAACGACACTGCGGAATGGGACACAACGCCACATCCGTGCATCACAGCCGCGACTTCGTTGCAAGGCCATTTGGCGCGGCCGACTTTAGAGTGTCCCGCAACACCCTGCGCATCACTTTGTTTGTGGCCGTGCGTGGGAGGGAGGACACAATCGCCACCGCGGACACCTGAACAAACAAAGACAAGAATTTTTTACGGCAATGAAGCACCTCAAGTGGCCAAAAATAATAGGGTTTCAATATTAGGGTATCGTATACTTTAGGGCTTGGATATTGGCTAGGGTTAGGACAGTTTTAAATAACAAAATGCCAAACACTTGATGTGAACGTTAATTAAGTATACTGCACGATTCATTCAAGATTCGAAAGTATAGATTTTCAGTTTAGGTTTAAATATTAGGGTTTTATAAAACCTAAAATTTGGATTCCGCTAGTGCACGACCCACTTGTCGACGCATAAAACGGCGACGGCGCATGGGGTCGTCCCGCCGCGCACCTTGAAGAGCGGATTGAGGCGTTGCTTGAGGGCCTCTGAGAAGACCGTTCTTAGTTCGTCGGCGGAGGTCGTGCCGTTACGTACGCAAAAAACGACCAGCTTCTCGGGGCCGCCGCCAGTGCCGGAGACACCCACCGCAGCCACGTCCAATACCCCCTCCACCCCGGCCGCCATGCACGCTCGCTCGATCTCCACCGAACTGATCTACAACAGGAATAAACCCGTGTCACTCAAAAAATTGTAAATAGGTGTTAGTATTCACAATATCAACATTAAAACAGAAACGACAAAATATGAAATAACGGTGAATTAATAATAGTAATATGACATTGGTTACAAGAAGAATAGTAATATCATACGATTCACTACACATTATCCCCCGACCCTTTCACTAACCCCGATTTGTTTGATTGGCTAAAGTGATTCTAAGTGAATAGTAATATCATACAACTCACTTAGAATGCTACTTATGATCTTACTTTTGTCCCCGGTACCGGACGTCGCGCATTGCTGTTATACCCACTGGGTGCGCCATGCTATCTACGCATTTCTACTTACATAGTTACAAGAAGAACAACACGAGCACGGGCAGGGAAAGTGGGAGGGGGAAACAAAAGGGCAAGAGAAGTGACAAGAGGATCACGGAATCCAAAGCACGGCAAAAGGAAGCACTACATTGTGTGCACACCTAGCAGATTAAACTAAGGAAACTCGCAGGCCACGCCGAGAATGCAACACGCATTTCTACTGGTCGTCTATTTGTCTGATTGATGTCGACCTGATGCAAATGATACTGCAGTTATTGGACACGACGGAGGACTAAGGTGCCCCCGTGATCATGGTCGCACCTCCAAAACAACTAAGTGCTCCGGGCACTCGAGACATAAGCTTCAACGCCATGTCGCACCGCAACACCGCGGAATGCGATACACAATCAAGTATAGTCCTTACAACCCACCCAATAATATCAATCGTCATCACTATTATCGCACCACAGCACGAACCCAACTTAATGACGAAGTACGGTGGTTAAATATTATGCACCTCCCCTGTTTTCGGCTTTCCCCCCTTTGTTCACTCAAAAGATGCGACAGATTCTTTCACGTTGCTACTTGAGTGGTCAACCAGTCGCACATATGAAAATATTGTCGACTCTATTGTCGACTCTATATCAACGACAACAGTTTTCGGGGAACAGCGCCGACCTTGATGCCGCCGAGGTTCATCGTGTCGTCGCATCGCCCCTGCGCGGCGTACGAGCCGCCATCATAGCGCCTAATCACGTCGCCGTGCCTGCGCAGTATTTGACCTGACCGCGCGCGCGAACGACCACATCATCGACGCGGTCAGTGGCCACGAACAGCGGTTGCGAACAGCAGCGTTTTTCGGTTCGTCTTTTCAATCGACTCTATTTACTGTTGGGTGAGCGCATTAGACAGCATCGTAGCTAGTCGTGTTGTTGACGCCGCCGACAATCAGCATCGACGACGGATGGCGCGCGCGGCGACGTGCCTTTACCGTTGGTCAGCCGCGGCATCCCTTCGTAGTACACTTTGAAGTGATCTCGATTCAACAGCCGTTGCGAGCTGCCCAACATCGGCGGGTTGATGGCAAGCTCACTGCGCAAAAAAACACAGCCACGTCAAAATATCACATTGCAATAAATAAAGCACATGACGTTCCATAAAATACACTACACAACCTCATAATAAGACATAATACGAAAGAAACCCAAATAAAAGCATTGCATTATATTGCATTACTTCAAAACACATTAAATAACTCGCGCTAGATTAAGAGAATACACTTTTTTGCAGAAAAGAACATAAAAGTCACATCATCATGAGCTAAATTGCAATACAGTACATTAAATCAATGTACGTTATATTATTTTATTAAGTTAAAGTAACATAAAATGTCATAGTAAAACCGCATGACACTGTTTTTTACTTTTTTCATAATTTCATATTCGTGAGAAAGCATTTAAAAAGACACTATTACGTGAAACCCGTCCATTGCACATCATCACATCATTCCACGGCAAGACACTTCAGCACTACGCTGCATTATGTTGAACCACATCTTACGAAAGCACACAATATCTCGTCATATCAGAATGAGCTCACTCGTTATTCAAATATGTGATGAAGTGCATTACCGCGTTAATTGCATAAATAAAATTGCATCGCATCACATTTCCATACATTTATGTAAATTATATCACATCAAATTGCATAATAACACATTAAATTACATTTAGGTGCATTACCTTTTACTCGTGGTTTGTTTCATTGTATCAAATCAAAAATCGTAGTTAATTCGTAACAGTACACAATTTGTTGCATTGCACGGTCAAAATGCCAAAACAGCGCGCGGCCCCACTCACCCCACAGCGGGCGGCTCACCCAAGCCGTGTTGGCTCAGGCGCCCCGCGTCCGTGATGAGCGTCAAGCGGCAGCCGAGGGTGGGTGTGGAGAACATTCCGGGGCGAGCGGGGAGGAGGAGACTGCCCGCCAAGAAGCCGCCTCCGATCTCAGTCCCTCCGCAATACTCCACCACCGGTTTGTACCCTGCTCGGGACCCGGAAACCCCGGGGAAGTGAGATAGTAAGAGTGGAAAAGAGTGGAAAACTGAGAGAGTAAGAGTGAACATCGGCAGTGAGATCATTAGGGATTCGAGGCGAAGTAAAGGCGGCTCTGAACCAACGACAACACACCCACCCCAACTCAAAGCCCCGCAACTCTTATTAGTGTCTCATCCTCCCTAGGGGGAGTTCATGAGTTGTACACCCACGCAATTCTTCGGCGAGGATGGATTCGGCGAGCACGGCCTCGACCCGGGTAGTAAGATCCACATGGCGTAGATGGGAGGCGCCAAGACGACAGCCAACGGATCGCCAATACATGTTGTAAATCATTTTCATTTTCATTGGGGTCGGAGCGGAGGAGAGATCAACGTTCCTCTTCCCACCGTCGTGGAAAGGCAATCGGGGCTAAAAACCATTTCTCACAATTATTTCAAACAGCGACGCGAACTAATACGTTCGGGTACGCAAATGCGCTCCACGTTTCTAAATGAGAGTTTTGCGGCAGTAAAGGGATGGAGTACAAAGGGAAGGCATCCCGGCGGACCTGCGCGCGCCATCAACCAATGGTAGTCGTCCGCATTGGACGCCTCCCCGGTGGAGCTGAACCGGCGGATACCGCCCCAGTCAAGCCCGGCCATGCACCCACTCGACCGCCACGCCTTCACCATACTGTTGCCACACAAAGCCAAGAGAGCCACCCCGCGGTTTCATATATGTACACTTTACAGATAAATCAATGAATTTCATGTATTAGTTTGAACTCCCGAACACAATTCATTAAATGATGTTTTTCAGTCATTTAATAAAGACATACACCCAAGCGCGGCAATGCACCCCGTATTGTGTATGCCCCCACCTTGGCACCAACCCCAACATGCTCACTCGCGCTGAGGCAATAAACTCGCCAAAGTCTCTCCCCAACGGACTGCCCTGCGCGGCAGAAGAATCACGTCATTGGAGAGGTGTCATACCGTAGAGCATAGGAGATCAAACGGGAAAAAGGGTAGAAAGGTGGAGGGGGGGGTGGGTTACCTCGTAAAGGCCGATGGCTGCGCCGTTGAGGAGCGACGCGTAGATGAGCCACGGCCCCATCATCCACCCGAGGTTGGTGGGCCACACCACCACCTCCCCCGCCCTCACGTCCTGATGCCCCCACCCGTCCACGGCGCACCGAATGGGCGTCACGTGCGTCCACGGGATGGCCTTCGGTTCGCCCTGCCCCGCCATGCAACATCACATGGTCATCAAATTAGTACGACGACAGTGATCCACAGCGCAGTCGGGTGCACTGCTTCGCAGTTGACAGCTCGGTTGGCCGTCCCATCCGTAGCGGCGGAGAGCATAATAATATTACCGGGCATCCATTGTGGAAGCTAAGCAACACTTTTCAGACAACGACGTTTTAGATTTACATATAAGTTTGACATTCATAACCCCTCATGCATTTTGTTTCTTTCATTAAGCGAGGGCATCGTGAACTGTTGTTTCGACATTGGTTGGTTTGTTCCGGTGAATCATTTGACAATATTCGCATTGTGCAACCACATTTTACAATCGAACTTCAATTCCGCTGTTGCCTCCCTCTGCGACGTGCACGTGGATGGGGATCCACGTCAGAATGCGGCACCCTCTAAAGTGGTCAAACAAAGCGAAATGGGAGGAGAGCTCAAACACATAGGGTAATAAAACTGTCGTGGCTTATCATAGTTGCCCAATACCCTATTTTTCACCGCTAACCCTTAATCGGCACCCTGTCATCACATAGATGAGGCGAGTCAAATGAAAGCTGAGGGGCTCCAAGTCGGTGGCGAGCGGGAGGAGGGCGGGACTCGCACGGTGGTGCCGGAGGAGAACAGAATGTTGGAGACGCATTGGGCTTCGTCGATGTGTGGAGGGGTGAGCGCGGCGCCGGCGGTGGGGTCCATCGCTGCGAAGGCCGCCCATGGTGTGTCCTCGGGCCGCAGCTCCGCCTGGCCGGCAAGCGGGGCAGGTGTGGTTAGCGGGAAGGGGAAGACAGGAGGGAGGGCGGGAGGGAGGATGTGGGGGAGAGGAGGAGAGGGAGGTGGCACCGCCATTGCACTCTTGACAAATATAAAGTGTTTGTGGGCTGCATGAGATTGACCCATGCAATACCACCGCCTTTCATTAAAAAGGGAGTGCAGCCAAAAGGCAAACTCATACTCGTTTCATTTAAAAAAAAATAAAAATGTTTTATAAAATGATTACAAAGACAAAATTGTGTAAACAATCATAAATACGATTTAAAAGTGTATTAATATCAATATATCAGAAGCTAGAAATCGATCGATGACTCCTCAAAACTGATAACATTTTACAAAAACACTCTCACGCTGCCAAATTTGACGACCCGATTTGGACATTCAACCCCTATCAACCAAAAACTTACAAATGCAAAACACAAAATGGCTGAGATAATGACACATTACTCTGATCAATATGAACCTTTATTTTTCATTTGCATAGTTTGAGCTTTCAATTTTGTGCACAAATACGCAAAGGCAACAAAAGAATGGCCAACCAACACAACAACAACAACACCAACACAAATTGTGGTGGTAATGAGACTTGATGACACTTACAAAACGTAATAAAATGGGGAAGAGGGTTCAGTGAAACCTGCAAGCCCGCGTCCTCGACAGCTGGCAGCACAATCGTGCCGTGCTTGAGACGCAGCCCCGCGAGTTTGGAGTAGAGCGGCAGCAGCCTCCCGCCGCGCGGGATCACGTCCTGGGTGAACATCGCGCTGGCGCCCGCCACGCGCACCCTCGTCGCCACCTCCGCCTTGGCGAACGAGTCCGCGACGCCGACCACCGCGCAGCCGGCCCAGACGATGCCGAGGTAGAGCGACACCGCGCGCGCCGTCATAGGCATACAGACCGCCACCGAGTCGCCTGTTGTAATAGGGTTAGACCAATGCCTAACAATACCCATCTCGAAGACGGCCAGCGGCGGCCTGAGCAAGCCAGCAGTGGAGGAGCCTCAGGCGTACCTGGCCGCAGCCCCATTGCGCGAAGGGAGGAGGCGACGTGGCAGATCTGCTGGTGGAGCTGTCCCACGCTGATGTAGTGGACGTCGCGCGGGCTGCCGTCCTTGGCCCAAACAACGGCAGCGGCGTCAGGGTCCCTGCCTCACCCGGCCAGGCACAAACCAGCCCCAACAGCCGCCTCAGCTTGGGTGGGCATCTGGCGTATTGTGCACGCATGACTGATGTGACGGTTCGCGTGCGGGTAAGGGGAAAGGGGAGGAGAAGGGGAGGAGGGGAGGCGCACCTCCCTACGATGCAACTCTCCGCGATGTTCATGGTTGCGTCGGGGAGCCAGCACACCTCATCCGGGTTCTGTTGGTTGGGCGAAAGGATCCTGCGAAAGGGCTCATCCATTTCAGCCAGTGCCTTTATTTTCCTGACTTTGAATACACACAAATCAATCTTACCAATATCTAAATTGCACACACACACAAACTCTCTCTCTCTCTCTCTCTCTCTCTCTCTCTCTCTCTCTCTCTCTCTCTCTCTCCCCCCCTCTCACACACACACTCTCCCTTCTATCTCGCGTACACTCTATCGCTCACGCACATCCTCTCTCTATCTTTCTCTTCTCTCTCTCACCCCATCTCTTGCTTTCCCTCTCACACACACACTCTCTCCCACGCTCTCTCTCTCTCTCTCTCTCTCTCTCTCTCTGTCTCTCACGCATATTCCCCGCCTCTCCATATTTCGCTTTCCCACCATATGCCTCTCACCCACACTCGCACTCACAAGCGCGCACCCCCCCCCCCCCCCCTCCCCCAACACACACACACACACACACACACACAATATGTATTCAGAGAAGGGGTTTGTACTGTGGTGTGTGCAGGCAAGCAGAAGTGTGGAATGCGGCAGGCTACCTGGATGGCTTGCGGTGGAACTTGACCCTCAGCTCCTCCAACACTTGTGGCCAGAATAGTTCGGGCTGATCGTAGGAGAGCATCTGCAGTTTGGGGAAGTCCACCCGGGGGTCGCCTGTCCGACAGGACTCCCAATCATGGCCACCCTAAATTGGAGAGTAGAGAACGGCGTGAGTCAGGCACACCCATGCTGCAGTCCAGTCCTACTGCCCTTCCATGCATAATGCAATGGTGACCATGGCTGTTAAGGGTTGGAGGAGACGCATTATTACATCGTGCCGTCAGGGAATTGATGGAGGAAGTAGGGAGAGCAATAGGGGATGCCAGTGTGCGTGAGAGCGGTGACCTGAAACTTGGTGGCCATGAACCTCCCCACGTTGGTCTCAGCCGCGCCCTCCGCCGTGGGCAGCCACAGCGGTGGGTACCCTCCGCCCTCCGCGCGCTCGACCTCCTCCCCGTGAACCGCCTGACGAACACGACGATAGCGCGGAACAACACCCCGCGTCGTGAGCCACGAACCCCCTTTCCGCAAGCCCATTGTCGCCCCCCCCCCCCCCCTGCTCTGCGTCTTTCTCGTGAAGGCTCACTCAGCCGCAACGGATGCGCGAAACACGAGTCGCGCGTGTTGTTTCCGTTCGGCGGTCGACGACTCACCTCCATCAGAAGCTTGTGCAGAGAGAAGGGCTGCTCGGGCTTCAGAATCCCCTTCGACACGCGTCGCCACAACTGCAATACGGCGGGGGGAGGTGCAAGTGTCGCATATGGTCCGTGAAGCAAGTCGACGAGAGGGCTCCTCGGCGACACAACACATAGTTATCATGGGTCGTTTTTATATGGTTTCGTCGAGTGGATATCGTCAAGTGTAGCTAACTGCGAGGAAAATACTCACTCGTTCTAAGGCGTGCACACACGTCTCTGACATCGATAAGGCTAAGGCACATAAATAGGACGGATGTGCTGCTGGTCTGGGTGGGTCAGCGCAGCGCCAAGCTCGGCGGTGAAGCGACAGTATAGAAAGGGGTGTTGGTACGGGTTGGGTCGTACTTCGTCCGGAGTGCCACGTAGGGTGGCGAGAGCGGAAGCAATCGCCGCGGCCTCCGCCTCGGAAGCCCCAGCAGCCTTGAGCTCATCGACGCTCGGCGTCTTCATCCTGCTCACCATACCGATGCCACCGTGCGAGGCTTCTCTCCAGATTCAGGCGGTGCTACCCCAGAGAGACTGGAGTCGAGCACAAGGAGCGCCGAGCAGTGCACACTTCAAAAATGAATGGAGAACAATTATTTATTTATGACATCTAGGTACGATCGAGTATAAATATGAGACGCGGCGATGCTGGAAGTACCGTGACCGAGGCGGCGCGGTTGCCTCGCAGCCAGGCGGCTTGCTGCAACACTCGTCGCCGCTGAACTATGAGCCTCAGAGATGAGGCAGGGGCCTCACGCGACGTCTTGGGAATATACCGGCAACCCCGCCAGAGGGACGACGCGAGGTGTAGCCAACATGTCGTGTACTGACCGGGGCCAGACGTACCATACATTTAACCGTCGATACGCGCCATGCGGACGTCAGACGTCAGACGGCAGACGTCAGCTGCCTCGTCACTTGCCAGATAATATCATGAGCGAGTACCCGTAGCGAGGACTGTCCATAGTAAGATGTTTGATTACATGTAATGTACGCATGTACCAATTCCTTACTACAAGAAAAAGCAGTGGCGGATACCACCAACGTAAAAATAAAGGAACAAATAAGGAGGGAAAAATCCAATAAACAGGCTTTAGCCCGAGGAACCGGGAGACGTGCCACAGCATCGGCACTGCCCTCCTAAGGTCTACTACAGGTACAATATCATTTGTTCATCGTCATATAGACATAAGATAAGCTTGCGACCCATGCATACATCGCGCGGGTGAAGAAAGCTACGGCGTTGTGGCAGTAGGCCAGTCGTGCAATATCCTACTCTAGTAACAAAAACTAGTTGCGAGTAGCGAGGGCGTAAATGTTGCTAGCAGATGGAAGGATCCTTGTAGAGGAAGGTCCGTCGCTGCTACGTACATAAGAATTATGTTACATGCGTTATATGCATCCGTCCATGGGGGATGCAAATCCACGCAATATATTTCCATGTGCAACATGCTCGGCGCATGACAACTTACTACTCGCTCGTTAAAATTCATAAGCGGGAACATGCTTGGCAGCTCCGTCAAGAATAATGTCGTTGCGTGTCCCGCAATCAATACCAAAATGATATTGATTTATAACATGAAAATGAGAATGATTCAAAGCATGTACCGGTAAACTGGACCGGCTGCTCCAAAACGGCAAAGTCGTGTACTATGCCATCTAGGGCACTTAGGAGTAGCGATTAGGCCGGTTACTCTACGGCCACATATATCTGACGGCACGCGCCTCTCTCCCATGTGTGTGTGCCGTCGTTCCTCGGAGTTAATAGAATTATAAGCAACCGCAGTATTTGCCACAATCCCCCTGCCTATTGAAATTAAAATTGTTTACAAAGCTAACGGTTGCTGTATGTGGGCGCTCCCTTTACCTCCGCCTTAGGGGACTTACGATTAGGGTTTACACCGTAAACCATTGATCTTAACCTCTCCATTGGATGTAACAACACCTTCGAAATCACATACCCGTAAACAATTTTGTTTTTCATGCTATAATTATTTTTCGTGCATACAAGTGTGAAAGATAAAATGTTCTCCACGATACGCGGCCTCCTCTAGCCGCTGCGAGGGCGTTGATTAGCCGAAATAGTCACCATGTGCTCGTCGAGTCAAGCCTACATGACCTCTGCTCCTGTGCGACTCCAGTCGTGCTGGAGTTGGGGGGGGGAGGTATGCGAAAAACCCCCTCGCTCAGGTCGTCGACGGTTCCGTCTCGATCCATAAATCCCTCGTCCGAGATAAGCGCTGCTCCTCCCGACACAGTTCCTAGCCTAGTCTTCCTTCCTCCTTCGGGGGCTAGGGAGAAGAGAAGGCCAAGGCCTCAGATGGTGTCCGGCTGGCGCTCATGCTTCCGTGCCGTAGTTTTTCTCAGTCCTTGGCCGTTTGTTTTCCAACATGTATCCAATCGCGCTATGTCCGTCCGTAACCTCCCCCGGTGGTTTACGCTGTTAGGGGGCCGCATGTACGAACAAAGTGTTGCTGCGATAACCCTAGGCACACTGCCTAAGACAACTTATCGATAAATGGGAAACTACTAGGGGAGGGGTTAGTTGAACACGCGGATCGAGTCGCCGCTCCGCAACAAATGTTGGGTACGGAATTATCTATTCGAAAGCCCCCCGTACCATTTTTTTCCGGCGGCGATCGATCTTGAGGACCTCCGCCGCCATACCGTGTCGCTCCTCCGGCTGCGACCCTCATGCGGCCTGCGTAGCTTCTCGCCTTACCCCCAAGGGAAACTCGAGACTCAGATGGCTAGTCGAACATAGGCGATCGCCCTGCCCTAGTGCTGCTCCCCGGTTGTCCGCTTCCATCTCCTACGCCCGCCGCCAACTCAGATCCGCCCGTACCCGCCTCGCCACTAAGACACTCCCCACATACAGGTCCCGCCCGTGGATATGAGAGTATTCAAGGCGTATCCTGGCACGAAAAAAAACATCAAACTACCCGAGCGGGAGATCTTGACGCTTGTGTACAAATAATATTTTTAAAAGCCCTCCCTATTGAGGCTTCCCGACAGTTGTTGATCCGCGGATCACAACCCGACAGCCGCCAATTTTCACCCCGCCTAGCCCCCAACCTTGCTAGGCTTGGCACGGCTATAGGGTTACCAGCGCCCACCACGAGAATCCCCCCGCATAAGGAGTAACAACAAAAATGTAGGCGTGATCAGCAAAAATGTATCCTCGTTTCAAAAGTGCAAAATTGAAATTGTTGCTAGTTCTTCACGATGCTCGGCCCGCTCCCACCGAGCCGGGGTGCCGACCGGCCTTTTCGGGAAGAGCGACGGCAAGCCAGCCTAATCTAGCTCCCCCGTTACTTCGGTCTTGCCACAGATAGGAGGGGAAAGGGTGGCGAAAAAACCTCCCACGCAGTCGCTCGTCGATCCCGCCGCCGCATCTCGTTCACCCTCCCCCAAGGTCGTCGCCGTTCCTTCCAACGCGGTGTTCCTCCTAGACGAGGTCCCCTTTCACCCCGCCGAGGGCAGGCAAGGGGGGCCAAGACTACCATAGTGCAAGAAGCTTGCGCTCTTGCCTCCGCGCCTATGAGACTTTTTCATTATTTCCCGGATTTTCCTTGTTGGTACCCGTATACTAGCCGGACAACCAACTAGCGATCGTACCTTCCTCCCACCGCTCGTGCGCTCGTCTATCGAGCACCCTTGTTACGAGTGCGAGCCTCCGCGCTTATTCCGGCTCGCACTCTCCAATACATGATGCGCGTGTCAACTGTAGTGGGTAGCGGCGGGGTAGGGCATAGTCACCGTTGTTGGATCCAACCAACCGCGGGGTACGGACACTCTTCTAAAACCCTCCGTACCAGATTTTCCGGCGGCGGCTGATCCCAAGGATCACTGCCGCTAGAGCTCCCCGCTCCTCCCGTCGCGATTCTCCTCCTGGCTGTTTGTTGTCGTGCTTCCCCCCCATGCCCCCCCCCCTTGGGGTTGGCTCGACGTCGTCATGCCGGTCGACCGGCAGCGAGCGCCCTTCCCCAACGATGCTCTCATGCTGTCCACCTCTAGCTGCAACACCCTAAACCAACTCACCGCTCATCAGGTTGTACCCTCCTCGCCTCCACACGCTCATAACCTGCATGCCCCACCCCCAAGTAGGGCGGTATATGAGGAGTACAAGGTATTGAAAAACTGTATCGGGCGAGCCAAGTGGGAGATCTTGGCGATGGTAGTGTACAAACATAATTTTCAAAAGCCCTCCGTACATGGCATTCCCGACAGGTACACATAAACGCGGATCGAAGCTGCCGGCTCACCCCGCCTAGCCCCCTACCGTGCTATGCATGGCACGGCAATTGTGTTATCAACGTCCACCACGAGGAGGTGAGGGTGCGTGCCGACGGGCATGCGAGCGTACCCCCTCTCCGGGGCCGCCACTGCTGCGCCGCCGACGGGCGTCTTATAACTTAATTTACCGCTCTTTATGTACAAATGCCGTATAATGAGGGCCCGCCCGCAAGCGCCATCTAGCTCTTAGGTTTGACCGAGATCCCTAGTCCGTATACTCCTAGGGACAAAAAAAAGTAAAACCTCGGCGGGGTTGTGTAAGCCACACCTTTTGCTGGCAGTATGTGATGCTAGAGCACACGAAAAAGAAAATTGGTAATTGAATAGTTCCCGTATGACAGCACACGAAATGTCTGTTTCTCTGGAGAAGAAACTTATTGGAAGTGTCAACGCCTACGCCGATCGCCATGCATGATAACCGACGTGCATGTTGGCTCCCCTTCTTCCCTTAGATCTCAAACTTACTCGCTACATATTGAGCCATTCACCTAGAAAGAGCGGTTAAGGCAATAGATAATGACGTCCCGTCGTTGGCACCTCCTTCCGAGATCTCGGTCAGAGCGCGAGAAATACTCGTGTCCCCCCTCCCCCCCCCTCTCCCCCCTTCCCGAGTGGGTGGAAGCGTGCGGGGTAGCCGGATGTATGGGGCCGATGGGGCATGTAGTCAGGGGGGGGTGTAAGCCGTAACTCAAGGTGGAGGCGGTATGTAGGCGAAATCAAGTACTTTAAATCCATTTAGTACATCAATTGGGTGAGACTTTTATCACGACGACGACTTTTTAGCCTTTCTGAATGCTTGTTTAACTTTTTTCTCAACGCGGCGAAGAGTGCGTGGCCACGGGAGACGGGGAACTAGCAACGCTGAGCAAGCCGGCAGCTAATTGCAACAGGCGTTTAAAACACGTTTCAAGCCTCGAACGGATGCCTTGCTAATTTATGACACCCATACATAATTAAGAGGCCATCATTATGTTCGGGGGTTAGCACGAACATGATGGGATTTAGGACAGCCTTGATGCCAACGCCGAGTGCGAGGCATGCATCGAAAATGATGTCCGCGGCGTTTGAATTATCTTCTCAATTTTTTGCATTGAAGCGCAAGTAAGAAACTAAGTCCGCGGCCAATGCAGGTGATGCTCATCTTTGAGACAAGCCAATTGCAACACTCGAAAACGTCCATCTAGTCATGAGAACTCTCTATTCTCCGTGTTCTTAGAGCATAACCAACATCAGTCAAACTAGTCACGTCTTATTAAAGCGTGCGGTTACACATGACGAGGGTATCCATATGAAAATTCCGTGAGCGCGTGCTTGTGTGTTTTTCACTAATAGATTCCTGACCGTTGACGACAAACCTCTCTAATCTCTCATTATGGGTCCACAAACGAAGCCATCCATGGTTCTGCAAAACGCATTATTTCGAATAAAGATGGACGCATGTGGAGGCGCAAGCAAAGCTCCTTTGTTTGATGTGCTCGTAGAGTGCCTATTTCGTAATGAATGAATGTACGTCATGGCAATGCACATGGGGCGTTATGCATGATGAGTTGAGCGGACATAACCACCACTATTCAGAGACTCATTGACAATTCTTCCAAGTTCGATTGATATTTGAATGATGTGACTAGTAACTATACGTGGTCAATTGTCGACACGTACATCACGGTCAGAGTGATCTAGAACATTAAGATATAGACTAACTGCCTACTGTGTTAATGCGGTAATATTTGTATGATGCGCTCGTGAGAAATATTAATGGAAATAAAATGATGAATGAACAATAATGTGAGCCTACGGTCAAGTGTGAGATTGCACGAAGACCTTCAGTCTGCTGAACAATGCTGCGGTGAGACGGAAGACATCGCCATGATAGCGTAGACTACTTCCTGTCTTCGCTTGCGTATTGATGTTGTCGCGTCTTTCCTCATGAGACAGTGGAAGCTGCGGGGAGGGCGGAAGGCGGCGAGGCCTGCAGCGTTTTCTGCATAGCGTGCACCCACAGGCCGGGGACGGGCCAGCAGTAGTGACTACACTCGTGGCCGGCACCGTTGTCTCGATGAAAGTCGTGGAGAATAGCCGTCATGTTGTAGGTATGGATGATGGGGATCTTCAGTTTTTCGGCCACGGGCAGCGTCACCAAGTTCCTCTGATTTCCTTTCAGAAACAAACTCGTCGCCGACTTTGGTCCGTGGCCGGCCTTCAGTCGCAGCGTTCCGTCAGACTTGAGCTTCAGCCCGTACAGCGGCTTGCATGCGAACGGTGGCTTCTGCCCCTGTGGGTACCCGCCAGTCGCTGTGTCAAAGTGCTGCGGCACGACGTCCTTATAGTAAAGGTTTATTCCGATTGGTGTCGTTTGGAGTTTCCGCAGCAAAGGCTCCAGCCCGAGGATCAGCTGCGGTGCGCTGTGGTGCAACCCAAAGTTTACGACAGACACGTCCTGTTCAACCACCAGGGTGGACAGCTCATGCAACTGTTCATCCATTTCGTGTATCGAGTCGTATCGAATGTAGCATACCCGTGTACCCTCGACCATGTGAACACAACTCGGCTCGACAGTTGTGACCTTGTTGTCAGTAAAGTACCGCGCTTGCGTCACGTTGGCGGTCACCATCCTGCCGATGCCGAAGGGTGCGAGATTTAAGTCCGGGGGCGGCTTGCGGTCTCGACCACCTAAAGGGTCTCGAAAATCTCGCAGCGCGCACAGCAGGGCTTTATAGAGGTCCAGGGTCTGCGAGTCACCGAACAGCCACACGGTGCGCCGTCGGATATAAGGCCAAACATCGCAAGGCGTCGCGACGAGCGCCTCGTGTTGCCCTTTACGGAGCAGCAGACGGAGCAGGGAGTCTCCACGGTCGGCACAAGCCAGTCCAGATCCCTGACCGCTACAGTACGCTTCGAACCCTTCCTCCTCCTTGCTTTGCTTCGGACAAAACATGCCAGTGCAGCGAAAATTACGCTCCTCGTTTAAGAAAAACGGCCGTCTCGTCAGCGCCGCGACCTCATCCACGGACCGACGACGATACCGCACTGGGCACCCTGCACTATCGCCCTCTATCAAGTGCACGCCGGAGTCCATCATTACTGATAGTCGGCGTGCCATTTTTTCGCGATGTGCCCTAAAGTGTGCCGGCGTCCCTCGCCACAGCCGCAGCAGTAGTCTCACCGCCATCGTCCCCTCATCCGTTGCGTCAAACGGCTCAGACGAGCAACACAGGAGAACAGCCCAGAGAAGCAACGGCAGGAACGTGGCCAGAATCAGACGCCACGGAAGATTATGGTGCCTGGCAGCTACGACTGCCTCTTTCGACATCTCTGCCTCCTCTCGATGGCTTGCACGTACGCTCGGCGGTGCCTCCCCGGCGAGTCGGCGGGTGGTGCCGTTTCTGCCCCTGTGGCTTCTTGTAACTACCCGTACTGCCCCGCCCGGTGAACGATCGTCGGCCCGTTACGATACAATGCTTAATAACACAGGGCAGCGTGGTACTTCCAGGCATCGACCGGCAGACGGAAAGCGGCTCTAGTTGCCATGCTCGGCACCGGGTTGAGTACCGTCGAGTTCAGTCTCGGCAAAGCACAAGTCGAAAGGTCGCCCGGGACGGATAGCTTGATAGGCGATGCGCTGCTGCTGCTGCTGCTGGCGGACGTCCCGACGAAAGCCTGGTATAGATACCCGTACCGAACGACGAGCAGCGCTCTTATTTACTAATCGCATATTACTTGATAGTGACTTTAGCCATGGACATAAACATTTCATGCTGTGCGACAAGAAACAGCAGCGCCGGTTGAATGATAACGCCGGAGCGCGCACTACTGACATTAATATACTATGGTGCGGTACTTGTACCACGGGTAGTTAGAATAGGCATCCACAGTTACCGGTATGCGGTACTGACGAGAAGAGATGGTACAGGATTCCACAACGCTCGAAAATCCCGTACGGTACGGTTTCGCCAACGGCAATAAATCTCAGCAAATGTAAAGAATATAGTCATCGCTGCATTACCGGTTGCGACGGCACCTCTCTCCGACAATTGAATTCTATCTACATGTACCTGTACAGGTAGAACAACTGCAAAAGTACAGAAAGTATAACAATTGTTTACAAGAAAATGCAGTGGAAGCTGGAAACCACCAATCAACAGAAAGAAAGAAAAACTATGTTCAATAAAATCAACATCATGTAAAGAGAATTAAAGAGGAAATTATAAAAAATTCTTACAAGAAAAAGCAGTGGAGGCCACCAAGCAAGAAAAGAAAGAAAGGAAGAAAAAATATAAGCCCGAGGAACAGGAAGGCATGCCACAGCACCAGCACTGCCCTCCTGAAAAGCGTCGCGGAGATAAGAACAGCAGAGTGCCATGAAGAGCAGCAGAAAGACGTTGCATGAATTCTCGTCGCACATCCCCCAAAAAACGCCGAAACGGAAAGAGAAGTAGATCGACGAACAAAATGTTGCATACGGACATAACTGTCAAAGGAAATAACCTAAGCCCATGGAACAAGAAGGCATGCCACCGCGTCAGCACTGGCATCAACAAAAAAAGAAAAAAAATTCATGTCATCGCGAAATTCGAATTAAAGCAATCACCTATCCAGATTCCCCGCCAAACAGTCCTCATGCCGAAAATTGGCGCGCACGCGTGTGTTTAGTCCGCACATGATCCATATTAATAACGTCTTCCGAAGAAATGATGACGATACTTGATTTGAATGACCTATTTTTGCGGACCGTTATGCCTTTTACAAAACAAACAAATTGACAAACCTAACGTAACCTAGTAAGGCTGTCCGATTTTGAAATTCGATGGTTTAGCCCCCCCCCCCCCCCCCCCCCCCCCCCCCACCACGATTTGACAGCTTCCCTACTTCGCTTTCAAACCTTGCCTAACGCTATGCTAAGTAGTTAAGTGGAACATCTTCACGGGTTTCAAAGGCATGCGGGTTTATGGTTTAGGGCCAATAAGGGTCTCACCCTAAAACCCTATACTTGCCACTAGTTGCACCCGCTGCATATGGGGCGCGCGGTTGTACGTTTATACAAAAACGGTTAGGGATGAGTCGCTTTAGTATTAGTTTGGTTCTAGAACAAGTTCCCCCAAAAGAATAAGCCCCCCTCCCCCCCCCCCCCCCCCCCCCCCCCGTTATTTCCCGGGAAATCGGGAACTAAACTAGCTAATTTAACCGGGGCAGCCTGATAGGCGGGAATTCGAATCATTTCCGCGGAAAAACTTCAACGATGAAGCCTCATGTGCTAGAAAACAACGGATGTAATGCGCGTAGTGAGAATAGCGATACTAAACTTGTGATGTACTGCAAAATGGAACGTACGGAGTTGAGAGTCAACGAACTTGTAGCGCCATGCCTACAAAAGGCTGAGGCCGGTGGGCTTGGCGTCAATGCAACAATGGCCATGATGTCCGGTAGTGGCACTAGCAATGGCAGTGGCATGGGAGTGGCAGTGGTAGGCATGCAAGTATTTCTTCTTTCGAGGGGCAATAGCATGCTATCTTGCCTAGCTCCCCCCCCCCCCCCCTCCCTCCCACATATGTGATGATTATATCTTTTTTGTTTCCCCATATTTAAAGCATATATCCAATAAAATCCCTTGTCTCTTAGGTTCGGTAAGGGATGCAATACGTCCTCCCGTGGAGATTGCGGCAGCCCGGAGAACCGCCACACCATATTACGCCATGTAAATACAACCTGAAAATCCTAAATTGTAATCAGCCATTGCACTTTGAATCTACCCAACAGGTGGAGCTCCCGTATCAAATAAAGCCTCGTTGAATGGTGCATTCCATAGAAACCACCAATAATTGAATAAGGGGGGAAAACAACACATGCCTTTCGAGCAAGAAAACGTGCGACAACAATAATATTCTCATTGAACTACTATCATAATGACCTATTGCTGGGCATACTTGTACTCAAGCTCGCTCTCCTTGTGATCCTACAGGTGCCGGGAGGAAGTCGTATTATTAGCAATATTATAGGAAAATTGTCGGGGTTACCTTTGGCCATCTCATTCCCGTGCATTAACTAGATAAATGGACACGATGTTGATGATGTCATCAACTCGGGTATTGAAGTAAAGCTCCCTTTATTTGCTTATATGGAACAATATGAAACATCATGTAATGGATAGTAGGGTCGAAAAATACAATACACTACCCTCTAGTTTTTGGGGAGAAGCAAACACGCAACAATACCCGCACACAAGACATGTCTTGAATCAAGCCTGCAAGACCCGAGGGCGTTGTGAAGAGAAGCGAACACACGGTGAAGGAGCCCCCGTTGGAGCTCCCACAACGCTTATCGAAAGGGCACACGGTGGATTTGCGCACAAGAAATCGCGTGGATTGTTTCGAGTCCCTCTTCTTGTTTGACATAAACTAACAACACTGGCTGAGTGTACGGGTTGAGCGTAAAGTTGGTGAGACACTCCACCGGCAAAGGCGGCAGACTATCGTGTACATTATTCATATATACCGGCTCGAACTTGTGCGTAGTTATGCATGACATAGAATCTAGCAAGAAAGAGATAGAGGATAACAAATTACATGCGAAATGCAGCCATTGTATTCGCCTTTCCGCTCTTGCGTGTTCATTCACGGCATCGCATTGCCTCGATACTCATCCATATTGACAAAAAACCCGCCGCAAGGATATGGCATCAGAACATCGCAAAATCGGAGCCGCGGCGGAGAGAGTTTTGACGAGGATTTCATATTTGAAGGGTTTTTTGCTAGCCTCCCCTACTTTTACAAATTGTAGTCCATCTAGCGACCAGTCTGAGCCCGTGCCATCCACAACACCTCGTGCGATTTTTTGTTTATATCATAAATAGTGACACCGGTGACAGCGGGCCAAGAATCTCAAGGAGCTCATGGAGTCGTTGGGGCACACGCGATTTTGCCCACCCAATCAAATCGCAAAACCTACATAACGTGATTGTTTCAACATGTGTGGCGTTGGTGTGGCGTTTCGAGCGTCGATTTACAGCCCCATCCCTCCTTTTCATTATCGCACTACCATGTAACTTAGAACACCAATGACATTAGCTAGCGCTACTACACATTCGTCTGAGTAAAAATGCACTTCTTCCTTCGTCAAGGGAATTTGAACCCCTCAAAGTTCCCTTGATCTGCCCCGCTTAGCCGGTGCTGCGATGTTATCATGATGTAAAGCCAATATTAGCACATGGACAACACAGCCAACCCGCGACACAGCTATCGGAGAGTGACATAATACGAGCTCCAAAGCTCTGTCTGCCATAGAAAACATATACCGGCACAATTCAATTTGAAATATTTGTTATAAGCCTTCTTAGGTCCAAATGGGTCACTTCCTCCGTGAGGAAGGGATTTTGGGCAGGATGCCTAGCAACGCACATCGTGCCGATTTGGTATTGCATTTGGCATTATTGGACAACACTGCAAGACACTTTATTTCGCGCACTTGGAAAACCTTTCGGACTCAAGGTAAAAATGGTCAAGCTCACACAACATAATGATGAAGGCATGCATTATGAATGCCAATGAGCGCTGAAAACTAACCCTTGTATAATCGTGACAGAACACTCAAACAAGACGGGCGTGGGTTTTTGAGTCGTGGCCGGATTTCGAGTTTTGCGAGACAGTCAAAATTGATTTACAAGCTTTATTGTTATCGAGGTGTGCAGGGGCAAAGCCTCGTGGTCGCCCTATTCTTCCCTTTGCATGAAAGGGTATCCCCCGATACAATGCACTTTTGGAAGTTGTGCGAGGAGCGTTGCACGACGTAGGCGGGCAGGTCGTGCCCCGTCTCGAGGTCGCAACCGTTGGGGCAGCCGTCAAAGTACTCTCGCAGCGTTCTGCAATTGTTCAGGAAGTCGAACCCGCCATGGAAGCACTGTTGCCTGCGCGTCGGCAATTGTTTCCGAAAATCTATCAGGTAACTACTTGGACAGCATTGCGATAACACCGCCACCTCTCGGCGTATCAAGTACCTTCACAATTTTAAGGGATAGGGTTTACCAACGCAGCGCATCCAAAACTCGACATATATTTAATAGGTTGGTTTATCAGCCGCGACTCAAGAAGCACATATGTGAGCCGGTCGGTGTGTAGTCGTGTTCCGTACATGTCTGCATTTTGACACGCCGTTTCACAGCTAATGCCTCGCCCCGCCACGATGACAGTCATCGAGCTCGGAGGCTTTTCTCGTAGCGCAGACGAAATGAGGGAGGATGATAGGGTGTCGACCAGCAAAAGTGTCGCTCCGTTTCGGAGCGGCAGGCGTGTCACTCCTCGGAAATTCAGCCGGGGCGACTCGTGGCCCAGGTCCAACAGCTTGGCGAGCCGGGAGAAGGTCGATGGCTGCTTGCAGATTAAGGGGGGGCGGAGAGCGGGGGGGGGGGGGGAGCAAGTTCGGGAGCGACAGTCGGCAACCGACACAGGCCGATCCGATGATTGCGTAAGCATTGCGAAGGTTTACGGGGTGAAGCGAGACGGAGAAACGCACCGAATACTTTGCCAAGTATATGCCATCATTGGCAGGACTTCTCATCATATTGTCCAACTCACGTGAGGCCGACTTCCTGCCCCAATCCCACACCGTCACGCTCCTCAAGTGCTGCCGGAAACGCTCCGTATAGGCGGTCGGCGCAAGGTACGCCACCTCTCGAAAGAAGCTCTCCTTCACTTCGCCCTTCAGCACCAAGGCCAACAGTAACCAAATGACACATTCATGCAATGTGCCACGCAGAGACAGTTTAGTGACTGCCTTGCCTTCGCAGCCCGTTTCAGCACGCTCAATGTTAGTCGGTGCTGAGCCAATAATGCCATTCGTATCTACAATTACAAATACCATCTCTAAGGATTACAACACAAGACAGTCCAACTGAACACTATTTCGCGCTAAGTAGATTCATCAATGTATCGTGAAGCAGTGGTCGATTAATGGATGCTTCTCAAGGGATGCATTCGTCTATCATTGGAAGCACAACTAGTTGTAAGAAGCATGTTCAACGTCACCAAGGGCTTGACCTAGATAAAACCTTACCCTGAGAATGCAGCCAGCTTTAATTCACATGCCATAAAAAAACAATTTCGACTTGACGCTACCGACAAACCCTCTTCCCCCACCGTCAGAAAAGGGATGAGCATGGTCAATAAATGCCTTGGATTCACGCGTGAACTGGAAGGGTGAAGGGTCAAGGAGGGAGGAAGTGGGGGGGGGGTTGCCTCGTAGTGGCTCATCCTCTCTATCAGCCGTTTGTAGCTGTTGGCGTTCATGTTGGCGCCCTGGATGCCAAAGTTGTAGTTGCGGTTCACCTCGGGCACGATGCACTCCCGCCCGTTGGCCACCGTGTCCAACCTCATCCAATTATCCCAGTTCTCGTCTGCAGTCACCACACGCACACACACACACACACACACGCACACACACACACACACACACACACATGCTCCCCATCTCAAACTAAATCAACTGCCACGAGAGGGCGGAAGATGTGCCAATCAAACATACAACAAACTGGCAGTGAAACGAGTTTGAGGAAGCGAACCTGGAAAGTCAGCCCGGATGGACTTCCAAACTCCCTTTGATGTCATCCACCCAAGACCTATTACAACAGGTTTCCGGTTTTGTATCATTATGAGAACGAATGTAAGTGTTGCCTTATTCGGGCGCGCGAGCGCGCGCATGTGTGTTTATGTGCGTGTGTCTGTGCTTGGCGGTGTGTGTTTCTGTGAGTGACGGTACACATGCAACTCAGAGTACGTGTGAAGAAAAAGATATGTGTGACAGTGTTCGCATGATGGTATCTTAGTGTGTCCGCACAGGCATGTGCATAAACACACTTGCACCCGTGCCTGAGTCTATGAATTTGCACTGTGTGTGTGTGTGTGTGTGTGTGTGTGTATTGGCTTGAGAGAAAGTGTGTGTGTGTGTGTGTGTGTGTGTGTGTGTGTGAGTATGTTTGAGTGTGTATGAGAGAGGGAGAGAGAGAGAGTGAGCAAGTATGTGAGGGCGTGATCGTATCTCGACAGGGTATGTTTGCGTGTGAGTATGTGCGCATATGTGTGTGTGTGTGGGCGTCAGTCTGTGTGTATGTGTGTATGATTGGTTTCGTGTGTGAAAGGCTGTGTCCGTGTGTTGAAGTGTGAGAAAGAGGGAGAAACAGAGAGAGAGTGCGCATGTGTCGGTGTGCGCGTAATATGTGCAACTTTGGGTGTGTGTTCATGTGTGTGCGCGTGTGTGTGTGTGTGTGTGTGTTTGTGTGTGTGTGTATGTGTGTGCGTGTGTTTATGTGTGTGTTCGTGTGTTTGTGTTTGTACATGCGTGTGTGTGTGTGCGTGCGTGTGTTTCCGTGCGTGTGTGTATGTATTTGAGTGTGTGTGTGTGTGTGTGAGTATGTCTGTGTGTGTATGAGAGAGAGAGAGAGTGAGAAAATATGTGAGGGCGTGATCGTATCTCAACAGGGTATGTTTGCGTGTGTGTGTGTATGCGTGTGCGTGTGTGTGTGTGTGTTTATGTGTGCGTGTGCGTGTGTGTGTGTGTGTTTATGTGTGCATGTGTGTGCGTGTGTATATGTGTGTGTGCGCGTGTGTGTATGTGTGTGTGTGTGTATACGTGCGTGTGTATGTGCGTGCTTGTTCTAACAGTTTCAAAAAACACACTGCCAAAAGGGTGGTGGGTGTGCCATGGCGGATAG
Source organism: Tetraselmis chui (assembly GCA_026401115.1). Classification (NCBI taxonomy): domain Eukaryota; kingdom Viridiplantae; phylum Chlorophyta; class Chlorodendrophyceae; order Chlorodendrales; family Chlorodendraceae; genus Tetraselmis; species Tetraselmis chui. The sequence continues at coordinate 155,610 of JAPMLY010000429.1, read as the reverse complement.
GTTCGGAGCGCGCCTGGGAAAAAGGAGGTGCGCATCAGACGGTCGGGGCGCCACGTCCAAGGCGGAGACCCAAAATCGTTCCAAGAGGAGACGCACCACAGCGTGGGGTCGGCCTCCAGTAGCCAGGCGGTGCTCTGTTGGGCGGTGTGGAACGAAACGAGAAAGGCAGAGTTAACGTGGGAGGGGGTTATGCTGAATTATCCTAACAAACCTAAAGACTATGATATAAAATGTAGGGATTTACTTGGAAGAGGTGAAGGAAGTCAGCCGAGAACTGCATGTCGTCCTCCACCACCACCGCATGACTGTGCCCTCGCAGGAACACCTCCTCCAAGGCCCACTTGTAGTGTTGGCTCAGCCACGCGTGGCCGGGCTGACTGGCGCCCAGCGCGGGGCGGTCGCGCGGGTGGTGCCAGTGCTTTGCTCCGCGTGTGAGGGGAGGGGCCAGCCTACCTCCAGCCCCCACCGCCTTGCTAGCCACTCTGGACACCTGCTTGCTGCCATCGCCGTCCTTTGTGATGCAACGGCCGTGAATGAGAAGATGGGGACATTGATAAATTGTAAATAAATCATCGCTAGGGCCATAGATAACGTGCACCGGGGGGGGGGGGGGGAGGGTATAAAGAAAATGTAAGTAAATCATCACATTGGCAAGAATGAAGTGCATCAGGGTGCTTCCACTCCGGCGGTGACTGGGCTTTCCCGTCGACCGCGTGGGCGGCCTTTTCCATTTCCCTTTCAGAAAAGAGCCATTATGAAAAGCAATGAACAAGGCAGGAAAAAAAAACAGAAGTCCCAATGAATTCATCGGACATCAAACTATAATATGAGCAAATTGAAAGATGTATTTATTATTCAGTGTCAATCTGACCACAGTCGTTTTGCTCTTATTAATAGTCTCAGTAGCTCAACAAACAAATCCATACAAGCGAATCTCATCCACCCTTGTATTTTATTTATACATCTACCTCTGTATTCCTGTCAAGCAAAATATTAGCTGTCCAACTATCCAACTATCCAACTATCCAACTCTCTAACTATCCAACTACTATCCAACTTTCCAAATATCCAGCTACCATCCAACTATCCAACTATCCAACGTGCGCTTTTTCACATCAATTGCTCTCCATCCATCGCCGAGCTGAAACACGTCTTACTCCTTGTTGTCCAGAAAAACACCCACGCCTAACATTTCGTTCCCTCTAGCAGCAATGCCACGTTGATCGAACAGCAATCAGAACAGCAGGCTTCACTAAAGCCAAACAATCAGGAATTGCGCATCAAGTAAGCGGCGTCAAAGTGAAATAATAAAATTACATTACAGTGCAGGTTTTACTTTCAGAATGTTCGAGGCAATGTACCAATTGGACATATTGAATATATCATTTTTCCCGGACATGTTCACCCTCCAAAAAATTATTCCGCGATGCTCCCTTCAAAAAACATCGAAAGCATCGAGATTATCAGAAACAGTAACAGTTACATTTGAACGGAATGAAGCACTCCAAATGCGGTGAAAATAATAAGAAAACGCACCAGCGCAGTGCTGACATTGCCCCACCTGTGAGATGTACACCGAGAACTCGGCTATGCCCGCGAGGCCAGCGAGGCTTGCGATGGTGCGGCTCAAGTACTCCGGGCGGTCGTAACAGATGAGCAGCAGCGCAGGGTCCTCCATAGGGCCGCGATCTCCCTCCCTGCAGACCACACGCGCACACGGTGCCGAATCCTTTCGACTTTCGCCTCTCCGCCAAAGGCGAAAAAGTATCCCGACAATTCATAGTTATGACATTCAGTACCGCACCAAACGTCCTCCCACGCGCGCCCGTCTCCCTCGCGCGTGCCCTGCCACAGAATGATGAGCATGACAAGTGAGGGCCAGACCGATCGTGCTAGCATGGGGAAATGGTGAAAGGCGGGTACACTGCATCAAGCCGCGATGGCACGTTGGGCACGGCGAGTGCGCACCTCGTCAGTACCCCTCGTCGTGTCGCTTTCGTCGTCACCCGCGAAATTAACCGACGCCGCCGGTGCGCCCCTCCTCTGTGAAGCACCTGCGTCCCTCCTACTACCAGATCCATCCCATCGCTGCCTTGTGCTGCGCTGAACGGCCGGAGTGCTGCTGCTACCTGCGCGCGCATGACTCGCCTTCTCTCGCGCGTTCTCTGCCGCGGACGCGGCACGCGATTTCGCATCTCCCACGAATTTATCCGCCCTGCCCTGCTTCCTTACCGGCCCCGCCGGAACCGAAGCGTGTCGAATCTCTGTCTGCTGTCTCTGTGCCTGTTTGCACAATCGCCGTAGAGTCGTCCGCAGTAGTGCGAAGCTCGTGGGTTAGTCGACCATCAACAGCCGTGGGATTATATTTGATATAAATGACTTGTAATAAATCTATAACGAAATGGCGCACTTTCGCTAAAATGTCGCGCGAGCAGCGCTTTAGGTGAGGCGTGGAGATTTTAGGCCTGCACCTGCTGTTTCGTCAGCCCAGAAAGTGGCTGCACTATGGGAGGCTCCGTCCAGGCTACCGTGTCGCTGGCGCGTAACGGCGGAGGCAAAGGCACTCCTCGCCTATCGCTCTCCTCCGACTGCTGTGCGTCGCTCCCTTGCTCCCACTCCGAAACGACCACCTCGCTCGCCACCGCGGCTGCAAACCAGTCATCTCCGTCATGACGATGCTCACCGTTACCATGCTCTATAATGCTGCGTCGGCTCTCCACTCTAGTTGGCCCTCCCTCCACACCTGGCGCCGTCCGTCCCCCCGCCTCCCCTTCCACTGCCGCACTCGCCTCATCGGCAGACGGGGCCAGCGCCCGGTCGGAGCTCAGCGCTCGCCACTCCAACGTCACCACAGCCGCGATCACAGCAAGCATCAAAATGAATGGGGCGACTGAACGTGTCCATGCACACAGTCCGTGCCGCGCCCGCCGCGCCGGAGGGCCGGCGGAGAGGAGACGACGGCGCGTCATGGCGGTTTGCCGTCATCGTCCTGAGGTCGGCCGCGGCACAAACAAATAATATTCATTCTCCTCGGCGCGGTGCACAGGTACAAATACGTGTATAGTCGTACAGTATAATATGTACGTCAGCATCCACGGATCGTTCCACACCTCGTTCCTGGGTACGTTTTATCGGAACGTGGCCTCCACTGCTTTTTCTTGTAAGATTTTTTTTATCGGAATATTCATTACTTTAGGCGATGTAAGGAACGAACAATGAACGAAGCGCCACTTGTTGTGGCCTGGCTTGGGGACGAGGAAGAGGCGGGACACCCACCGTGTGTTGTGGGTGCGTTCCCATGCCTCTATGGCCTTGAAGCGGGGTAGCTCGATCGGTTGCGATGAATAGTAGTAGCCGTTGTGCATATATATGTGACGTGGCGGAGGTAATGGGGCCTCCGTGGTTAGAATCAAGGCTTTGGCCGGAGGCCGTTCTTGAATTTATTGACGCGGGCGTGGCGAATCCACGGGCGGATCCATTTGACGACTTGTCTGCTCGCGCCAATAATTTCCCATTCTATCTCGCCATCTTCCCCGCACGCGGTGGCCCATGTATGTAGTGAAGAAGTGAAGACGTGGTCCGTGAATCAGCGCGGCGGGTAGCACCGTCATATCTTGCGGTTTCGGTTTGGGTGGTCCGTTGGGCTAGTTGCTTGGTCCTCATGATGACGCTAATGGTGATGTCGCCGTTACGCGGGGTCTATCCGCCGCACGGACCTTGAGCTTGTGGTCGGGTCCGGGTGGCTTGGGCGGTCTAGGGTGACCGTAGGGCGTAGGCGACCGCGGCGGCGGCCTTGCTTGCAACGTGGAGGCTGACTTCGAGTGTCTTGTCTATGAACGCTTGGCGCAAGTAGTGCTTCCCAAAGCTCCGAAAACGGCAAAAAGGCGGGGTGTGCAAAATCGTGCGTGGGCGAACCATACGAAAAATCTATTCGAATCAGTCGTTGTCTGTCCGCCCTTAGTTATGCGGAGGTAGCCCATCCGAGCACATACGGGTGGCCTCCTCGTTTCGTTGATGCGCGGATGTGATTGGCTGTTGGGATGCGGGCAAGCGCTTGTTTCCACGATGGTGTGAGAGGTTCGGCCGACAACGTGAGATTACGTGGCCGCGGGTTGTGGTAACTGGGGAAGTATAGTGGCCTCTAGCTTTGTTGTTAGCTGTCGCTTGAGGGCGCTCTCGTTCTCAATTTGTTCCGTAGGTCGTGGTATGTTTTCATGTGCAAGGGAACGTCGGCGCTGGGCTCGGCCGTTTGTCTTGTGGGCTTCATGGGTGGAGGTGGCGGCTAGGAACGAGGGGAAGTGTATCGTGACCCTCGGGTGCGCATGAGACGATGTAGTTTGGCACTCTACGCGCCTACGAGAGACGCGACGGCAACTTTGCGAACGCTAAATGATGGCGGTCCCAAAATGCAGAGAGTGCCTAGTGTGAGGGAAAATTTCGCTACTTGGGGACGATCATGCTAGTGAAGTAAGCTGGCGCCGTCTAGGTCATTGGGCCAAAGCGGATGGCTTTTGGTCGTTGAGTTCGATGGTTCGCTGGGCGGCACGTGTGACTCGCCGATCCAAACATAGATCCGAACGCCAAGGTAGTATGGGTTTTGTAACATACACGGGAGGTTCATTAACCTCTAGATTTAAATGAATCATACCATAAGAAAAAGCGGATCAAGAATAAGCATCATACCACCAAGACAGAAATAACAAGCACAAGGCCAACCGCGAGCCACGCAGAAGGGGGTAGTATGCAACCGCCTCAGCACAACCGCCTTGAATTGCATATTTTCAGATAAATCCCAAGAACGCCATCGAGTGAACTCGACACCTTAGCGATGTGATAATGCGTTTGCTTGCTTCCCTGCTCAACGGGCTTAGTACGCATGTTTTGTTTTTAAGCCCTCGTTTCGTTGGTGGCTTCCCATGCTTCTTTTGCAATTGTTATTTTTAGTGCGCTCGATACACACTGCCAGAAATCGCGGCGCGCGTCACGTAGAAAGAGGCGACATGGAATCAATGTAGTAAATTGCCTTGCATAACCTGCATGCGAGCATAGCAAAGCTCATACGACGAAAAGTTCTAAGTAAATCAGAGCCCCTACCTCGGTTGTGCCAAGCAACCACTAAGATTGCTACGCGGTCATGCAGTGTGCACGCCATATGAGCGAGCGAGACGATCGCCATCCTCCTCGACGAAAAGATAGTAATCATGGCCACAGTATACATGACATGATGGTGCCCAGTCGAGACGAGCTTTGAATGTTACGCGATCAAACAGTTTCCCTTCCCAACCGCGGACGCAAGAGCACAATAAAGCCGGGAGATAGAACACGGCACCGTAGATAGTGCGTTTCTGATGGTTTACGCGCGCGCTTGTGACCGTGACATCGACTATCCACGATATGATGCTTATGCGACTGATCAGATCGAGCCAAGCCGCGAACGTCTCAAGGCCGCATCCGCGACTCGGAATCACGAGCTATCCATACTTGCAACCGCAGCCCACGCCAGTTAATTGCACCCACCTCCCACTAAAGGTGCTCGAGGGTAATGTAAATGATACATATAGATGAGCGCGGATGTTTTTCCTTTCAATATGTGGGCGTGATGCAGTCGGCGGGAAGCTCTGAAAATATCGAAAAGCGAAGAGTAATTTGGAATCAAGCACTCGCATGGCGCGGGTCGAAAATGGGCATGAAATGGATAACGCCGTGAAGAGGGGGGATCCGGAAAACCAACGCAAATATGTTTCAGTGAGTATGTGGAGTGCAAGCGCATGTGCAATGTGACGAGGCATCGACGGCTTCTAGTATTGCGCCGAGAGAACGTACTCGGCAACCCGAGGCACTTTCGAGGGCTTTTCGGGGGCCTCTAGATGCCGTAAGATAATATGTTTGTCGTAGAGAAAATTGCCTTTGTGGGGATTTGTTTGTTTGCTCGTGTATCTATTTGCTGCTAATTTAGTTATTTCGTCGTTTGGTGGTTCGCGCGTTCGTTTGTTTATTGTTGTATTTATGTTTTGGTTTGCTTCCATTTCTTACTTTCTACAATGGTAATTCAGTTTGCGATTTCGTATTGAGAGCCCCCCACCATCTGCCGATCATCTGTCACATTCATTCATGTGGGTTCCCGGAATCGTACTCCAAACAATAAAGCAAGACCCGTTAAACCCTAAACAAATCATTTAAACCATGCCGGCTTTTTACGCAACAAAGGTCGATGAATGGGGAAAGGGTTATGCATGGCAAGGAAGGGTCGCATGGTAAAGTAGATCTTTTGGCAAAATTGTGAAGCGTCTCATTACATAAGAAAATCCGCAAAATTGGTTACAAGGAAAGTACTCTTTACACGAGTCCAATAAATCGCCACCAGAAAGATCCAATTATGCCCCAAATGCCGATCACATTGACAGCGCCAATTATGGCGCCCCATTTGAAAATTTCCGGAATGGAGATATAACCGGAGCCCGCGTAGACGGCTCCTTGCCCCGAAGCAAAGTGGGACACGCCAGAGTAGAGGCTGGACAGCCAGCACAGACTGAGGGCTGCCAACATGCTGGGCACACCTGCTGACAATAACATTGCCAGAAAGCCACTGTGTGTGTGTGTGTGTGTGTGTGTGTGTGTGTGTGTGTGTGTGTGTGTGTGTGTGTGTGTGTGTGTGTGTGTTTGTGTGTGTGTGTGTGTGTTTGTGTGTGTGTGTGTGTGTGTTTGTTTGTGTGTGTGTGTGAGAGTGTGCGTTTGTATGTGTGTTTGTGTGTGTGTGTGAAAGTGAAAGTGAGCGTGCATGTGTTGAAGTGATTGTGTGTGTGTGTGGTGTGTGTGTGTGTGTGTGTGTGTGTGTGTGTGTGTGTGTGTGTGTGTGTGTGTGTGTGTGTGTGTGTGTGTGTGTGTGTGTGTGTGTGTGTGTGTGTGTGTGTGTTTGTGCAGGTGTATGTGTGTGCGCGTTTGTGTGTGTTTGTATGTGTATGTACGTGTGAGTGTGTGTTTGCATGTGTGTTTGTGTGTGTGTGTGTGAAAGTGAAAGTGAGAGTGCATGTGTTGAAGTGATTGTGTGTATGTGTGTGCATGTTCATGTGTGCATATTTGTGAGTGAGATTGTGTGCGTGTGTGTGCAGGGAAAGGGGAGACCAGAAACGACCGCAAAAGCGCTTCATTCAGTTTGTATTGATATATTTGGTTCTGGGCCGGCAAGGCGGGATATTGGTCAACGGTTATATGAAGACAAAGCAAAGAGGAGGGTCTGACCTGTAGAGCGCAGCCACGTGACCCGTCTGACTTGCAAACACGTAGTGCATTGCAAAGTATGTGCAACACAGGATCGCCCACACTGGCTGCCAACCGAGGTTGAGTGCCGTCAGAGCGTCGCCCACTGCGCTCGAAAAGTGGGCGGTCACGCCCATCACGTTGAGCTGCCCCGCCATGCCCGTCAGAATCGCGAACCACATCAGTGTGTCCCATGCCCCTTTGTTGTTAAGGCATTCCTCCCACGGAAGCACACCTGCGCAGGGAGGTGGTCGCATCAAGTAAGCCACAAAACATGCGATCATGGCAAATACGACGTAGGTCATTCCAACTTTTGGAAATTAGACAGTCGCTAGGCACTTTCTGTCGGTGTGACCCTAAACATGTACGAGCAGGGTAAAACTTCTCAATATTGCAGACTGCAGACGTTGGTGGCATGCATTTCCGTGACTTTGATTCAGAATAGGCGAAAGGGGATATATTGAACAGGGGTCGGTCATTGCAATATTTCATATTCCGAGTACAAATTAGGGAGTACCACTTACTCAAGCCATTCCAGAAATCCGGTGTGTGTGTGTGTGTGTGTGTGTGTGTGTGTGTGTGTGTGTGTGTGTGTGTGTGTGTGTGTGTGTGTGTGTGTGTTGTGTGTGTGTGCGTTAGTGCGCGTATGTGTGGTGTGTGCATATGTATGTGTGTCTACGTATACATATGTGGGTGCATGTGTTTGTATGTGCGTGTGTGTGTGTGTGCGCGTGTCCGTGTGTGTGTGTGTGTGTGCATGTGTGTGTGAGAGGTTGTGTATGTGTGTGAGTGAATGTGCATGTATGCGTGCATGTGTGTGTGTGTGAGTGTGTGTGGTGTGTGTGTGTGTGTGTGTACGTATGCATGTGTGCGTGCATGTGTGTGTGTGTATGTGCGCGCGAAAGTGTGTGTGTGTGTGTGTGTGTGTGTGTGTGTGTGTAAAAAAATGGCGTGTCTATGTGTGAGAGAAAGAGACAGAGAGAAAGTGTGTGCATCATATGTAAGTGCAAGTGTGAGTGTCGGATGAACATAGAAAGAGAGAGAGAGACTATTTGTGTGTGTAAGTGGCTGTGTGTGTGATTACGATTATGATTTTTTGTGTGTGTATGTGTATATGTGTATACGTATCTGGGCGTGTGCGTATGCATGTGTGTGTGTGTGTGTGTGTGTGTGTGTGTGTGTGTGTGTGTGTGTGTGTGTGTGTGTGTGTGTGTGTGTGTGTGTGTGTGCGTTTGTTTGTGAGAACGAGTATGAGAAAGAGCAAGAACATGTGTGCATATGTGTGTGAGAAAGAGAGCGATGGAAAGCTTGTGCGTGTAAGTGTGGAAGTGGGAGAACGCGCAAGAGAGAGAGTGTGTTTGCAAGTGTGTGTGTGTGTATATATGCAAGTGTGTGTATGTGTGTGTGTGTGTTCGTGTGTCTCCAAACCTGTGACCATCAGCGCCGAGAGGCCCATCATGGCAGCCACGCCCGCAGAGACGCCGATCCGCGGGCCAAAGATCCACAGCCCCAACATAAAGAAAAGGATGATCAGCATCGCGGTCTCGGGGCGCGACAACGACCCCATCTCCTGCCAATCCAATCAGACGGCCACCATCATGCACAGTCACCACCCGAGGATGTGACTGTCCTCATGTGAGGACAACTGGCACACCGCCAACCCAAACAAACACGACATAGCCATGCTCCGTAAAAGGAGCAGTGTCAAATTAGCTTAACTGTGACGTACTTAATTTACAAATGATTTCTGTTTGAGGGATCGTTTTGACTCAATTTCGAAACTTTTTATTCAAATTAGGGCAGCCGTTCCAACATGTGAATGCCCGCGCACCTCAACTCGAATCAGGTGAACCAAAATTGAGTATTTTCAACCATGTAGTGAATTGCTTTCGAGTAGGGCGGTTGACTTTCATGCTGGGCATCGGACCTTGAGCCTCCGCGCCGCGGTGACGGGCGCCTCGGGTGTGTGTCGAAGCTGAGGGCCGAAGAATTTGTAGAGAATGAGCGGAGTGGCGAGGAGACTGAGCGACGCGGGCACGATCGCCCCTACGCGGAGGCACATGCAGGCGGCACGAAGCACAGCCAAACGCAAACATGTATCCATTAGATTCAAATAAATTTGTAAAACAATTGTAAAGCGAAGTCGCCATTCATTTCGACAAAGGCATAAAGACGCATCCACTGTCACTCTGAGCGGTGGATAACACCCCCACAGCATCTCCAACCCTTCAATGCAGGTACCAACTCAAGTGCCCATATCTTTGACTCCTTTCATCCACGAGCTTAATAATATAGGGTTTCTCAAACCCTACATACCCAGCACCGTCAGAGTCGGTCACCGACCTGTGCCACAGTGAAAGACATGCGCAGGCCAGTCTAGTCCCTACAACAGTACGTCAGCCGTGCAGGTCATGGGTGGGAAGCGACCTGCGACGAGTGCCACCGTTGCAGAGTCGCGTTGTTTTTCAATTATTTGCAGTTATTTATTGATTCATATTTTTGAGACTATTTGTTTTGTTGCATTTATATGTTTTGTAAGTAGCTCAGACATTATTTGGTGTCCTCTTTATAGGTGATGATTTCAAATCATGTTGATTACAAGTTTGGAGCGCGCTCGCCTTTGAGCCACGTGATGAAGGTGTCGGGGATGGGGACGCCCATCTCCGCCGCCAGCTTGACGCAGAGGAAGTTTTGGGCGGCGCCGGTGAGAAACATGGCGGAGGAGGCGCAGGAGCACTGCAGCTGAGTCATCGTCAGGAAGCTGCCGAGGCGGCGGGCGGAGGGGTCGTGGGGGAGGGAGCCTGGGCGGAGGTAATATGGGGAAATATATCAATATGAGGTTGAAAATATTCATTTCACAAAGGCGGTCACAATATTGTCCTAGGCTTTGAATAACTACCCTTGCTTAAATTTGATAGCATGCACTAGGGGTTTTCTTACAACCTCGAAGCAGTCTCATTGAATGCTTTGGTAAAATAATTAGGGAAAAACAAACAAATTTCGCCAAGCATTGCAGTTTCTTACGCTGCGACTGAGTTAGACTGCATGTTAGTAAGCTTTGGGTCGAGGGAAAGGGGACGCGGGTGGGGGCCGACCTGACGCTGCGGAAATGGCCTTAATGACGGGATTGAATATCGCGCCACATCGAGCGGCGGAGGACGGCATCGCGGGGGTTATGCACGTCTCTGCATGTTACGTGCGTGTGTGTGATTGGGAACCGGGAGTGTAAATTGTGTGTGTGTGTGTGTGTGTGTGTGTGTGTGTGTGTGTGTGTGTGTGTATGTGTGTGTGTGTGTATGTGTGTATGTATGTGCGTATGGGGGTGGGTAATTGGGTTAATGTGTGTATGTGTGTGTGTGTGTTTGTGTATGTGTTCATTTGTGTGTGTGTGTGTGTTTGTGTGTGTGTGTGTGTGTTTGTGAATGGGTGTGTGCGTGTTTGTGTGTGTGTTTATGTGATTGTGTGTATTAATGTATGTGTTTATGTATTCGTGTGTGTGTGTGTGTGTGTGTGTGTGTGTGTGTGTGTGTGTGTGTGTGTGTGTGTGTATGTGTATGTATGGGGGTGGGTAATTGGGTTAATGTGTGTATGTGTGTGTATTTATTTGTGTATGTGTTCATATGTGTGTGTGTGTGTGTTTGTGTGTGCGTGTTTGTGTATGTGTTTGTGAATGGGTGTGTGCGTGTGTGTGTGTGTGTGTGTTTATGTGATTGTGTGTATTAATGTATGTGTGTGTATGTGTGTGTGTGTGTGTGTGGAAAGTGAGGAAAGGGGAGATTGACGGTCAGTTTGGGACGCCGCTGAACGAAAATGAGATACTGGAGGGAAACGGATCTAGGCACAAGTTTTACACATTCAGGAGGTGAGTTAAAATGGGGCCGTACCTGCGCCGACCAGTCCGTAGGCTAGGCCGAGGGAGGATGTGCCACAGGCGCGCACAAACAAGTTTGCAATCCGCTCGCCCAACCCTGAGCTCTCCACCCCCTGCGCTACCCAACCCGACAGCACAGTCTTAGCACCGGCTGCAACAACCAAAACAGCGAGACACCCGGCACCACACCCCCTGTGGCAGTGTGACGTGCAGCAAACAACCTACAAACATCGTGTTTAGGGTTTAGGGTTTACGGCAGATGGAGTGTGTTATTGTTTGAGTCATAAAATTTGTGCGAATGCAAAGACTACTTCGACACACGTCGGCATTGATGTTTATGCACAGTTGCATGTTTACATTCAACTTGGCCGGCGAGTATACCAACTTTCTGAAGTTTCACAAAAGTAGCAAACGCTGCTCGGAACGACAAAAATACTTATTTACAAAACCAAAACATTTTCCGAACAAAATCAATAGACAACAACACTAAGTTTCCAATACACACACTAAGCCGTCTCCTCCCCACTCTCTCTGCTGTAGTGCTGTGCTGTCGCTTGAGAGGGGGGGGGTGGGGGGGGGGGGGGGGGGAGGGGGCACCTTTGCGAAGAAGAAGCTGATGACGACCAACCAGATCGCCTCTAACGTGAAAGCGGAGAAGGCGGCGGCGATGGTGAGCGTGTGGGTGGCCACCGCGACGGTGAGGCACAGGAAGGCCCACGCGGAGAGGGGGAGCGGCTTGAGGACCAGCCCCACGGCGGTGGTGAGGAAGATGGCGGTGAGGTTCCACGCCTGCGGCGACAGCTGCGGCGGGCAAGGGAGGGCGAAGCGGAGGGCGAGGCCGAGGGAGAGCGAGGCGAGGGCGGGCCAGGGACGGCAGGCGCCGGGGAACTCCTCCAGCCAGGTCTTCTGCTGCTTGGGGGCGGCTGGACGGCTGGGGTTGCCGCCGTCGGCTGCGTGTGAAGGCGTCAGCGTTAGTCATGGTGGAATTTGGATTAAATGCGATGAAGGGGGCGAAAACTCTGTCGAGTTTGGCTTTGGGTGCGGTGCTTGTCGCGCAGAGGGGGGGCTTCAGGTATATGTAACAAGGGGTGGCTGTAGAGTGGGCAGGGGAAGTGGGGCAAGCGCATGGGAGGTGTGGCTGATGAGTTGTGTGTCGTTCTGGAGAGCTGTGGTGGGAAAAGCGCGCGTCATATTTAATTAGATGAATACTAATAGTAGAATCATTGATGTATAGCTTTTTCCTGAAGAAGAATAGTATAAGATAAAAGCGCACCTTCGGGAGGGGAGCTTCGGACGGTGAGGCCAGCCAGCCGTTTCCGACGCAGTGTCGCTGCTCTTTGTGGGGTGGACAGTATCCCTAGTGCTGGTGGGCATAGCGGGAGGCAGTGGCGGGGTAGCGGAGGTGACGCCGGCGCCGCGCTGCGGCTGCGCCCGCCATTGTCGACAGTCGCCGCGGTTCGAGGTCGAAAGGGGACAGAGCACCGCATCGCTCCCTCGAACGGCCGTATACTCACGAATGGAGTGCTCCTCGCTGGTAAATACGCCTATCCTTCAGGAAGCGGCACACCCTCTGCCAGCAGTCTACTCGCTTGTGGGTCGTTTGATGGCGGAACTGGCGAGGATGACGAAGATGTGAGCAGCGGCGGGCGGAGAATGTAGGATGTCATGATAAAATACATATGGTTTATTTTCTGTAATCAGTAAACTTCAAAACATATGGTCTGTTGGATCTTGATGGACGGTACACGTACCCGTATTGGTAGCTTCGCTTTTACTGGGTGCTGCGCGTTAAACTTATTTTTATTACAAGAAAAAGCAGTGCGGCGCGTTAAACCTCGGCGATGGAATATTAATATGACGAATATATTATAAATGTAATGTATATTGATAGTTTTACTTGTTTACAAAGAAATACACAATGGAGAAGCACATACAAAGCCAAACAACGCCGCGGACATAAACAAAGCCCTTATCATTACATCAGCGATACATTTCCAACGTTCAGTGAGTAAGTGAGCCTGACAGTGCTGTGTCCCTGACGCCCCTCTTCGCTTTCTTTCCGTTCGTCTCTTGTTCCCTGTGCTTGTCATTCAATGCTCCTCGTGATTTGTATTGATTTGATGTTCAAACACATTTGAGTCAACATATTTTACGCAGCGTGTTCCCACTTTCTTGTGATACACCATCCAATCCTGAACCATGATCAGCTCCCATGACAATGCTATTTCCACGAGCAGTCGACGTCGCCAGCACTTACGTTTTTGTATATGTTAAACAGGCACTGATCCAGATTCCGTCGCAAATTGCGTCGTAAAACACTTTTCGAAATAAATTGAGGATATGCAAGGCTCGCTCCAGGGCCGGGTGCGATACGGCGAAGGTCCTGCCGCTACCTTTTGCTAGTCCGTTAATGCTTTTACAAAGACGGTGTTGGTGGTGTGTGTGTGTTTGTGTCCTTGTGCGCGAGACCGAGTGTGCATTATTCCCTCTCTCTCTCTCTCTCTCTCTCTCTCTCTCTCTCTCTTGTGAGTGAGACAAAGAGAGGGAATGTGTCTGTGCATGTGTGAAATAATATGCGCAGGCGAGAGAGAGAGAGTGTGTGTGTGTGTGAGAGAGCGCGAGAGAGATAATGTATCAGAGTGTGTGTGTGTGTGTATATGTGAAAGAATACGTGTGTGAGACAGAGGGTGTGTCTGTGGGGTTGTGAGGCAGAGTCTGTGAGTGTGTATGTGAGAGATGGTCTGCGTTTATGTGAGAGAGTGAGTCTGTGCGTGTGTGTTAGTTTGAGAGAGAGCGAGTGTGTGAGTGTGTCTATCAGCGTATGCGTGATATGAGCAAGAAGTGCGTGTGTGTGTGTGTATTTGAAAGAATGTGTGTGTGTGTGTGTGTGTGTGTGAGAGAGAGAGAGAGACAGAGTGTGTTTCTGCGTGGGTTTGTGGAGAGAGTGTGTCTGTGAAAAGTGCGTGTGCGTGAGAGGAGATGGAGAGAGAGAGAGAGAGAGAGAGAGAGAGAGAGAGAGAGAGAGAGAGAGAGAGAGAGAGAGAGAGAGAGAGAGAGAGAGAGAGAGACAGAGAGAGAGAGAGCGCGCGTGTGTGTGAGTGTGTGCAAAGCATCGGATCACTGGTTGACAAAGACAAAGTCTCATTAGTCTAAAATCGATTCGCTCTCGAATCATTGACTGTCTCTGATATGAATCAACCACTAATATGCGCAATGCCGCGAGTGCATCAGAAACACAATTAACCACACATCAACGCAGTGTCCTTCCTGAATTTGAGAAGTCAAATGATGCATCCAACGGAGCTTAATGCATCCCATGAGTCGTCTCTGCCAGTCAATACAAGTTTTAGCGCACCCTCGTAGACAAAAGACAACCCTCCCCCACACACACAAAACGCCAACCGAATTAGATTGCTTCACATTTGTAATACAATTACAAACTCACTACACATCACACGCACCATCTCTTCTTCCACTTCTCCCACCCCCTCCCTTCCCCTCTCCCGCCTTCACTCCATTCGGTCACCCTCTCCCCAGCCACCACCTCAGGTGGAGAGATGGGTCAATTGCGGCGACGAATGCCGGCGGCGAGGGAGCGCTCACGCGTGGTGGGCGCTGCCCCCTTCCGCCTGTTCACCGATCCCGCGTCCACCTCCTCATACGTCCGCCCCATCTCCAACTTCGTCGGGTCCTACGCCACAACACAGAACACGGAAGCGGCACAGATACATCCATCATTCCCTCACTCTCCATGCTTAATACGCGTACACTCCCGCACACAGAATAGCAAACAAAACACACGCAAGCACATTCAAATACGTACACACTCCTACACACACACACACGTAAACACAATTACACACACACACACACACACACACACACACACACACACACACACAATTTAGCATATCCACTATCTCCCACGCATACTCACATATACACAAGCGCCTACACTCACCCCCCCCCCCCCCCTCACACACGCACACACACCAGAGAAGGTGAGGGCGGAGCGCCCTACCTGAATTGCGCCCGGCAGCAGCTGTTGCATGACATTGAACTGCGCCAACACCGCCACCTCCCCCGCCGTGTCCGCCCCAGACGACCCAAACCCTAAGTCCTCCCCCGCATCTGACAGCGCCGCGCAGCCGTAGATCAGTCCCTCATATCCATCCATACGCTTAGCATGGCGCCACAAATGGCATCGGAAGGGGCGAATGCGCGCATTGAAAAAAATTAAACGTTTCGAAGGTGTGATTTCCATGTATTATTTTTATATTTCATCAAGTTTAGGGTTGTTTAGGGTCAGCGCGTACCCTCGCGGTCCTCGTCGGTGAAGAGGCGCGAGAAGGCGGCCTCCAGTCTGTCGGCTGGGGGCGCGTAGCCCGCGAGAGTGATCACCTCGAACGTCTTGCCTCGCGCCTCCTCGCTGAGCGCCGCCGATATGAGCACGTCCGCGACGTCTTGTCGGTTGACGCGACCCACCGCAACGTCGCCCTGAACGTACCATGCCCGTAAAGCTTACGTGTCAGGGGAGTCAAGCTTACAATAAATACTACCGCTACTCGTCCCGTCATCCGCTGCATAGCGCTCACCTGTGAGAGGACGGGCCGGCCGGGTGCCCAGTCGCTGTTGAGCCCCACTGGGCGGACGACGGCATAAGGGACGCCACTTTCGCGCACGCGCTGCTCCTGCTCGCGCTGCTTGTCGAGCGTGCCGAACGGGTTCAACCGTACGATAGGGATATCGACCACCGAGTTAAACGTCGCCTTCTTCTCCTTCGACCAGGCGGGCCTGGTGACCGCTGCAGATGACAGCAACGCCAGGCAGGTGTCTGCGTGTGGCATTGTACACGATGGTCAGACGTCGAATCCATCATGTCACCCGCGTCAGTTCCTTTCCGTGTTATATAGGAATGTTGCATCCAATGCGTACAGCAGTGTCGCGTGGCCGAATAAAGTCGAGGTGAGATGTGGGAGGAGGGGCACCTTGTTCGAGGTCGAGTAGTTGCTCGAGGATAAGATCCACGGTGGCCTTGGGTGTGGACATGCGGAGGGCGCCCTTAATAAGGTCGATCGGGCTTGGTCGGTTCTCCTCCAACGACACGCACCAGATCGCCGCCGATGCGCCCTCACACGCCGACCTCACGTCCGCCGCCCTACCAAGATCCGCCACCTGCAGAACCACCCGTGGCTCCGCTTCCGCACCAGGCAGCGCCTCCAAAGCCTTCGCGCGATCACGCACCACCGCACGCACCTCCTTCACGGCGGGGTCCTCCAGTAGACGAGTCACGCAGAGGCGACCTATCCGACCCGAGGCTCCGAAGACGACGACGACGCCATCATCATTTTCGCCGAATCCAGCCTTCACTACTACGTCTCGCCCTCGGAGAGCACGCCCGTACCTGCTACCTCTCGATGATGGAGGCTGTTGGAGTGAAGTGCGAACAGGACGGGTAGATCGAAGGCGGAGAGCGCTCTCGGAGTGTCTCGGTGCTGTGTTGATGCCGCTGATCGGACGGCGCGACTGAATGGCCCGGTGGCACCGGGCGGCGCCGAGTGTCGGTTGACTAACGGCGGAGCACAGACGAGGCGACATACTGCGGAGTTTGTTGATGCGCGGTGGGGGGGAACGTTGATCGTGGCGAGCAGCGGTGATTTGATATCGACTGCGGATGCGTAGCTGGGGTGACGAGACTGCGCAGTGCTGATTGCAGAGGCGGCACGACATTTATTAGGCGTGGCGCTGGATTAGCGCTAGGTGGTGGTGGTGGTGGACGGGGCGCCACGATGCACGGCCGCTGTCAACGTCAGCGGATCATCAAGCAACGGGAGACAGCTTATACTAAGTAATGCGTTTAAGTACATGTCGTAGAGTTGCATTGATTACAATAGAAATCCAATTGAATTACAAAGAAAGTAGTGGAATCCCCCAGCAAAGGATGAAAGAAAACAGGCACAAAAGCAGGAGGGAGGTAGGCAACAGCAGCTGCACCACCCTTCTGCAGGGCATCACGCAGATAGGAAGCGTGCGTGCCATGAAGAAAGGCGCTGCATGAACTCACGACGCACGTCTCCAAGAAATCGACGGATGGGGAACAAATGTAGACCGCCGTACAAACTCCTTAATGCGGGCATAACTTTCAGACCGTAAAGAGCGAGAGTCCGCCGCACCCATACTTTGGAAACGTCAAACTTCCACCAACACGGTCAGCCGATCAACAAAGTCGACCGCCATAGGTGCCAAGAGGCAACCGGCCTCCGTCCTCAAGAGCAAAGCGGCAATAGTCATGAACGGAAATTGAAATTGAAATGAAATTGAAATTGTTTACAACATGTACCGTATGCGCCGGTTTACACCAATTATAGTATGCGCCGGTTGTTGTCTCTGGGCCCTCCCAACAATGCCATACATGAAATTTACAAGTCAGGGCTAGACCGCTAATCCCCGTAATCCAACCTCTCCAAAGGGCGTTCGGGGGTTTTACTCCCCCCCGGGGAGTGTGCGAGACGAGGTGATGGTGGCGTGCAGTTAGGGGCGAGTGAATGTGTAGTGTGTGGAGGCGCGGTGGGAGGTCGTGCGGGATTTGATGCGGTAGACAAGTAGGAGATGATGTAGCCATTGGACAGTGTGCGTATGGAGTTGTGCAAGGATGCGAGACGTGTCGAGTCGTGCTTTGGAGATGAGTTTGTCAGGAGGGTCAATGCGGAGGGTGAGGAGAGAGGTGAGGCTTGCGATGGTGGATGAGTGCTGCGTGCCCGTGCGGCTCATGACGATGGGGAGGATGTCTACTTCGGTACCTGGCTAGTGGCGACGGATAGCATTTGCGAGGGGTGTGCATTTGGCGCGAATCAAGTGGGCTGATTGAGAGAGGTTATGGTCCGTGCAATACTTCCATTCCCCTATCAAAACCTTTTTGATTGATGAGTAACGGCGGCGACCGTTTGTGTGTCCGACGAATCGAGGTTCGAGGAGGCGTATAAAGTCGGGTTTGTGAGTCAGCGGGCGTAGCGCGGGGGGGGAGAATCTCGGGGGGGAGGATGGCGGGGTACGAGGTTAGAGAGTCGGACGAGAGACCTTCGCCAGCAGCAACAAGGCGGGTGGGCATGTGAGTGGGGTGCGGGGGGTGACAGTCAAGAGGGGTTTGAGTGGATGTGGGGGAGGCGAATGATTTGATGGGTTTGTTACCAAAGTCTGCGGTGATGGTCTCCCAGCGCCCGCCGTTGTGGCGTTCCAAGAGGGAGAGAAGAAGTTGCAGCGCGCTGTTGTGCCGGTCCTGACATGGTGGGGCAGTTACCGGCCATGTGTCCGTTGCTAGTAAATTGGACACACATGGGGCAGCGGAGGGTGGGGTTATGTGTGAGGGTATGGGTTCCCCTAGGGTTTGGGGAATGAGGGTGTATGGCCAGGTCATGTTGCCTATCGGCACGTCTGAACCTGTGGTGTATGTTGTGTCGGGTGGGTGTCCATCTGCAACTTGGTTAGCTAGTGTGTCTGCGAGGTCCTTACCTAGTGAGTGGTTATGTGCTTTAATTTTACCGAGGTGTGTGCGGATGCCTGCGTTGCAACGCGTTTGAAGGGTGTGTGTGATGGAGAGGAGGGTGTCGCAGTGGATGTTGTGTTTGTAAGCGGATGGGCAGTTCAAGTAGCCTTGTATGAGGCGGAGGGAGCACGCACTGTCTGTACGGAGGTGGTTGTGGCCTAGTTGGAGGCCTATGTCTATGCCAGCTAATTCAGCGCGATTGATAGTGTGGGAGGGAGGGGTAGAGGTCACCGAAAATCTGATGCGGGTGTCCGAGATGGGGTGGGTGGCGACTGCTCCTAGGGGGGATGAGCCTCCCTTCTTGGAACCGTTTGTGTATACAAAGTCTTGCCAGTTCCATGCAAGATGTCCTCTAGTGGGGGAGTATGTTAGTTCCATGCGTTCGTGGAGGGGGTAGGTAAGGGGGTGGGAGGGGTTGGGGGGGAGGTGGTAGATGCCTGCCGAGTGTGGTGAGTATGTGTCGAAGAGGTGTGGAGGTGGTATGGTGATGGTGGGGTTGGGGAGGTGCGTGTCGTAGATAGACTCGAGTGTGTTGTGTAGTGCGGTCATGGCTGTGTGTGGGGGTAGGGAGGAGAGTGCGAGGGGGTTGGCGACGAGGTAGATGTCGACCATCCAGCGTGTGCCGAATGGGGTAGGGGTGGGGTGGCATGTGTGTTGGTCGGGGGGTAGAAAGGTGTTTGCGTCGTTGGGAAGTGTGTAGAGGTGGTGGGTGTATGGGGAGTTGATGTATTTGGAGTGGCGGTATGGTGTGTGTTCCCATCGGGGGAGTATGAGGATGGTTGCGCTGGGTGTGTGAGCGGTTGTGAGGTGTGCGCTGGTGATTGCGTGTTCCATGGCGCGGCGCATGCATTCGTGGTCGTATTCTGGGTTGGCGATGTTGGTGCCGTGCCATATGTGTGGGGTATTGCTGCCGCTCGACGAGAAGACTATGTCTTCGGGGTATAGTGAGTGGTAGATGTGAGAGTGGAGTGATTTTTTGAGGGGGTCTGAGTATAGTTCTGTCTGGATGTGGAATGTGTGACGGAGTGCTGTGAGGAGGTCCTCTCTAGTGGCCCATATGTTACGGGTGGTGGTAGCATGTGTGGGTGAGTGGATTTCCGAGCGGGAGCCTAGACGAGTGAGGAGGTGGTAGACCTCCTCTTCGAACTCATGAGCGGACTTAATGGAAGGCGTGCCAAGGGAGGACGAAGTGCGGAGGTCGGCATTCATCTTAGCTTGTTGAGCCCTCATCGCCAGACTACGAGGGAGCGGAAGCAATCACTACAATAATGTATAGTACCGCCAAATGACAAGTTTACCCAAAGGCACGTTTTGCAAAAGGATGTTGGCTTGCTTTTAATTTGGCCCATTAACCACCGCACGCATGGACTAGGGGGTGCGCACATGAGACAATTTTGACCAGCCGCCCGCGGCATGTACCGTTTCATGTGTCAAGAGCGTGGTACGCGTCTACGATATCATTGTCACGTGCGACTAACACATTGCTTCTCTCTTCATACGAGTACATGATATGATGTACATCATTGGTAATAAGCCGCACATATTCTAGTCGCAAAGCTATGTATATATCTCACATGTTGATTGATCTCTGACCCACGCATAGACTCGAAATTCATTTCAGACCGTCCGCCGCCCCGGCTAATGCACACTATGTTGCTGCATCTCGGCTGACTACGGGTCGCGCACATTGCTACCTTGTCGTCATGGCGGCGCCCCATCCACCCCAATGGGGAGCTCTACGTAAGAACATGAGGAAATGCGTGGCTAAGGTTGTACCTCAAGCTCGATGTTGCGTGAGGCGGGGCTCAAGAAGTCGAATGAAGTCATGTTTGTGGGCCGGGGGTCTGAGTTGTGTGGGCAAAATATCTTCAGGCAGGACCTCAAGGCGGCAACGAGTGAGGGGGGAGTGGTCGAGGCCTTCGTCTGCGGGAACTCTGCGGGTGGGCATGTGGCTATGATGGTAAGAGGGGGGGGGGGTCGAGTTGGGGAAGGGGGTCGCTGAACGAGTAAGATGTGAATACTTTAATAGGTATGTTACCGAAGTCGGCGGTGATTGCCTCCCAACGTCCCCCACTAGATTGTTTTAGTAATGTAAGTAGGAGGTATAGGGCACTATTGTGGTTGTCTTGTCGGAGGCCCTACATTGAGGAGCAATTACCTGCCATGTGGCTGTTACTAATGAACTGTCCGCACATCGGGTATTTGAGGCTTTTGTTCCGGGGGAGTAGGCGGGTGTTGCGGACGCCCCACAGAAATTCCGTTTTGTGTGTGAATTGTGTGGAGGTGAGGAAGGGGTGACGGCCGTGGTAGGTGAAATCTACGCCGTCTTTTTATTTGGTTTTGGCGAGGATGTCACCATGTTTGGTGGTGTGGTGGAGGGGAGTGATGGTGAGGCGAAGCTGAGCGTTTGTGCATCCATTTTGAAATTGGGCGCCCGCCGGCGGTGTAGCGGCGGCGGCCGTGGAGGGGGATGCGCTCGTAAGCCCGTCGGCATCCCCTCACCTCCCCGTGGTGGGCGCTGGAAACCCTGCAGCCGTGCGAGGCTTGGCACGGAAGGGGGCTAAGAGGGACGACGACGCGATCCGCGGGATCATAAGATGTCGGGAAAGCCATGTACATAGGGCTCTTGAATAAATAATTTCTGTGGAGTGCCGGCGCAAAGATCTCCCGCTCGGCCGTCCGTTATATTTTTTCGTGGTAAGATACTACTTGATACAATCCTACTTTGGGGGGTGGGGCATGTACCGTAGGAGCGTGTGGTGGCGAGGAGGATACGGCCGGATCATCGGTAGGACGCGGGCAAGTTTGAGCTAGCGATGGCCAGCCGGGAAACAGCGTCATGAAAGGGTGCTCGCTCGTCGTCGACCAGCCATGTGCCAGTCTAGACTTCCTGGGGGGCGAGGTACGACGTGACACATGCCGGAGGTCGGCCGCAAGCGTAGAAACGGCTAGGTGAGGCGGCGGCGATCCTCACGATCAGCCGCCGCCGGAGAGCCATGTATGGAGGGACTTTTCGGTAACTCAAATAATGTCCGTATCCGGCGTAGAGGTTACTACCCTGCCCCAACCCGCGGATCTCCTTTAGTTTCCTTGGGGAGCACGTGAGGAGGGTACGGGCGTAACTACAACGCAAGATCTTTTAGCCAGTCGGGAAGCAGCACCAGGGCGGGGCGCTCACTCGCGGACTACTACGTCGCCATGCTACATCTCCCGGGGGGAGGAGTACGCCTAAGCGACAAAGAGGATGGACGCGACGGGGGGAGCGACACGATCGGAAAACCCCGCACGGAGGGCTTTGATTGATTTTCGCGCCCCACGGCCCGTCGGATCCGGCCACGGTGACCTGCCCTCCCCCCTTTCGACACCCACTACCGCTTGACATACCTATATACATAGAGTATGGGCCCGGGTTAGCGCGTAGGCCCACACTCGAAACATGGTTGCTCGGTGGACGAGCGATCAAAGGGGGGAGGGTGCGGCCGCAGGTCGGACTACCGGACCGGTACTTGGGTACAAGACAGAGGAAGAATCGATGAAATGTGCGGGAAAAAATTAGGCGTGGAGGCCGGCGGAGCGCAAGCTTTTCCCTATGTCCGTGTGTCTTGGTCCCCCCCACCTGCCAAGACGGGGGACCTCGACAAGGAAGAACGTCCCGCCGGGGGGAGCGGCAACGATCTTGGGGCGGGTTCTACGGGATGCGACGGCGGGATCAACGGGAGACTACGTGAGGAACTTATTTTAGCAAGCCTTTCCCTTCCTATCTTCGGCAGGACCGAAGTCACGCGGGAGCTAGATTAGGTTAGCCCGACGTCCCTCCCGAACGTCGGTTGGTTGGCCGGTTGGCACCCCGGCTCGGCGGAAGTGGGCCGTGCATCGTGCAGGTCGAACAACAGTTTAGTTTGGCAATTCTTGACAACTGGATTTATCTTCAGATATGTTTTTTCTTGATTACAAAATTACTTTGTTGTTAATACTTAGGCGGAGGGGCTGTGGCAATTGCTGCGGTTGCTCACATTATTCTTAAACCCCCTAGGAACGTCGGCACACATTGCAGATAAGTGTGTCGACATGTGTACCTTGCCGAAGAGTACCCGGTCCAGTCTTCGCTCTTAAGTGTCCTATGTGGCTGAGCTATAGAAGGCCGATAGACAGCAACCGGTCCCGCTTGCTCGTATTGTTGTAAACAATTTCCAGTTTGAGATTGTTGTAGTGTTAGGTTTTAGGAGGGTTATGGTCGTCGGGTTGAGTGGTGTAGGGCTACGTCCAGTGTCCTAGGTGTGTGTGGGCACCTTTGTAGTATTCCGCATCAGCGGCGTTGCCGTCGGCAACGGCGTTCGCTAGGTAGTCAGCTAAGTCGTTACCTTTGGCGTTGTTGTGTGCTTTGATTATGCCGAGGTGTGTGGTGAGGCATGCTGTTGTACGGGTTTGAAGTGTGTGGATAATAGAGGAGAGGATTTCTCTATGGGGGTGTTCTTGCATGGCGTGAGGGCTACGGATATGTTTGTGAATGAGTCTGAGGGAGCATGCGCTGTCGGACAGGATGGTAGGGTGGCCGAGTTTGAGCCTGAGGTATATGGCTACGAGTTTCGCCCTATTCCTTGTGTGTGTTGGAGGGATAGAGGTGACCAATATCGTGAGGGAAGTGTAAGAGGATGGGTGGGTGGCAGCGGCCCCTAGGGGGGCGGAGTCCCCTTTCTTGGAGCCGTCGGTATAGACAAAGGTTGTCAAGTCTTGGGCGAGGTCGCAAGGATAGAAAAGATAGTGGTAGTGAGTACGGTGTGGAGGCGCGTAGACGACTGGATGTATGTTGGAGGGTGGGGAGTGAAAGATGCCAGCCCTAAGTAGGTTATAATCCTTAGTGAGGGTTAGGTGTGTGCATGTAGTCGGATGGAAGGGAAGAGAGGTGTCACAGATTTGTTCGATGGTGTTGTGAAGTGTTTCGAGTCTGGGGATAGATAGAAGGAAGGACATAGCAGGTGTGTTGCAGATGAAGTATATCTGAAAATAATAATGATTTACAACATTATGTACCGCTTTCGCGTTGTGCGGCTGCTGTCTAAGGGCCTTCTTGCATATACCATATAGGACTTAGAGTACAGAAATTAAGCCGGTATCCCTAATCCTAGATACTCCTAGGGACTAAGTCAAGACAACCGTAATCAACCTTCGGTAAGCCGGGGGTTGGACGACACTGCATTACATAATGCTCAGCGGTAAAGTCCCGTTTTGTAATCCACAGAATCGCCCTCCACCGCGGAAAGGAAACAACATACAGTCATTGGTATTGCTAACTCCGATCGCCTATTTAAGGGACTGGTATGCTAGTTCCCTTCTCTTCCCAACTCACTATTGGCACTCCTCCAGGAAAGAACGGTTAAGGAAGTCGGAGATGTCCCACCGTTGGCATTTTCCGCCGGGCTTAGGTCGAGGCGCTGGTGCTTATCCGAGTCTGCCCCCGGCTGAGTGTGCAATCGCTTGGGGTTGGGCGGGTGCGGATCGGCGGGGGATGTCTTCCAGCAATACATCCGCTGCTGCAAGGAGGGGCGGGGCATGTGCCGCTGAGTGGTGAAGGCTGCCGGAAGGGGTGGGATGAAGCGCGTGGGGTCAAGTTCAGGGCGTGGCAGTTTTCCACCGGAGGTGGGAAGCAAGAGGGGGTCCTCAGCCAGCATAGCGGCGTATTCTGGTGCGCGGTGCTAGTGGGAAGTGGGATTGACGACACGTTGTGCGAGCGACCACAGCTCGATCGGGTGAGAGGCGGAGGAGGCGAGGTAGGAGGTAGACGTCCCCGCAGTTGCGATGGAGGAACGCAATTAGGGCGCCTCTCTTGCAACAGCCTAATGTAAAAAAGAAGACGTTGAGCACCTTCTGTTTCTTGGGAATTGAACGGGGTGGTTGTCGGGCGGGGGAGGTCGTCGGCCCGTAGCGGATCGGGCGGTTTTGTCGGAGCGCATCGCGGCATGTGAAGCATTCCGAAGTCCGTCGTTAAAGGAGAAAACCGATGGTTCATGGTAGGTGCTTGTATGCATGTACTTAATGTGCTGGTGTAGAACGATAGAGCGAAGGGCCGCGGGGACGGGCGAGGGGGTGCCGGCTTGGCTCCGCGGCGTGTGGGGCCTTGGGGCGCTTTTGACGTCCTCATAGGTGATTGGGCTTGGGAAGTGACGAGGTAGAAAGTCGGAAAGAGGAGTAACCCGTGATGGGTCGGATCTGGGGTGATGGACATTACTAAGACGTGGCAGTCTCCGTCCGGGATGGCGAGTAGGGCGTCTTCAAATAAAAGTAAGAGCAGACATAACACGTGTTGGTCGGAAAGGAGTTCGAGTCGGGCCGACTCGGACTGTCGGCTCACCTTTTTAATGTCATTCACCTCAAAAATGAGAGGATCACAGCGGGGGAGAGATATACGACCGGTCTTGGGTATTGGGTGGAGGGATCTTGTTTGTAGGCCGTCCACGCGTCGTCCACTGCCGCAGAGAGCGCGGATCGAGGGTCGTCAAGCGGAGCGGGTTCTTGGCACCACATCTCGCAAAGCAAGGAGGTCAAACGAGACCGCGCTCGCTGAGGTGTGAGCCCGCAGAGGTGTGGGCTCAATAGCTACACTCTATGCTCCTCAGCCGCGTCACTTGGGAGGGAAGCCGGGGGGGGGTGTAATCCGGCACCTCCGGGTAGAACGGTCGAGTAAATGATATGTCGAAGGCTGTGTTGTCGGCGTGACTTAGGAGCGGAGAGCCGCGAGGGCAGCGCTCGTGTCGGAGAGCGTTACCTCCACATTGCTTGTGCCTACCGTACTAACTGCCTTCATGGCATGGGCTCCCCTTCTCCTTTGGGACATGGGGGGAAAGCCATAGGTGCAAATATCATTCGTATGTCGCCCCTACCCACGCGATCATTATGTTCCGGTCGGTTGCTAGATGTGCTCGTCGCCGTGTTAACCGCAAATTACCGCCCGTACTCTCACCTTGTGGTTGACGCTGCTATGGGGCCGTCTTTACGGTCACTGCTATGTCGCGATAACCCTTAGCACATCGCTTGAGGCACTTTCATCGATGGTGAGTACCAACGAGGGGAGTGAGTTCCTTACGCAGTCATCAAAGGTGCAAGGTACGGACGTTTGCAATCGAAACCCTCCGTACATGGCTTTCCGGCGGCGGCCGATCTCAGCGCCACCACAAGACCTTGACGCTCCTTCCGTTGTGGCTGTCCTATTCGCTGGTGGTGTCGAGCCCCAAACCCCATGCAGGTTGGCTCGACTTCATGTATTACTTTTATTGGTCGACGTCGAGCGAGCACTATTCCGACGCAATGTTTCCCGGTTATCCGCCGCCAGCTCCAACGCCTCCCTTTCACCACCGATCTACCCGCGCACCCTCCTCGCCGCGACATACCCACGGCATATAGGTTCCGCTCCACGAACAAGAGAGTCTTCGAGGAGTATGTACTCGCGAAAGCAAAATCAGATTGTTCAAATGGGAGATCTTGGGGCGGGTGTACGATTATTTGTTTTCCATAACCCTCCATACACGGCTTCCCGGAAAATGTCGATCACGCGGACCGCGGGTGCATGTACCTCACTTTGACCCCTACCGTGTCAAGTATGGGACGGCTTCATGGTTGCCGGCGCCCACTGCGTGAGGGTAGAGGTAGGTGATGACGGGCATGCGAGCGCATCCCCCTCCGGGGCCGCCGCCGTTGCGCCACCGGCGGGAGCCGATTGATGCAAAATGTGCACATTCGAACTTGATAATTGACTAAAAATAAATATTTCACCAAGAGCAACGAATCGATGATGCCTCAAAGCGCGTTTTGATGGGATGTCTTTCGTGTTCTTTACTTCAAATTCCCATACAACGAAAGCTCCACTTTGGCATTACACACAAAATATAATTTGTCGACCGAAAGCAAACAAGTAGAACACCCGGATTATTTCTATACTAAACATACGCAATGGATTCAGTAGCTTGGAGCTCCATTATTATCGCACTCACGAGAGAAGCATTAATGGGCAACTCTAACATACACGTGAATGTACTCTCCGCAAATTCCAAGCCCAATGGCTGCACCACTTGATCAACCTTAACAAGGTAGTAACACACATGAATGTAGTTCTGCGTGGTTTGGCTGCTTTGATGGCATACTTTCCCCATGTCCGTAACTATTGGGTTGCTTTGTGCGTTTTTCAGTTTTGGAGGCGCATGTATTGAGTTTTCTTGCATGCATGTTTATGCTTTAGAACCTACCAACGACCACTTTGACCTATTCCTCCACTCATGGAAACCCCTCCTAGAGGAGAGGAGAGCCCCATCTACAAACATAGGGAGTTGAGCAAAGCCGCCCCATCCTAGTCTTGCACATAGAAAAAGACGTGAATAGCTTGTCCGAGAGGGTCCTCATGCAACCACCGGTGCATAGATGGTACATGTTGTAAAAAAACTCAATTTTATTGTAGAATTAACTCTCGGATACGAATGATCTTACGTCCCGTCACACTTTGAGAATTGAGATGATTTACAACATGTACCCGGCTGCCAACCGGTTGCTCTCTTTGGGCCCTCCCAACTATGCCATCTAGCTAGGAAACTAATATGTTGGGGCTTGACCGTTATCGCATGAGTCGAACCTCTCCGAAGTGTGTTGGGGGTTTCTACACCCTCCGCGGGAAGGTGTCGTGCGGGATGCTTGCGGCGTCATGGTCGGGTTAGTAGCGTGTGTGGGGGAGTGGGGTCTGGCGAGTTGTCTTGCGTGTTTTGATGCGGTAGATTAGTAGGAGATGATGCAGCCATTGGCCAGTGTGTAGGTGGAGATGGGAGAGGATGCGGATGGTTTCAGGGCGTGCTTTCAACAAGATTTTGTCCGGGGGGTCGGTGCGGAGGGTGAGAAGCTAATTGAGGCTAGTAATCGCATATGTGTGAGGCCGTCAAACCTTGCTAACCCGCTCGGGTAGCTAAGCAACCACTCAACAAAGGAGGGGATTATAGAGTTTGACCGAGTCGTTATTATCTAGGTTGACTATTTTAGCATGATTGATGGAAGGGCCTTGAGACGGCAACCAAGTATGCTTGATTTGCATACGTTGTAAATCATTTTGATTGCAAGGCCTTTCTACCGACGTATTCCGAAATCAATGATGTCCGCTCGCTTTCTTCCCCTGCACAAGGAATGTTTTGTTTTAAATATTCTATTCCGGCGAGTCCTTGTCGAGCTTGAGCACCGCCATGAACGCCTCTTGCGGCACCTCCACCTTCCCGAACGCCTTCATCCTCTTCTTCCCCGCCGCTTGCTTCTTCAACAACTTCTTCTTCCGGCTCACGTCTCCGCCGTAGCACTTGGCCAACACGTCCTTCCGTAGCGCCGACAACGCCTCCGCCGCGATCACCTTCCCCCCGATGGCCGCTTGAATGGGAATCTTGAACTGCTGCCTCGGGATGAACTCCTTCAACGCCTTCACCAACGCCTTACCCGTCTTGTACGCAGAGTCACGGTGCACGATGACCGCGAGTGGGTCCACCGGCTCCTGATTAATCTTCACCTCCATCTTCACCAAATCATTCGCCCTACAATGCGACCAATGCGTAACACTCACTCGCTCGCATAAAGGCAAAACACAGGCTTGATGACAACACAAAACAATGCAGTACTACGGACGCGTTCCCTATCAATCGGCGCAAATCTTCAGCCACATCACATGAGACATAGGACAATGATTAGGACCAAACGGATGACTAGGGTCAATTCTTTTGCTTGTTTACGGCCATTGTCAAGGCATTGCAATCAAAGTCGAACTTTCTTTTAAGGGTGTCTTAAGTTGGACACTTGGGTAGTTAACAATGCCGATAACGTTGAATTCGATGGTAAGCGACAATGCCCATGTTTGACAATCGAAGGATGCATAGTAATACACCAATACTCTATTACGTTGACAAACGTGGTAGGCAATTAGTAATGGCATCGATGCCAACCGTCGATAGATAGTGGTATCACGATACATTGCCTTGAGATTTGTGACACTAACAAAAACACATCGACGGGGAACCCCTATTCCCCAAAAACATGTACATACCAAGCTTTCAAAAACATATAAAATCAAAAGTGTTAGAAACACACACTCTCACACAATCACACACACAGCAACACACACAGCAACACACACACACACACACACACACATACACATACGCACACACATATGCACCCAGAGTCCACGCGCGTCTCACCTGAACTCAGTAACCGCGTACTCCATCGAGGCGTAGCCCTTGGTGCGACTCTTCAGCTGATCGAAGAAGTCGGTGACCACCTCGGCGAGCGGGAGGTCGTACACCAACGTGGTTCGCGTTTCCGTGAGGTACTGCATGTTGGTGAACTCGCCTCGCCGGTTCTGGCATAGCTCCATGATGGCGCCCACGTACTCCTCCGGCGTGATGATCTCCATCCTGAAGGCGAGTCACACGTGCACACGGACCAGTCAATAGACGGTACTTAAACAGGAAAAAAGGCAAAGGAAACAGAAACAAGCAAACGAAAACAAACAGATGCACACAGATAAACCGACATATATGCAAACAAATAAATGCACGCCGAAAATAATCGCACCCGCGTATTACCACAAAAACCGACATAAACAGTTCAATGAATAACCAATTCAACAGTCAACCAATGAACACAGACAGACAGGCAAAAAAAAACAAAAAAATTAAATAAATAAACAAACTAACTAACAAACAGACAGGCAAACAAACATACTCAGGAAAGGCAGAACAGAGCGCGGCCTCACTTCACATACGGCTCCTCCAGCTTCTCCCGCTTTGTGGGCTCGGGCAGGTCGGAGGGGCTATTGATCATCCGCGTGCTCCCGTCGATCATGGTGCACCGGTACACCACCGTCGGCGCGGTGGTGATGATGTCGAGGTCATACTCGCGCTCCAGCCGCTCCTGCATTTGCAAACAACAGACAAGTGCGTTGAATTTGGGGTGAGAGAAAAGAAGGGATGGGGAGGAGGCCCAACTCATGTAACAGCTTGCATGCCTGGTTCCTGATGCTATGTGCACATGGATGAGCTCGAGATAGGGAAAGGCGGATGGAATGCAAAGCGGCGTCATGTCAAGCCCACCTGCACCACGTCCATATGAAGGAGGCCCAAAAAGCCGCAGCGGAAGCCGAAGCCCATCGCGCTGCTGACCTCCGGTTCAAACTTGAGCGCCGCATCGTTCAGCTGCAGCTTCTCAAGCGCCTCGCGAAGGTCGGGGTACTGCAACCAAACCCAACTCATTCCTCAGCCATCGCTGTTGAGAGCCAGTCGAAAGGAAAGACGGGAGAAAACCACGGAGTAGCTGCGTGTGCCTAATAGTGCATGAAAGCCTGTATGAAAGGATGTGCGTGTACGTACGTGCGTGTATGTGTGAGGAAAGTGTGTGTCTGTGTTTCTGTGTATGGGTGCGTATGAGCGTGACTTAATGAATGTGAGGGTGTATATGCAAAAGTATGTGTATGTGTATGTGTGTGTGCGCGTGTGTGAAAGCAATAGTGCGTCTAAATCCGTGTGTCTGTCTAAGATCACCATTTCTTTTCAAAGGACAGGAGGGGGGGACCTGGTTCTGCTCCACGGGGAAAAGGCCACAGAACACCATTGGCTTGGCCTCCTGATAGCCTGGGTAGGGCTCCTTCGCGGGGGCCTTCTTCAGCGTGATGGTGTCGCCGACTCGCGCGTCCGCGACCTGTTTGATGCTCCCACTCAGCCAGCCCACCTCACCCGCAAAGAGTGTTTCCACCTGACGAACAGCGCAACGGGTGTGAGAAGCCAACCAACAAGGCAGTTTGTCGTCCAAGGCACCCACCCAAAATCGAAACACGCGCATACAGACACAATGATGCGCGTCGACTCACATTGTACATTCACAAATTGTTACACAAACACGTACACACACACGAGCATGCACACACCCTAAAGACATGAAACACACACAAACAAACATAAAACGTACACACACACACACACACACACACACACACACACACACACACGGAGACACACGCGTACCCGCGCGCGCAAACACACACACACACACACACACACACACACACACACACACACACACACACACACACACACACACGCACAAATTAGACGCGCACTCGCAAACACAAACATACGAATTGATAGACAAAGATTCACGCCCGAGACACCGGAAAAACCGGCAGAAGTTAATGCATACATCGATGCAGATACATAAACATATACGTAAAATACATGTCACTCGGGGATGGTTGTCATCGTTGGAAAGGAGGAGGGGCCAGACCTGCAGCTGACTGGGGGCAAGGACTCCGAGCTCATCGATCTGGTACTCACACTTGGTGTTCATGAAGCGCACGGTGTCGCCCTTGTTGACGCTGCCGTCCATGACCTTGAACATGACGATGACGCCGCGGTAGGGGTCGTAGTAGGAGTCGAAGATGAGCGCGCGGAGGGGCTTGTCGGCGGTGGCCGGTGGGGCGGGCACCTTGGCCACAATCTCCTCCAGAATCTCATCGATGCCAATGCCTGAAGTCAACCCACAGCAAACACCTCACCCAATGCGTCACCAAAGGCGACTCACTAACCGAAGAGCGCTTATACGCATTGATAATGCATAACAAAACAATACCTAAACTCAAAATAACAGGATTGACGACCACGTGGTGCTTCCCACTCCCCTTTTCTATCATCCCGCATGGGCGAGGGAAAACCGCTAACAGACTCAGTAAAGGGTTTCTCGGTTGCCGCAAGACAGAAGGACACATCGTCCTCCAATTATCCAAGCTAACCACCGAAGACGCTGCTATATCAACGCTACTTATCATTTACGCAACAATTATCCAAAAAAGGACCAGCTTGCACGAGCGCGTGTGCTTGTGCGTATGTGCGCGCGCGTGCGTGCGTGTGTGTGTGTGTGTGTGTGTGTGTGTGTGTGTGTGTGTGTGTGTGTGCGTGTACATGTGTGTGTGTGTGTGTGTGTGTGTGTGTGTGTGTGTGTGATGGGGAGGGGTTGCTGAGGGTGGGGAGGCACATGTGAGGATTCGACTGACCCCATATAGTCTGCGTGCCATACCTGATTTGGCAGAAGCCATCACCGCGTCTGAGCAGTCCAACCCAATGACCTCCTCGATCTCGCGCTTGACGCGCTCCGGGTCCGCAGCGGGCAGATCGATCTTGTTCAGCACCGTAATGATCTCGAGATCGTTCTCTAGCGCCTGTCGGGCCAAACAACACACGGCGCTCGTGAGACAAACCACCCGTACTACCATCGCCACAGAAGTACGCACTCAATCTCTCACACTCTCTATTGCACACACACGCACACTCTTCCACCCTCCCCCCCCTCTCTCTCCCCTCTTCTCACAATCTCTCTCTCGCACACACACACACACACACACACACACACAGGAGACACAATGGTTGTGAGTCCCACCAGATACACATTCGCTAGGGTTTGCGCCTCCACGCCCTGACTGGCATCCACCACAAGCAGCGCACCCTCGCATGCCGCCAGCGACCTGCTGACCTCGTACCCAAAGTCCACATGCCCTGTTGTGTGGGGTAGCATGGGTAAGGGGGGGGAGGTAAAGCATAGACCCGCCGTCATTGTGTACATAGAAAATGAAGCGAGAGACATGGGAATCTCGTGATGACAGTGCGCACCCACCAGGTGTGTCAATGAGGTTGAGGCAGTAGGTCTCGCCATCCTTGGCAGTGTACTTCATGCGGGCCGCCTGCAGTTTGATGGTGATGCCGCGCTCGCGCTCCAGGTCCATGTTATCCAGGAGCTGCTCCTGCATGTCACGGTCCGCGACTGTTCCAGTGCGCTGCAGGAGTCGATCCGCCAGCGTCGACTTTCCGTGATCGATGTGCGCGATGATGCTGAAGTTGCGGATGCGCTCCGGCGGCACCTTCTGCACCCTACCGCCATGCGACGAGGAGCTGTAATCCAGCTCCACGGACGCCGCCTGGCAGCGCGCGAGGTGGCCACGCGGGCGGGCTGATCCTGACTGTGCTGACAAACGGCGCGGCTCCAAATTGTTTGAGGAGGAAGAGGCGACTACCGCGGCGCTGTGCCTCCTCAAATGGCTCTTGGGGCCTGAAGTGAGACAGACAAATAGGTAGGTAGACAGTGGGGTAGGGAGGGCAGTGCTCAGCAGCACAGCAAAGCTGCCAATGCATCTCCATTCGGAGATAATCCAATCTCCAATAATGCAAACGTCCAACTTGGCCAATAAATAATGGACACGTAAAGGATGAAAAGGGTGTCTGTCTGAATGAGGATAGATGGATGCATCGGGGAGTTACGCATCATTCTGGGGAGGGGGCTTGCTGTGGGTGAGTTAAGAGAGGGAGGAAAGGGTTTAAAGGGAGCTGGAGGTGGCGTACCCTTTCCGAGGGCGGCTTTCTGAAAAGCGCCACTGTTTGGTGCGAAGAAGCGCCGGGCGTCACGCGACAGAGCTGCGCAGAGGATTGA
Source organism: Tetraselmis chui (assembly GCA_026401115.1). Classification (NCBI taxonomy): domain Eukaryota; kingdom Viridiplantae; phylum Chlorophyta; class Chlorodendrophyceae; order Chlorodendrales; family Chlorodendraceae; genus Tetraselmis; species Tetraselmis chui. The sequence goes on along the minus strand of JAPMLY010000429.1, from coordinate 122,455 downwards.
GTCGACGCGTTAGCGCGCCGTGCTCCGCTCGCATGGGATACGGCACCCAGTGCGAGGTACTGCTGGTGGGGAGGAGGGTGAGGGCTGCGTGCGTTGCGTTGCTTCACGCGTCGCTTGCCGAAAAATAAAAGTCGGAGGGCGAAAGGCGACGTACCACCGGTGCTGCTGCCGACGTGGACGGTGCTGACAGCGGCGGCGGGCGCCATCTGCCCCTCCTTACGTTGCCTGGCTCTGCGGGGACCGGAGTTGGCGACACCTGGTACTTTTATCCGACTGACAGTAAATTTTTATGTTTCGTCTCGGGTGGCGCAGGGCGCGTTCAGATGAGCGGCCGCCGTGGAGCTGCGGCGTGGTGAGTGCTGAGCATGATCAACACAATTTGGGACGGGGCGGTGGAGAATTGGGCGCGGGTCGACGTGGGCACACCATATATCCAGGAACCAGTAGAATACGGGTACGAGTACTACCAGCGCAGACCCCGATCAATTAAAGACCAATACCTACCTACCCGTACCAGGTACTTTGTAATCAGTATATTGCTCCTACCGTATGCTTTGCTATTTTTTGAATCTTCTGCTAAGGATTTTTATCCTTATCTCCGCGACGCTTTTCAGGAGGGCAGTGCTGGTGCTGTGGCATGCCTTCCTGTTCCTCGGGCTTAGGTTTTTTCTTCCTTTCTTTCTTTTTCTTGCTTGGTGGCCTCCACTGCTTTCTCTTGTAAGAAATTTGATGATTTTTATCCTTATCCGTTTCATTCCCTTTGCTGTCACGGAATTTGGTACTCTCGGCGGCCACGCCACGGCTTTCTTGACGGAGCTAGCCAAGCAGGCAGCCGCATCTAAAGGGATGCATGTGGGCAAGTTGTTGGCCTCCTGGCGTCGAAAGGTCTCTCTCGCTGTCCATGTTGCTCACGCGGACAACGTCTTGCGCGGTTTGTCCGCCGCTGCGGACGGCGTGGAGGCCGCTTCTTCCTCGGTTGGGATGCCTTCTCCTGCCACGGCGCTCTTCACCCGCGCCATGGGCCGCAAGCGTCCCCGTGCTTCCTCGAGCGGTGCGTGAGGCGCCACTTGTCGCCTCCACGTGTTGCATTCTCGGCGTGGCCTTGGAGTTTCCTTGGTTTAATCTGCTAGGTTTGCGCACAATGTAGTGCTTTCCTTTTGCCGTGCTTTGGATTCCGTGATTCCGTGATTTCTTGTCACTCTTGCCCTTTTGTTTCCCCTCCCACTTTCCCTGTCCGTGCTCATCTAGTTTTCTTGTAACCAATATACCATTTTTATCCTTATACTACTTTGGATTCCGTGATCCTCTTGTCACTCGTGCCCTTTTGTCCCCCCTCCCATTTTCCCTGTCCGTGCTCGTGTTGTTCTCCTTGTAATCCATGCATCCCATTTCCCTGTCCGTGCTCATGTTATTTATTCTTCTTGTAATCCTTACAATTTTATTCTTGTAATTAAAATGAATTACAAAGAAAGTAGTGGAATCCACGACCAGCAAAGAAGACATGCACAAAAGCCTAAGCCCTCGGAGCAGGGAGGCAGGCAATTATTCTGGAATCCAAAGCACGGCAAAAGGAAAGCACTACATTGTGCGCAAACCTAGCAGATTAAACTAAGGAAACTCCAAGGCCACGCCGAGAATGCAACACGTGGAGGCGACAAGCGGCGCCTCACGCACCGCTCGAGGAAGCACGGGGACGCTTGCGGCCCATGGCGCGGGTGAAGAGCGCCGTGGCATGAGAAGGCATCCCGGCCGAGGAAGAAGCGGCCTCCACGCCGTCCGCAGCGGCGGACAAACCGCGCAAGACGTTGTCCGCGTGAGCAACATGGACGGCGGGAGAGACCTTTCGACGCCAGGAAGCCAACGACTTGCCCACATGCATCCCTTTAGATGCGGCTGCCTGCTTGGCTAGCTCCGTCAAGAAAGCCGTGGCGTGGCCGCCGAGAGTACCAAATTCCGTGACAGCAAAGGGAATGAAACATTTGTCGGGCCGACTCCTCACCCCTTCGGAGTACTTCTCCAATTTGGTCTTCTCAGCGTGGCGGAGAGCGACTTCGGGTGACGGGGGGCTAGAAACGCCGAACAAACCGGAAACCACGGCATCAAGGGCAAGTTTTGAGCCTCGGATGCCGTGATAGTGCAATTATTCTCGTATCCAATTTTGAATATATCTACTTCACTTGCTCAAAAAAAATCTTATAAGAAAAGGGAGTGGAAACCACCAAGCAAATGAAAATGGAACGACCAACCACAGGTTTAACCCCGGGAGACACGAAGGCACTCAACAACATCACGAAGATATTCGGATCCCAAGGTGCCATGAGAGACAAAGGCTGAAAGCGTTGCATAAACTTCCGACGCACATCATTACCCACGAACCGGCGGAAAGTAGGGGAAAGAAGGAGGCCGGCTGACAATCTCCTTCATGCGGACATGGTCGCCTAAATGCAATAAACTAAAGTCCATAGCCTCATACCGCGGGGAATCAACAAACAACCATCAAAGTAGCCAAACGGTCAACCAACTTGACCGCCTTCCGAGCCAAACGACCCCCATACATCCTCCAAAGCGAAGGGATAGTAGTCACGGACCGCGTGAACCGAAGGCGTGTCAAGTAAGTTCGGATCCTCATAAATACCCACGAGATGGTGTTTGTCGTAGTTTGTTACATATGTGGCATGTGGCCGCATATGTCAATTGTGCTTTTTCGATGAGCCGGTAAAGCGCACGCCTAGAACGTAGAAGGTCGCGGGTTCGATACCCGGTGAGTCCGATCATGGTATGTAGGCGTGTCACGGCCCGAGATGAACCCCCACCTTCCACATTGGTTTCGGAGCCGGGCTGCGGTCCGGGGAGAGTCCGAGGGTCCGTGCTAGTGTCGCAATTTGGTACATATATGGCATGTGGCCGCACATGTCAATCATGCTTTTTCGGTGAGCCGGTAAAGCGCACGCCGAATCCGCAGAATGTCGCGGGTTCGATGCATGAATTTTCGCATGCATGACCTTGTTCGTGAGTCTACTTCGTCTATATTTCGCACCCCGGCGAAAAACCTTACTCCTAAAACCTAGATGGAAGATTTTGGGAACGCCCTTAGACAACAGCCTATAAAACCGGTAATCCTTACTTGTATGTTGTAAAACAAAAAGCTTCATTACATTTCACCGTTCCTTGAGGCCAAATGAATGTGCTCATGTAGTTTTGGCAACGTGATTCTTTCCCCTTCTATGACACGCTAGGTTCCGATCACCGTGCTGTGGTGCAAGGTGGCTGTGCCGATGCTGTTACTTGCTTCCTGCTTTCCGGGGCTCACATACAATCCCGTGTTTTTCCTTTCTTTTCTGCTTTTCTTATTTCATGGCCTTTAACCACATGTCATGTAATCAAGACACTTCAGAGCGGCAGCGGAATGTACTGTCCGATCAGAGTGCGGGTACTCCAGCGGATGAACCACCAGGCGGTGCGGCACGGATCTCATCATCTTGCTTGATTGATTATTTAGAAAACGAACAGCAATTTAAAATCTTCTGTTTATATTTTGCTTGAGCGCTGTGATCGCTGCGCCTCGCCTCGCATGGCACACCCGCCTCGCCTTCACGGCGTAGCCGCATCTACCGCTACACCCAGCAGCATGCAATATCTTGACACGTAAGGGACTAGGCATAAATGGAGTAGAACTTCCAGGTCCTGGAAACAATCGGTGTGGGGTTTCGAGAGGAGGTCGTTTTGTTTGGGGTGCCCTGTCAAAGCGTCGGTCAACATTCTCTCGACCCTGCCGCGCTCCGGAGCCGGTGTCCAGTCGCTGCTGTCCCCTGGGGCAGTCCAGTCATCAGTAAAGATGGCGCGAGTCGTGGGATTTGGTATATTAGTGTTGGTTTCGCTATTGGTGGCTCTCGCGGACGCGTTTCCACGGGTAGGTACGGCGCAGCGGAACGCAGGTGCGGGAGCGGCGAGAGAAAGCGGCGGTAGTGGTCGGCCGCCCTCGCCAGCATCCAAGCAGCAGCAGCAGCAGAAGAAAGAGACAAAAAAGCCAGGGACTGCCAGAACGGCGAGCACCGCTTCTGCCCGGAGAGGATCAGGGCAGCAACAACACACGCCACGCAGCGTTCGGAAGGGCGTGCTGGAGGACCCGGCGAGTCAGCTCACGTGCGCTGGCCTCATCACCCTACCTTTTAAATATAAATGAGTTTATTTTTAACCAAGACGGTGGACGGGAGCTAAATGCCTTCATCGTCATCGTGATCCGTCATCGTCGTACCGGTACTGTGTTGGACGGTGTTGACTTTATCGCGTCTTGCAGATACCGCCTAGCGAGGGACGCCAAGGAAGATTGTTCGACGCCGCTGGACGGTCCTAGCCAGTCACAGCCGCCTCGCGACGGCGTTATCCAACCCGGTCTGAGTCGCGAAGGGCGCGAGGACGGTCGTCTCTTAGCGCTACTACAGCGAACGGGAGCCGAGCACCATGCGTCGGCCCTACTTGCCCTGGAGCACCACCACGGCTACTCCGCCCATCGTCATGATCACTCCTACGAGCTCCTATGCGCGTGGTTCAGCGGCGTGGAGGGCGCCGACGGTGTGTCCATATACGTGGCTCGCCTCCCGCCGGGCTCGCGTCGATGGGAAGCTGCGCAGCTCGTCGCCTCCGCTCCGGGCGCCAGCCTACAAAACCCCGTCTGGCTACGCGCCCCCAACGACACCATCCACCTAATGTTCACCAAGTACGCCCCCCTCATCCTTTTCACACCCTTCATCCTTGTAGCATCCTTGGCTTGTAGCACCCTACGTGCGTCTGGTGATGTTATAGCCGAGCGCGGCGGGCGTGTACAGTACGGGTAAGTACGGGATTGTGTATAGGCAGTACGGGATGGAGCAAGGGACGAGCAATGTTATGGAGGTTTTGTCGAGGGACGGCGGGCGGCACTGGAGCGCCTCCCCCCGCGTTGTGATGGCCGAGCCAGGCGCCTTTATCAAGAACGCAGTGCTTCCCGCCGCTGCTGGGTCGGTGGCGGGTGGGGGGAGCGGGTCGTCGTGGGTTTTACCGATGTACCACACTCCGGAGGGCGCCAATAAGTTTCCGAGTCAGTTCAGTGAGGTGCGGCGGAGTGTGGACGGTGGGGCGACGTGGGGGGAGGGGACCCGGATGAGTGAGCTGGGGGAGGGGCTGGTGCAACCGAGCGTGGTGAGGGTGGGATCAGGGCAGTTGGTGGCCTTTTTCAGGCAGCGCTACACCAACGACACCGCGCGCGCGTTTGTTTGGCGCGCCGAGTCGAGCGACGACGGGCGCAGTTGGACCGCCGCGCGCCCCACTCCGCTGCCCAACCCCAACAAGGCGGTGCAGGCGGTGGTGCTGCACAGCGGCGCCATTCTGCTCATTTTCAACAACAATCGCGGCTGGGCACTCAAGGCATGTACCCTATTGTCTCTCTCTCTCTCTCTCTCTCTCTCGCGCGCGCGCGCGCGCAAACACACACACACACACACACACACACACACACACACACACACACACACACACACACACGAACCCACACAAATGCGCGCACACACTCGAAGGTACACACAAATTCGCACGCACATACACATACACACACACACACACACACACACGCACAAACCCCAAAACATGAGCACACCCAACTATTCATGCACAAATGCATACACACACACACACACACACACACTCACACACATTGACTCACTCACTACGTAAACACACACGCACTACATACCAATGCGCGCGCACACAAATACTATTTGACACACCGACTTACGGATAAACACAAATGGACCCACAGAAATGCGCACGCTTACAGATACAGACACACAAAAGCGCACACGAATATGTATACACACGAATACACACACATCGATACACACACTCACTACTCACACACAAACACCCTCTCTCTCACTCTCACATACACACACACACACACACACACACTGCGTACATTCACGCACGTACACACACACACGCTTTGGCACACTCACTTCCGCACACACACACACATACACACATCACCATCATCATCTATCTGAAAGCTTTCCCCCCCCCCCCCCCCCCCCCCCCCCCCCTTTTCCTCTCTCTCTTTGGAATGCAGGCTCGCAAGGAGAATGGGAGGAAGACCATCCTGGACCACAAGTTCCACCCCGTCGCGGCCGCTCTCTCTTTTGACGGTGGCATGACGTGGCCATACGTCCGTGACCTGGTAGGGTTCCTCTCTCGTTATCCTGGCTCCCACCACCACTTTGTTTCTTTCAGTGCGCTGTGTGGTTGGCAGGGGAGTGAGGGTCTCAGGATGGGGAGGATGGGTGTCGCAGGAGGAGGAGTTTGACCCTAAGTATGAGTATAGCTACCCGAGCGTGGTGCAGACCTCGGACGGGTTAATCCATGTCTCTTACACCTGGAGCCAGGAGCCCTGCCGGCGGTGCAGCATCCGCTACCTCCGCTTCACGGAGGACTGGGTGAAGGGGCGCTGGGTGTGGGGCAGCACGCGCGGCATCTACCAGCCCCCTCCCACCGCCGCCGGAAGCTTCACGGGTGGCGCAGGGGTGAGTGTCGAGCGTATGTCGTGGCCGATGGGTGCGGCGGTGGCGATGGTTGGCATGGCTGTGCTTGGCTGGGCTTGGCATGGCCACTCTAGCCACAGAGAGAAATAGAGCGGGTCAGATAGGGCGGACGAGGTGGCTGGGAAAGGGTGCAGCTGCGAGTGTGGCTGTGCCTGTCATTGCCTGCGCAGGTGGAGGGCAGCCTGAGGCAATGAGGTGCCTGTCGAAAGCGAGTGTGTGTGAACTTGGAGCAGGCTCGGAGGGGGGGGTCAATCGCTTACACACACACCTTGTCCCTGCCGGATGGCGTGCTCAGTGAGAGAGACCTAAAACTACCGCGTGTCAAACTGCCATCTAACACATTTTGAGATGGCTGATTGTGACAATAATGTTTAGTTACTGAGTATAGGAATATAATTTAATTGGTTTCTGTAATTCACTTTAGCGGCCAACATAATGTCGATGTCCCTGCGCCTCGCCTGTCGGTGGTGAGCGTGAGGCCCACACTGCCTCCGCACCTGTTACGATGTCTGCAACGAAAAACATGGTGCCACAGTTTCAATCCATACTTTTGGATGCCATGTCACCCCGCAAGGAGACATTCTTTGGGAGCCGCCATCATACCGGAATCTGTTTGGTGTATGTGAGGATCGAGGGGTGGGGAGGCGGAGGCGATGCAAATGTTTACCCTCGGAAAATGGCGCGCTGCCACTGTTGGGCCACTCTTAACCTTCACGACAAAGAGTCTCATTGATTCATTAGTTCAGGGTCAGCATTGAGAAAACGACAGTTATAGTAACGGCTTCTTACAAAAAATAATGCAGACGCATTCGACCGAAAGGAAGGCAAAGAGAGCGCCGAACAGCCAAATAAGAGGTTGGCCGGTCGGTTGTCGGATTGGTTTGGGGTTACAGGGGAGGGGGGGGCTAGGCGCCGACGACGAGGCCGGCGGGTCCGGGGCTGCTGTCGGTGACGAGGGGGCGGAAGCCGAGCTCGTCAACGGGCACGCCAAACTCGGAGAGCTTGGCCTCGTAGACGCGGATGAGGTCGTTGTGCGCTTTGGATACCTTTGCGATGTCGTATTGCAGCGACTTGATGACCTGGTTCTTGCTGTCCAGCACCTCCTCCAGCTTCTTGTTCACCTGGTTGAGCGCTGAAGGGTCGAGGTTGGAGGCGGCCAGCACCTCGCTCAGCTGCGCCTCCTTCTTCTCAAGCTGCTCCGTCAGCGCCTCCAGCTTCTTCTCAAGCAGCATCCCCTTCAGCCCCGTCTTCTGCTGCACCTCGTAGATCCCGCTCTCGAAGCGCTCGTACAGTTCGTCCCGCTCCGCCGCCACTTTACTGAACCGCTGCGTCAGCACCTCGTTCTCCCACTCCAGGTTTTTCAGCCGCTTCTCCGTCTGCACCAGCCGCGCCTTCGTCTGCCCTAGGCTCGTCTTGTCCTTCTCGTACTGGCCCAGCTGCCCGCGCAGCGTCTCCACCTCCCGCAGCGCCTTGGTCAGCGGCTCGCTCAGCCGCTTGTTCTCCTGCGCGATCTCGTACATCAGCTTCTCGTTCTGCACCTCCTTCTTCTTCATCTCCGCCACGTCCTCCTTCAGCGTCTTGATCAGGTCCAGGTTGTTGTGCGTGATGTCGTTGTAGTAGTTTTTGATCTCCGCAAACGCCTTCTCGTGCTTCTTCATCAGCTCGTTGATGTGCGTATTCTTGCGCTCCTCGATCTCGTGGATCTCCTGCTTCCGCCGCAGCTCCATGTCGTCGCGCAGAATCTTCATCTTCTTTTCATACCTGCACCCCACCATACCACACCACCCTCAGCCCCACCCTTTCCCTCCCACCCTCGACTGACAACTAAGGCCGCACTCCGTCTAGAATGACACAATAAAACGAATACATAAACAGCACTTGATCCACATCCTTAACATTCCTTTTCTTTCCCTCAACTCAGCTCACTGATAGCCAACATTGAGACAACTGTGAAAGCTGGCTACTCCACAGCCTGTCGCAGGAGTGCCCAACCCCAAAACATTAAAAAAATAGTATGGCAATGAATAAATGGATAGAGTACACCAACATTCCCTTTGCAACCAGTATTTTCCCCATCCCTTGGAACGTGACAGGAGCGTGGACACAGGGAGGATGGGGATGAGGAGGGACAGGGGCGCACTTTTGCTCGAGCTCGCGCGCGTTGAGCTCAAACTCCTGGCGCAGCTTGGTGCTCTCCTTGGCGTGCTCCAGCTTGAGGTGACGCACGACGTCCTCGTGCGCCAGCTCCTGCTCCTTGAGCGCCAGCTTCAGGCTGCGCTTGTCCCTCCCCATTTCCCCCTCGTTCTTCCGAAACTCGTCCTGCTGCAGCTTGAGCGCCATGTCGCCGTCCGCCTTGAGCGTCGTGATGTTGTTCTGGTGCTCGTACAGCAGGTGCTTCACCTTCTGCTTGTACACCTTGATCTCCACCTGGTGCCGCTCCTCCATCTCCTCCATTTCCCGGTCCTTGTTCCGCAGCTCCGCCTTCTTGTCCTCCAGATCCTTCCGCGTGATCTCCCAAAACGCATTGATCTTGTCGCGCTCCAGCTGCATGTAGTTCCGGTACTCCTCCTCCTTGTTCTTCTCCTTCTCCAACGTCGTGATCTTCTGGTTAAGCTCCTCCACAGACACCCCCTCCACATCGCCCCCCTTCTCCTTCTTCTCCTTCCCCTTCCCCTGCACACACGCGCACGAACCACCAACAACTTAACCAACAACTCAACATATAACTCGCCCAATTGCATCGCATGGCCAACCCCCCCTTCTCTCCATCTCCTCCCATAGCTCTCATGTAAAGGCCGATGAGGAGGTAGATCTATAGGCAGACTGCCTCTCCAGATGCTAGGTGCTTGTCATTGGCCCACACCGGCGGTTTGACGGAGGTCACATCGATGCAACCCTAAATTTTATCTCAGAAAAAAGGGAAAGGGCGGCGAATATATTGGGCAGGGGTAAAGAGAGGCACACGGCAGAGGATGTGAAAGAGGTAATGACAGGGTGTGGAGGTAGCGGGGTTGATTTCAGGGTGAGTTTGTGGCTCGTCCTGTGCTGGGTTGGTCGAAGGTGTTGTCGGCATGTCGTGGCGTGCTGCGCGCGCGGCGACGAATGGGGCGCGACGGACACTCGCGACACGCGGGCCGTTCCTGCGTACCTTGGTCCCACCCTTCTTTTTAGGCGCCATCGTGCCTGGTTCCTACGAGGCCGGCAGCCACGCGGAGGCTAGGCTACGCCGTGGGTGTCCCTGCGCGCCGCTCTCGGCGCCTTTCCTGCGTGACTGCTCTGTACTTCAACGGGTATAGCGCCGAGGTGACGCGGCTAATGGCGCGCGCGCCTCCCGCTCGCCCTCCCCCTCTGCTTCACGTGAAGGTGCGCCAGCCGCCGATCCACTGCAAACTGCTTGCACCGGTGTGCCTTAAAATTCTGAAGCGGTCGCTGTTTTAGAGATACTCAGTGAGCATGTCGGTTGTGGCGAGTTGGACATGTGACGTGGTCGCTCGAGGCCGAGTAACTAAATGCTCGGACGGGGACGCGGAACATATCACCCGCAATGTCAACTACGAAATAAGGCGAAATCAAGACATTAATAATACGGAAAGATAACGGCATGTTCTGTCGATTGAAGTATCATATGCACTGAAATAATAGCTGTAACAATGATTTTAAATTATGACATATTATTTATGATCACATATATTAATACGGTTATTCAATATCATCAATATTAAGTAAAGGTCGTCGTCAAAACAATAAACTAAATAGATAAAAGTACGGGTACTTTTTTATTTGGACGGCATGTCCTCGGCCAGCACCGACTTGTCGCCCACCTCTCATCTCACTCCCGTCCATCCTCGTCCCACCTCACTCCGCTCTGTGCAAAAGAGGCAAGCCAGGCAGACATTTAACCCTAGACCGCGTGTTGCGATCGCATTATTCAGTTGTGTGTGCGCTGCCCGGCGCTGCTACCTCGCGGCCGTGCCGACTCTTAATTATTCTGCCGTACGTAACGCCGACCGCATGCCGCCCCGCGAGTGAAGCCGACGCAACGACGACAGCGGGCGTGGAAGCACAGCTCGGCACGTGAGAACGACAGTAGTGCCAGTTAAGGTGACAGCCGTCGGTGGTTCAGGAGGCGCGCACGATGGAGGACGTCGAGCGGTTACATGAAGCGGCGGGAAGGCGAGTCGTTTTATCATTGATTTTTCTTTTTCATATTGCTTTTCCTTTTCTACCCTGCCACGTCTTTCCTCTTACCCCATAAATCAGGACGCCATTGCTCACATCACCAGTGTGTGCCAGACTCAGTACCTGTCTATCGCCTGCACATGCTGTGCCCCCCCCCCCCCCCTCCCCCCCCCTTAATGCCATTCGCCAACATTTCCAAACAGACATCTTCCAAAAGACAAATAAACGAACCAACAAACCTTATCTCGTCATCCCCGTCCGTCTAATCTGCCGAGCGTTCTGATTTCTTCCAAACGAAGCAGATGTGTGATGCGTTGACAAGGGGGCTGGAGGAGGGAAGGTAGGGGCAAGGTACATTTGCACCGTCCTTTGACGAGATGCGATCGCTGCGATGTGAAATTGGATGTGGCAGGTCGATGGTGCTGCACCCGAGCGCCAACACGGACTACCACGGCGCTGTGCGAAGCAGCCTAGAGGTTCCCACCACCCGTGTGTATGCTCACGTCACCGCGGAGGCGCAGGTTGCCATCGGGGACCCTTTCAGCAGCGCCAGGCGAAACCCTGCGTTGGACGGGAAAACGGGGGAGCGCTCGAAACCGATTCAGACGCTCAACGACACCGGCTTCCTGGAGGTAAGCCCCTCTCCACCCTGTTTCCCCTATTGCCTGTGTCATGTGACAGGAAGGGTGCATACGTGTGTAGGGGGGCGGTAGAGCCAGGGGCTGCTGTGTCCTGTCCAAAATCTAAGTCCTTTATCTTAGCCCTAATGGTAATCCCCCCTTTCTCTTTTCTTTACCAATGTGAAAATGAAATTTACAGGTGTACCCACGCTCCAGTAGCCGGCAGCCGCATCTGCTGCAGCAGCTGGAGCTACTCCTTCAAGACAAGCTACACAAGGGCGAGAAAATGGCGTCCCCGCTGGGGCCGGGCCACCGCGACCCCGCTATCGCGGCCAACCTCAAGTACGGCTCGCTCCCGAATTAACGCCCTCTTTCTTCAATTGAAGATTGGTTAATATGTGAATGTGCGGATGAAAGGGCTCACTGCTGGAGGTAGGTATGGATGAATGAGCGAATGAAACACTAATGAGTCAATAGGTGAATTAATGGATGAAATGTGGAATGGGTGCAAATGAATAAATTAACGAATACATAGAATGGTTAACGAATGGATAAACGGCTCGCTTGATAAATGACTGAGTGGATGAGTGAGCCCATGCATACATGAGTCGGACAGGACTTGAATTAATGGATGACATATGGAATGGGTGGATGGACGACTGATCTTAGCTGTGGGTTCGTTTGAGATTGTGGTCCGTTTTGCAGTGGCCGGAGATTTGGCACATGGTTTGGTCTTTATGTGTTTTTTTATGCTGATAGTCAAGGCAAGCTGTTGTCTGCTGTGCCAGGCTGCATGCGCACCGCGACGTGTGGGAGGCGTTCATAAACTCCTTCGGCACGTACAAGCCGCTGATGGCGGAGATCAAAAGAGAATACGACGCGGCGCTGCACAATTCGCTCATCGCAGCGGCTGAAAATTTGTCGATGCGGTTGGAGCTGGCGGCCGCGGAAGAGACGCGGGTTGGACACCCCCCCCCCCCCCCCCCCCCCCCCCCCCCCCCCCCCTCCCCCCCTTTCTCCCTCCCTCTCCCACCACTCTCCTTTTCGTTCCACTGCCATGTCATGAAACCCCTGGCCAGCCCCTTTTTTCGCTATTTTCAGTCATTTATGCCTCAGCTGGCAAACTTCTCGATTCACTATATTGATTAATCTATTCATCGATTCCGTTAGTATTTATTTTTTGACAGATGTTGTCAACAGTGTAATTCTGCTACATTCGAGATGCATTACTTTCTCATTGGCTTTCCGAAAATGCAGCTCTGCTCGATTCATTGAGAGGGGCCGAGTTCGACGGTGTCTCGCGAGTAGGACTGAACTGGGACGCTGCACAGGCGGCGTCGGTGGAGGAGGCGGTGCGAGAGATAACCGCCAGCACGTCGGGCGTCATGACGGAGCTGAACGACAAACTGGCGGCCACCGAGCGGCGCGCGAGTCAGCTGGAGGCGCGAGCGGTGGCGGTGGAGGGGCTCGCCGCATCCGCCAGGTAGCCACCGAGCTGGTCACTTCGTCGCTGCGCAGCTGCCGTGAGCGAGGCCGGCGTAGGATGAACGGGGGGGAGAATGGTAGAGTTAGGGAAGTGGTTGTGTGCGTATACGGGATAAATGGTAAACATTTCATGAAAATCGAATTGGATGGTGAGGGGGTGAGGGGGGGTTGCGTGTGAGTGTCTGCTTGTCTGTGTGTTTGTTTACGTGTGCGTAATTGTGACTGTATGTTTGTGCTTGTGTGCGAGACAGTGTGCGTGTATTGTTGTCAACGAATGCGTGTGACTGTTTGGAGATGTGTGCGTGATATGTTATTGTGACTGTATATGTGTGTGTGCGTGTTTGGGTGTGACAGTGTGAACGATTGTCTGTAAGTGTGAATTGTTATGACTGTATGTATGTGTATGGATGATACGTGATTGTGACCGCATGTGTGTGCTACTCGGTGTATGATTATCTGATAAGTGTGCGCCATTGTGAATGTCTGCTTGTTCGTTTGGGTGTGTGAGTCTGTGTGATTAGTGAGGAAGGGGAGTTAGGGCGTGCTGAGAGCATGCGTGTGATGTGACTAGGACGGACGCGGAGGCATGCAAAGAGGCGGTGGAGCGAAGTAAGGCGGTGCACGCGCAGTTGGTGGAGCGACTGGCCGGAGAGCAAAAGTGGCTGTCGCAGCCGGGCGCGAAGCACGTCGTGGACATCGATATCGGGCCTTACGCGGAGGAGATCCAGGAGGAGGACGGGGAGGACGCGGGGAGGGTGGTGGAGGCGCCGCCGGTGGTGGAGGCGGGGGAGGAGACGCAGTAGCGCCCCTGTTAAAACTTACAGACAATGACTGCGCGCATTCGATTGTAATCAAACAATCACTAACTTTATATGCCCTTACATTCACCTCGTCTTGAGCTGCCACAGAGGCGATGAGATGAGGTGATGATATTTATCTACGTTATCCTTGTTCACTCCTTTACCATAGCACTAGAAATTCTAACAAGGGAAACGAGAAAGCATATGGAAAGCGGGTTATGGTAACACGTGCATGTGTTTGAGGTTATCGATGAAACCCTGAACTTTCAAGCCCTAGAGTGTGGCCAGGCCGAAGGAAATTTCTTTGTTTTGATAAGTGGACATTGTTGCTCGCCCATCGCGAAATACCCATAAACAAGGAGCGCTGCAGGCGTGTTCGCGCTTAGGCACACCGGCACACCGCGCCCTTTCTTTCAAAGTGCAAAGGTTATGAAACGTTACATTTTGCAACATTTTCCATATTTTTCAACGTCTTCGCCATCCCACCCCACTCCACTCCTTCCTCCTCCACACCCCCACCCCATCCTCCCCCTCATGCTTCAAACCCCCACCCCATCTCTACCCCCTCCTCTTCCACCCCAGCTCTACCAACACATTAAAAAAAAAACCAACGCATTCCCACTCATGCCCCAATCCCCCAAACACCAACCAAAAGCCGAACCCCCTTCGCTCAATAGTAAAACTCGTCATCGTCATCATCGTCGTCGTCTTCGTCGCCATCGTCGTCATCGTAGTCATACCCATCGTCGACGTACTCCTCATCCGACCCATACTGCCTCCCCTCCTCATCCGCCTCACCACCACCACGCTCATCCCTCGCCCTACTCGCGTCCTTTGCCGCGCCCTCCTTTGATGTTGAGGTGGACGGTTGGTTCCCCTTACCTTTGCCAGCTGACTGCGCCGCCGCGGTGTGGGCACCGTTGGGCAGAGACAGAACGCCCGTTGACAGGAGCACCGCCGCTGCGGCCGCCGCCAGTGCCGCCCCGGCCGCCAACCCCTTCACCAACTTGCCCTTCCAACCGCCCTGCGCCTCCAACTTTTGCTGCCTCACCAGCGCTGCACGGAAAGGCAGGGGCAAAGCGGAGCCCCGCGTTAGAGACCTCAAATATTCGCAGCCAAGTGCAAATATCTACACCTCACCCCCTCACAGAAAAGACACACACACACACACACACACACACACACGCACGCAAAAAGGCACACACACACACACACACACACCAAAGCACTCCCCATCCCATCCCCCCACTCACGGTCGCTGCAGGGGAAGTCTTAACTAACGTGTATGACATCTAAGTGCGGTAGGTCTTGGGTGAGAGGACAGGAAGGAGGGGGGAGAGAAGGGGAGCTGCATGACGTTTCTGGTTTGCGCAACAGTCCGAA
Organism: Tetraselmis chui; assembly: GCA_026401115.1. Taxonomy (NCBI): domain Eukaryota; kingdom Viridiplantae; phylum Chlorophyta; class Chlorodendrophyceae; order Chlorodendrales; family Chlorodendraceae; genus Tetraselmis; species Tetraselmis chui. Next base: position 107,419 of record JAPMLY010000429.1, on the reverse strand, counting down.
AGAATAGAAACTGCATTGCACGATCATCATATAAGGTAAGAGTGGTATGAACACAGGAAAAAGGAAGGCAATTCATGCGAAGACGGAGAAATAAGCTAATGCCATTGGGTCGCAGCCCGAAAGGGTGCACATGTATGTACACCTCCCTTCGCTGTACACACCGCAGAGACAAGTAACTTGAATAGCAAAGGAGTGAGTGAGGGAGGAGGAGAAGGGAGGGGGTGGAGGGTTGTCCCCCAGGGAGGCCACACTCCCCACTTACCTGAGTACTTTTGAAGCAGCTCGATCACTTTCATCGGCGTCCCTCCCGTGACCGTCTGCCCAGCAGGAGAAGCAGCAGCAGCAGCTCAGCCATAAGAATAAGATGCGCATGCGAGAGATACACAAAGGGAGGCTACAAAGTGAAAGTTGAGAAAACAGTAAACCCTTCCATCCATTTCAAACAGAATGCCATCACAATCCATCGATGCAAGCACTTTTCCAGCAGCAGCACCACAACCCCCTTCCATCCATTCCCCACGACTTGTCAGGAGTTCAAGCAGTTCAGTGGTGTGATGCTGGGGTCTGAGGTGGAGAGGGGGGCGCACCTCCAACGGTTCCCCATTCGCCCACATTTGAAAGGTCGGCAACGTTTTGACGCCGGCCTTTGTCGCCAAGTCCTGCGCACAGCACAGCGAGAACCGCCCCTCACACGCACGTCAAACCCCTTCCCCTGTGGGAACAAAAACGTGAAAAGGAGGGTAGGGAGATGGCCGGGCAGCGTACCTGCAGCCGATCGACGTCAACTTCGGCAAACGCGATTTGATTGAACTCTGATTTTTTGGAAATGTCGGAAATGACGGGTCGCATCTTTTTGCACGGCACGCACCACGCCTGGCACACAGAAACGAAAACACACGACCATCGACCACATCAGTAACGACGTGTAGAAAGCGCGAGGCATTCAGGTAGGTGGCAGCAAAGCGAGGCCGGGCGGGAGGGGGGGCTGACCGCGCCGAAGTGGACGAGAAGGAAGCGCTTGCCGGACTTTCTCACCACCTGATCCCACTGCGCGGCCGTCTTCACCACCGCCACGCGCCCCTTCAGGCTCTTGAGCTTCCTCCCGCGTCGCGGAGGCATCTTGCTGAATTCACTGGGACGTCAGACTGAGTGGACCGCGAGGATGAGCTGACAAGGAAACCGGCGGCGGCTTGCGGACGGTGGCGGTGAGTCGAAGAAAATAGAGAAAGATAATATTATGTGTCCTGTCCGCCGATGATGTTACACTGGCACGCCCCACCCGCTGGCCTGTGCTCCTTGTATCCGTGTACGTCACACAAGAAGCTGAGTGATTGTTGGATAGCTGGACACGCACGCGGCTTTGCGCTGCCGAGCACTGACGACGACCTCGTGTGTCGCTGTCAGTCGACGGATGGTTGTGTCGTCGGAATTGGATAAGACTGCGGCGACGCTGTCATCGCCAATTAGTATTAGCTGGAGTTGCTCTGATTGGATCAATGTGATTTTGATAAGATGACGGCGAGCGCTGCGCTGCGCTGCGATGGAGCTGCCGCTCTGAGAGTACTTTACTGCTGCGTCATCATCATGGAGCATTGGGCGGGACAGATCCTGTAATCCTGTAAGTGCTGGGCGACTCGCCACATCATTACCGATAGCTTATTACCGATATAATATATCGCTGAAATATCGCTCGATGTCGTTCGGATCTGCTTATTCACTGAAAGTAGGTATACCCGTATTGATAAAAATAATATAGGAATATAAAAAAACATAAAAAAATTGGCTACTCAACCATTTGTTTTTAAAATCGGTGTCGAGTGCCCACCTGTGTCCCAGCATAGTAGAAAATTGCCAATAACTTGAGTTTAGCTTATGAGAAGAAGAAGATGAACACGGACAGGGAAAATGGGAGGATAAGCAAAAGGGCAAGAGTAACAAGAGGATCACAGAATCCAAAGCACGGCAAAAGGAAGCACTACATTGTGCACAAACCTAGCAGAGTAAACTAAGGAAACTCCTTTGCCACGCCGAGAATGCAACACGTGGAGGCGACAAGCGGCGCCTCACGCGCCGCTCGAGGAAGCACGGGGACGCTTGCGGCCCATGGCGCGGGTGAAGAGCGCCGTGGAAGGAGAAGGCATCCCGGCCGAGGAAGAAGCGGCCTCCTCGCCGTCTGCGGCGGCGGACAAACCGCGCAAGACGTTGTCCGCGTGAGCAACATGGTCGGCGAGAGAGACCTTTCGACGCCATGAGGTCAACAACTTTAGAGGCGGTTGCTTGCTTGACTAGCTCCGTCAAGAAAGCCGTGGCGTGGCCGTCGAGAGAACCAAATTCCGTTATTGCATAGGGAATGAAACGGATGTCGGGGCGACTCCTCACCCCCTCCAAGTACTTTTCGAACTTGGTCTTCTCAGCACGGCGTAGAGCGACCTCGAGAGACGGGGGGCTAGAAAAGCCAAAAAACGGAAACTACGGCATCAAGGGCAAGTTTTGAGCCTCGGATGTTGTGATAGTACAAGACACCCACATCTGCGGGGAGGCCGTCATTGCCGTTGGGGAGTTAAACTAACATCGTGGGATATGTAAGAACCTCGACGCCAACCCCGAGTGCGCCACGAACCTCGGAGATGGTTACCGCAAGGGCCGTCACAAACCAAGAGTGAGCGGTGTGGACCGAAGCATCTCCGCCGCGTCGAGCCAGATGGTCAGCAAAAGCACTTGCCCACGCATCGTCTGACATGTCAACACCCGCCGACGCGAACGCACCCCGCATAGCTTGAACCGAGAGATGGCAAGAAGCACAAGCAGTGGGGAAGCGTAGAATAGAAATGATGCGGGATGAGGGTAGGCCGAAGATGCGACGGACCGCGACGCGAAAGACTGCGTCGTAGTGCTCAGGGAATTTGTCACGGAGCTCGCATAGGCGACCCGAAGTAGGCGGGTCCGAAGCCACAAACGCAAGGGCGCCGTGGCCGAGACGAGATACTAAACGCCTAGACTCCGGCCGAGTGCGGTTGGAAGACGCGGGAGCGAGCTTCACGAAGCGAAGCAAGTTTACGCGCTCACTCATGTCGCCTTTTAGCTTTGGAAAAATGTCCGTGGCAAACGCAGAAAGGGGTACGAGCGACGGTAGGGCATCAGGGGACCGAGCAATGTGCTCGTTGTTTGATCGGGCTTCGGCTACGCAGCCTGCGCGAGCCACCGTTGGACGTTGCGGGGAAGCATCGCTAAGGCTGTGGTTATCAAGGGCTCGGACTCGGCGAGAGCGTGAGAACCGCACGCGGCATCTAAGCGCACGCACGACGAAGCGAGTTCTAACGACCACATGGGCTCGTTGTTGCCGTCGTCTCCGTCCGGTGTACCATACCTTCGGGACACCGCTGTGGTCATAGCAGTCGCTAACCGTCCATACATTATCGGCTCCATCGGAACCTCGTCTTGGGAGCCCCCGCGCACGCGAGCACCTTGTGCTGTAAGGAAACGGATAGTTGAGCCCACTGCCAAACCGGCCGCTCCGACATGGGCCGCATCCGCCAAGGCAACCAAGTCCCCCACCCCCATGCCTCCGTAACGTATGGGAAGAGACATCTCGGAGCGAGTGTTGCGGGGTAGGCTAGCTACGGGAAGGCCCAATATCTCAGCCGCCACATCTAGGGTGGCATTGTCAGCGCGCTCGAGGAAGGTCGCGAGTCGCGACGGTGTTGCCGTAGCCCTCGCCCCTACCAAGACCGCGGGGGACTGTATGGGTTAAGTGTCCGAAGCGGCGGTTGCAATGTTGATGGACAGGAATAAGCGCATTGTGAGAGTGCCGGTGAGCCGCTGGACCCCTTAGACGTTCGCCGTAGGCCTCATACTTACGTAACGATGTTAAGGCCCAAAACTACCAATATAATGTCATCTTTCGCGGATGATGGCTAAGTTCATCTAAAAACTGCCAATATAAGTTGCCAATAATAATTCTCCAAAAGCCTCGTACTGCAGTTTTGATGACAGGTCAGCGAATTAAATCCACGTAAGGCTGACGTGCGTCCGTGAATCAGCGCGATAAATAAAAGTATTCCAACGAACTCGGCGGAACTCCGAACCAAATTGGTTTCACTCACGACTCATGAGTCCATTTTCAAGGTGCCATCCGATTGCTATACGATGGCAGCCCACCGGGTGCTTGGCTTGACTGCGGAGCGCGCCGCTCATGTTCGAAAATGCCCTCGGTGCAATGAGGCCCCTTCAGAATCTCGCGGGTATGGATCTTCGTCGACGGTATCGAGCATCTTTATATCGGGTGAGCGCTCAACAGCCGCTATGCTCATGGACCATATCCCCCGGTGCCCGTGCTCTTGGTATATCATTCAACTCCACGACCGTATTGTCCACGTGCTTGAAGAATTCATGCTTGAAGCGGGGGCTACTAAGGGCCGGGACTTGCGGTTGGAGGTCCGCCGTATTCGGTCGGGAGATTCACGTGATCGTCCTGGGGATGTGGTTTGGTTAGACTTCATGGCTCCGCACCGTCATCTTGCTGTTGATGTGACGGTTACAAGTGCTCGCACGAACACCAACGTTCCTCGTATAGGTGCTCGCCTTCCACTCCCTGGCAGCCTTGCATTGGGATCTCAGCAAGGCAAGCTTGATACGGACCTCCGCACTTCCGCTTTGCTTGGCACGCCTTCGGTTCAGTCGGTCCATGACTATTATCCCTTCGCCATGGAGGATGGGGGCCGGTTGGCGCCGATGGCGGCTGAGTTGGTCGATCGCTTGGCTATTTTGGTGGCTGTTCGTCGCTTCCCTGGCATGGGGGCTGCTGACTCTCGTTCCTTGCGCTCTGACAGTTATGTCCGTATGCAACATTCTGTTCGTCGATCTACTTATGTTCTGTTTCGGCGTTTTTTGGGGGATGTGCGACGTGAATTCATGCAACGTCTTTCTGCTGCTCTCCATGGCACTCTGGGTTCTTATCTCCGCGACGCTTTTCAGGAGGGCAGTGCTGGTGCTGTGGCATGCCTTCCTGTTCCTCGGGCTTAGATTTTTTTTCCCCCCCTCCTTTTTTAAATTTTTGCTTAGTGGCCTCCACTGCTTTTTCTTGTAAGAAAAAAATTGTTAGTTTCACTCACGACTACGTACATAGGGTGACGAAACAGTGCTATCCACTGCTTTTTATAAGATTTTAAAAAACAGTTCAATCTTCTTACCAAAAACATTTTAAAATTCTACCAAATTATGAGGTAATGATTCAACCAAATTTCGAATCAATTATAATCTATGACTAAAATAGGAGCAGATTTCCTCAGCACGCTGAGCACGCCACGCGAGATCCGCACGGCCGTACGGGTAGCCGCACCCACATGACAGGTGGCGTGGCAATGTGTCAGTCGCTGCAGTCGCTCAACGTTTTGCGGAAAACGACGTCGAGGTTGATGACGGCGTTTGGTCTCCGCCATCGTTATTCGACATCAAGTGTGAAGTTCGCGTGGCTCCCAGAGACCCCACGTAGAGCACTCACGGAATCGGGTCATCACTGCCTCCTCGTCCCTCGGTGCATCCCCGAGATGCGGAGGATCACAGGTGTCGCGCACGCGTTGCGTGTTGCGCGCGCAGCGCCGTCTCTACGCAATCCTCCGTCGACGACGAATGCCGCCGCGACTGGACGACCGGCCGCGCTCAGGATTGGACAATACCCCCGACATCACCATTACCAGCAGCTGAGCTGTCTATGTAGGCCCACAGCTCCGGTACGTAGCTGGCCGTGCGCCCCATTCATCGCTAACTCCTCGTCTCGACTCGCACGGGTCCAACGCACACCGATATTCCGACGCAGGTCGACCGTGCGAGGGAGGAGCGCTCTCTGCGACGAGTCGCGACAGGGGCAGCGTCGTCCGTGGAGTCGACACCCACAGCCCCGCCTGCAGCGACGGGGGGTCGTCAACCCGTGGACTACACCACCGTCGTCGCTCTCGCGGCGGAGCTGAACCGTGATTGGGTCCCGGCGAAGGTGGAACAGGCGGTACAGGTCAGTTCACCAACAACGACAGAGTTGCCCACCGCCACCACTAACAACAACAGCCATGCGCTGTCGTATAGCTCGACACACTCTGAGGTCCACAGTACCCTACCAGGCGGATGCCTTTACGCTTGTGCTTCGCCTGCGCACGATGGAGGGCGCCACTTGGCTCCACCTCAGTCGCCATGACAGCGGCTGTCATTTGGCGGTGGGCGACGCACCATCGCGTGGCTCCGCGGCTGAGGCGTTCAGGTGCGTGCGTGCCCCCCACTGGGGCCCAGCAACGCAGCCACCGGCAGCCTTCCTGTCACCACCCGTCTGATCATTTAGACTGTGCCGAATTTAGCTTTGGGGAGCAGGTGCAGGCGCAGCTGCGCGGGTTGGTGATGCAGCGCGCCAGTGTGCCGTTCGCATGGGAGCGCATCATCCGGCTGGACTTTGCGGAGCGCATCGGGGTGGCGCCGACCAGGCAGATCTTCTTTGAGGTGATGTCCACGAAATGCGAAAGAGAGTGAATGAAAGGGTGAATAGACAGGGGAATCAATTTGCTGACCGAGTTCCTGAGTGACCAATGAATGAAGGAATTAATTAATTACGGCGGAAGGACTAACTGTCTGACTGGCGATGAAGCTGGCTTACTTAATGAGGGAAGGAATGAACGATGGAATGAGCTGACTGGTAGACTGGCGATTCATGGGCTGGTCGAGCTAGGGCGAGCAGGGATTGGGTGAGGGGTGACGAGTGTTGCTGATGAGCTGTGTTGCCGCCTGCCAGGTGACTGGAAGGTACAGCAACATTGTGCTCGTGGGGGAGGACAGCCATGTGCTTACCGCCGCTATCCAGGTGCACGCAGTCTCTGGGACTCTCATCCACTCATATTACCCATGCAATCACTCACAAGCACATTTAACGACACTCCCCCCCCCCCCCCCCCCCCCCCCCCACACACACACAATCACACACAATCACACGCAGTCACACTTACCTGCAATTCATACACACACACACACACGCACGCGCACACACAAAGACACACACACACACACACACACACACATAAGCACGTGCACGCGCACTCACACACATGTACGCACACACACAGACACACACACACACACACACACACATTCCCACAAAATTGCACAGATTCACACATACATACATACACATACACACACACAGCGTCAGAGTCATAGTCACGAACATACACTCTTACGCACACCTACGCTCAATCAGTCACAATCACCCACACGGCCACACATTCACACACACCCATACACACTCATTCATTCACATCCGCGCACGTCACGATTACATACACAATCACCCACACAGTTGGACTCACATGCGCACACACACACACATACACACACAGCGTCAGAGTCACAGTCACGCACAAACACTCTCACGCACACACACGCAAACATACGCGCTCACATACACACACGTCACGATTACATACACAGCCACAGTCACACAATTGCAGTCATATGCATGTAGTCATGTCACACATGCATACAGTCACGCACACATTTTCACACACACTCACGCACTCAATCTCCCGTTCTCACTCCCTCCGGACAAATTGTATCTTGGTGGAAATTTTTAAACATGAGGATACTGTTATCTTATCACAACCCATGGCCTCTGTCAGGTGGGCTCCAAGATGTCGAGCATGCGGGCGGTGCGGGCGGGGGAGCGCTATTCCCCTCCCCCACCCCCACCCGGCATTCCGCCTGACGCGGAGGAGCCGACCGCGGTGTGGCGTGAGTCGGTGGAGGGGTTGGGGCGGATGGTGTCGGAGCAGAAGGGGCGACCGGCGAAGGTGGCGGAGGCGATGGTGCGGGGGTGGCAGGGCGTCAGTCCGTCGTTGGCAAAGGTTCAGTGGCCAAATCCAACCGAGTAACTAATAACTCAACCAATCCATCCTTCCATTGAAAAAAACAACAAGTCAATCAATCGGCCCATCAGCACAGCAACCTCCACAGCCACCCTTCATTTCCAGTGACCCCCTCCCATACCACAGTCCACCCCCGTCTCATCCATCCCTCGGCCATAACAAACCTCCCAAGGCCTCATATTTTATATATGTGTGTTGCTTGCGTTCAGGAGCTCTGCCTAGGGGCAGGTTTCGCCGCTGACGTGTCGATGGAGGAGCTGACAACAGAGGAGCAGTGGCAGGCACTGCACGGCAGTTGGACCTCGTGGCTGAGGGTCCTGGAAGCGCAACAGTTTTCGCCTTGCGTGGACCTCGACAGCGGCGCGTATTCTGTCATCGGCACATTCCCACACCCTGCCCCCTCTCTCCACGTCCTCCTACGTGCCTATTACTCCTCAGTCCAAGGTGCAGGCAGCCCAACACCCGCCCCCTATTGCTTCTTTCATCTTTGGTAGTGCAGCATAGTGCCAAGTAATGGACTGTAGACACTTGATGTTGTACGACGTGTTGTGGAGTATATATTAAGTAAAGAGGGCGATGTTGATGCGGGGTGGTTGTGTTTGGTGTTTCTTGGTGGCAGGGTCGCAGGTGTACGATCAGCTGCTGTCTAATGTGAGGACGGCGTTGAAGGGTGCGAGCAAGAAGGTGGCGGCCAAGGTGGGGCAGCTGAGGAAGCAGATGGGTGGCACGGGACAGGAGACGGAGACGCAGAAGCGCGCGGACCTGTTGATGGCCAATCTCCACTTGTACGCCTGCCAATCCCGCGCTCCATCTCCCTCCCCCCCCCCCCCCCCCCCCCCACCCTTATCGTCCCATCTTGCAGAAGACGTGGTTAGCGAGTGTATGGTTGTTCAGTGTTTGCTAATTTGTTCATTGCTTATCATTTTTTACTCATATGTTCAGTCACTCATTTACTCATCCCCCCATCCGGCCTGTCAGACATTAATTTGTCGACCCATTCATCCATCCATCCATCCATTCGTCCACTCATTTATGCACTGACTCATGCCTCCACCCCTTCATCCCTCCCTCACTCCTTCCTTCCCTGCGTTCGTTGTTTCGTTTGTTTCATACATTTCGTTTGTTTCATACATTCATTCACTCGATTACTCATCCCCCACATGCATTCGTATACTCATTTACGCGTTCGTAAACTCTCTCGCCCGCTCACCAAGTTTCTCATTTGTCCAAAAATTGACATTTTTTTCGCCCATGCCGACTCTCACTCGCGCATTAATGTATGACAATTTTAAATCTTTTTTTCGTCAAGCAAACATATTTGAGGCCAATGCAAACATATATTCAGAAAACATCAAACAACCCAGTGGATAAGATGATTTATCTTGTCATCTATCTGTATCGAAGCATCAATTTTTCGTTATGACTTCACTTGCTTGTGCCTTCGTGAATGAAAACATAATTGGGTGGGTGATTAAATAGATGAATTTATGGTTGGATGAATGGATTAAATATTGAGACTAGTGCATAGATAAAGGGATGAATGACTTAACACGTGACGGAATGAATAGATCGATAAATGAATGAAGGTTTGGATCTCGTCTGCAATGAAGTTGCAATTATCGTCGTTATGCGACGAGACGCGGTAATGCGACGGAGATGATAATTGGGGCTAGCGTTGTTGTCATCACGCAGGTGTGCTCCAGATATGAGAGACATCGAGGTTGAAGACTGGGAAACGGGAGAGATGGTGACAATCCCGTTGGATGCGGAAAAGACTGCGGTGGAGGTGGCAGAGGGGTTGTACAAACGTGCGGGGTATGTGCAAACCACCACAAACCCAAGTAGTGTCGCCATTTGTTGCCCCCGCCCGCACCCATGCATTGTCTTGCTTGCCTCTCACCATTGCCCCGTCTTTGCCACGCGTCACCTTTGCATGCGTAAAACAGGAAAATGCGACGTTCGGTGAAGCGAATCGGGCCATTGCTCGAGGCGGCGGAGGAAGAGGTACATCGCATAGAGCCTATTTTGGTGCTTTAGGTCATATACATATTATTAAAGCGATGATGGTGAGGTCTCAAGTTGAGCGGGAACGTGCCATGATTGATGTTGTTGCAGGCAGTGTACTTGGAAGAGGTCGAGTTCGCACTGCAAGGGTTGGGGAGCTTCACTAAGGAGGAGGACCTTTACACGCTCATGGAGATCCGAGTAAGACGCGAAGCGGGCCTCTCCTCCTCCTCCCTTCATCTCGCAATCCGCAATCGCCATGTCCGCTCCAAAAATGAAAATGAAAATGATTTACAGCGTGCGCGACACCCCACGACACCCCATGTCATGATGGTAAAGAGCTCAAGGTCGATATCACCGGGCCTCCATGCCTTTCCCAGCTTAACGAATGGGACGGGATGGGTGTTGGGGGGTGATGCAGGATGAAATGGTGGCCGGGAAGTACATGCGACCGCCACCCGAGGCTGCTCTCGGTGCGAAGGGCGCTTCAAAGGGGCGACGGGCGCAGAAAAAGGGGAAGGGGAAGACAAGCGAGGGAGCACCGCGAGAGTACGTCTCACCATCCGGCTTCAAGGTCCGCGCCGCCTCCATCCTTTTTGTTCATGCTGCGTGATGTGCCATTGCTCACATGTGATGCGAAGTGTCAGCCAACACGAGCAACATTGAAGTGAAGTGTGACTTGGACGGTCGACTGCTAATGTGTGGAAGTGTTGTGGTTGTGGTCGCCAGGTGTTGGTTGGGCGAAACAACAAACAAAATGATGAGTTGACTCGCTCCGCGGCGGGAACGGACATGTGGTTGCACGCGCGCGGAGTTCCCGGTTCGCATGTGGTGCTCAAGCTGCCCTCCGGAGGCAAGGCGAGCGAGGCCGACACGGCCTTCGCTGCCAACCTCGCTGCTCTCTTCTCAAAGGTTCAAACCCTCTCAGTGCTGATGCCCTCGCCTCAGCCTTCCCTCCACATTTAGTGGAATGCAACATCAAATGTCAATATGCGCGTTGTTTTTTAATAATGATGTAATATTTTTTGTTATTTTATTGCGAATTATTACTTTGCGTGGTTGTTGAATTACTTATTAAGGTTTGGTAGTGCAACATCGAAGTAACCATCAAGTGATGCCGCAATCCTTTATATGTCCATTGTTTGGTTTGTGGAATTAAGGGCTTTGGGGAATTTGGAGCCTGAGGGCACTCGAGGTGCTGACGATGTCCGGAAAACAACGGTGCTTCAGTTGTAATTTAAAAACAGTGCACTTTTACCGACCGTTACTGTGTATTCGCTCTTGTTAAGGCGAAGAATGGGGGCCGAGTGGAGGTCCTGTGCGTGCCTGCCTCCAACGTGAAACGGCCTAAAGGGGCATCGCCGGGGCGCGTGGCGCTGCTGCGGGAGGATGTGGTGGTGGGACAGCCGAGCATGGCGCCCGTCGAGTCGCAATAAACAAGCGTCTCCGTCGTGTCGCCAACGCGTAATCTATGGCACGTCTTCTTCCCCATGCGTTTTCCCGGCAACTTGTTGGCTTTATGTTATTGTCGTGGGGATTGTTTGCGCAGATATCATGGAAGCAACGCTTTCAGGTTGGCACGATACAGTCGCTTATTATTATTGAATGACAGGTCTGTACGTAGGACACGTTCTACTTCGGCTACCTTCCGCCGAATTATTGGAGACGCGCGTCGGGACTTCATGCAACGCCTTTCTGTGGTTCTTCAGAGCACAGCGGCTCTCTGTTTTCGCGATGTCTTGCGTGAGGGTAGTAAGCAGTGCAGACGCGGTTGCCTGCCTTCCTGCCCGTTTGCTTGTTTCTCGCTTCTGGAAGGTGGTTTCCACAGCTTGCTTTGTAATCAATCTTGACTTCACTTCTGACTTCGCTCCGACAAAACACTCTTACGCTCAAATCAAAGGTCCATCTAATTAATCCTAATCTAATGTTACCGCTCCAAGGTAAAGAAGTGTTTCTCCTTGTAATCCATCAAAGGTGTAAACAAGTGTGTTTTCCCGCCCGTTCGTCGCCGGACAAGCATCAGAGCTGGCGTTGCCTTCCGGTGCTTGCCAAGCGAAGCTGCTCGGGTGTGCACGTGCCGACTCGAAACACAAGTGGTGCTAGGGGAAAGCTTGCTGAACAAAAACGGAAGTTCATCTGGCGTGTCCGCCCCAGTTGTTGCAATGTCGCCACTCAAGATAAGCGCAGATGTGGACCATAAGCAGCACCGAAAGCTTCCGGCGAACTCGCCCGGCGTTCAGGCCGCCATACTGCGCACGCTGGAGGGAAATAACATGGTGCTGATCTCGGGCAACACCGGTAGCGGTAAGACCCACTGTCGCACTGTCGCCATAAACATCTACCCATCGTTGCGTATACGCCGGCGAGTGGACAGTGCTTTTTTGTAAACAGAGCGAAGCGAGCAGTGTCTCTGTGCCGCCATCAAACACTGTATATAGAACGCCGAACACGAAAAAGCTTGCTCTGGTTACTTTTCTCTGACTTGGGACCTCGCGGCACGCGTGTGCGCTGGCAGGCAAGAGTAGTCAAGTTCCGCAACTCCTGCTGGATCGTTTGCCAGGATGCCGCTCTGTGCTGGTAACACAGCCACGGCGTGTCGCCGCGGTGTCGCTGGCACGGCGGGTGGCGGCTGAAAGAGGTTGCGAGGTGGGGGGCGAGGTCGGGTATCACATAGGCCAAGAGCGGCGCTCCTCTTCATCCGTCACGCGCCTCCTCTTTTGCACATGTGGGTTGCTGCTGGAAGAACTTCGCAGTAACGGGCTTGCTGTTTTCGAAGGACACGGTGCTGTTGTAATCGACGAAGTGCACGAGCGGTCGGTGGAATCGGATCTGTGTCTGGCATACATAAAGACGCTGCTTACGTCGAAGTCAGCTCACGGCTGCTCAACCAAATTTGTGCTGATGAGCGCCACCTTCGATTCGCGTCGCTACAAAGACTTTTTCAGTCCCGTACTCGAGCGTCACTTGAATGTGGTTGCTGTCGCAGACAGCGTTAGTGACGGGTTGCTCCAGACGAGCATGCTGTCCATCGAGACGCGTTACCTTTCTGACGCCGTAGCGCTGGTGAATGATAGGCTGGTGCCACCAGCCTGCCCGGCGGCATTCAGCGTAGAGGTAAGCGAGGCGCTCAAGCAGGCGAAGCCCAACCTACGCGTTGCCCTGCAACTGATCGCGCGGCTGGTGTCAGTCCTTCACGAACGCGAGGAGCGAACGGACCGCCATATTATGGTTTTCCTTCCCACGTACCGTTCGCTTGAAGACTGCTACACTGCGGTTAAGGGAATGCACCTACCGCTCGACGTGCACGCACTGCATAGCAGTACCGACACGGAGGCGTGTATCCGTGCGATCGAGTGCACACAGCCTGGAAAGCGGAAGCTGGTGCTGGCCACAAACGTTGCGGAGTCGTCGCTCACCATCTGCGACGTAGCGTACATCATCGACTTGTGCCGGTACGTCTGCTCTCCTCACAGAGGAATGCTTAACTAATATGAACTAAGAACTAATGCGCTCCCCATCTGCTGCACACGCGCCCGACGATAAGAATTGACTTGCAAGGGAAAGAACTTCAGCGGAACCCACCGGGTGAAGAGAAGAGGGAAAGCCGCAACGCAGGTCGTATACAAAACGATTTAGTAAATTTCCTTCAAAGAAAAAGAAGAGTAAGCCACCAAGCAAAAAGAAGAAAAGAGGAAAAAACATATGCAAAATAATTTATTTCGTTTTCAGTAATCCTTATCACAGAGAAAGCAGTGGAATCCACCCGCAACAATGGAGAAAAAAGGGAGGCAAAGGAGCCCATGCCCGCGGATTAGGTCTTATGATATGTACTTAGTCGAATTTATGCGGGCCTGTATTAATGGATTTCCCCTCCTTTACCCCTTGTATTTCCCCTATGATTGGTGATTTCCATTAAGTTACAAGAAAAGTCAAGGAACGTGGAACGGGGCAAGAGTGACCTGAGATATGAACAGAGGGTCAAGGAATCCAAAGCCAATAGAGGGGAGGCACAGCTTTTTTCCAGCACTACTTTTCTTTTACAACAGTTTCTTGATTTATTTATGGAGGCAGTAATTGAGGTACTGTGTCAGTAGTATCGCTTGAAAATGGCGGTGCGGTACCCGTACCTGCTTTACCATATTTGATTTCATGATTAACGTTAAATCGTTTTTTCAACATATCGTACAATTTCTCATAGAATAAAGGGAAGGCTCATCTATATTTGTGGATGATTATTAGGGCACGATTACTTTTCATTAATAATACTGAACATCAGTCAGCGCTGGTTTGCTTGGCTGCATTGAAGATTTACATTCTGACTCGATGAAGTGATGAGACGCCCACTCTCCAGAGCGGCTGAAGTGTAATTCACAAGGTGGGCGAGGAGGAGGGGGTGGCGAGGGGGGAGCGGCGTTTCGTGTTGCTTGAGTTTAGTCCAGTTTAGTTTATTGTCAATATGAAGCTTAATCCGCCTTCGCCGCGCATTTTGAGGAATACTCGGCCCTTCTATGTCGCCTCATGGCGGGGAGCGAGGGTTTTATATTGGGCAGCACACATAGTGCTCAATGGGACTCTGACCTCATGGTGCGCTGGAAAGCACAGGGAGTCTGCCCCATACATGTCGCCTGAATGTGGGCGCCCGACAAAAATCTCCTTCCATTATGAATGGGCTAATATGAAGCAACCCATCTTCATTGTTGTTGCGATGCCACTAGCTAAGCGTCTGTCTCATTTGGCATTGCATCGTTCGGGGCTCGCAGTAATAGAAATGGGCCTGCACAGCTTGGGGCCAAACCCGCAAAGCACGTAGCGGCTCAGCAAGGGCGCACGCTGCCTAGCCTTGCTGCACTGTCACTCTATGGTGTTGCGAGCTCGAATGCACTGCTGATGTAAAAGTAGGGAAATAACTGTTATTCCGAGATGATAGTGTGTTTGGTTGTGATAATGCGCAGGAACGTCGAGATTTCGTGGAATGTGGAGGAGCAGAGCAGTCGGGCGGTGGTTCGCTTCGCGTCCAAGAGTCAGGCGCGGCAGAGGGCGGGGCGCACGGGGCGCACGTGCAGCGGGATAGTGTTCCGGCTGGTGGAACGGCGGCAGTGGGAGGGGCTGCCCGAGTTTGAGACCCCGGGCATCCAGCTGGCGTCGCTGCGGGAGGAGTGCCTGCGGCTGTGCTGCGCGTCCGGCCTGCGCAGCGGTGCGGCTGGCATGTTGGCGATGTGCCTGGACCCGCCTGACCCATCGCGCGTGGAGGCGGCGCTGGAGGCCCTGGTCACACTGCGCGCCGTGACCGTGAAGCAAAAGGACGCCCGCGGCCGCCCCTCCCGCCTCACCCACGTACCCTCCCCCTACGGCCGCATCCTCGCCTGCATGCCCCTGGCGTTGCCTGCCTCCCGGCTCGTGGTGGCCGCCGCGTCGAGTGGCCTGCTGCGCGAGGGTGCGCTGCTTGCGGGCATACTGGAGCTGATGCCGCAGCCCATCGTGCGCCCCTTCGCCGCTGCCGCCCACTATGCCCGCAACCTTTCCCACTTCGGCGCCCCGCCCTCCGCCGCCACCCCCTTTGACATCGCCATAGCCAACTTCTCCGCCGTGCTTGCTTTCCAGCTGGAATGCCACTTCCGCCCGCTCGCGCATGCGCTGGCGATCGACGCGATGGTAGATGAGAGCGCGCGTGCGGTGAGTGTGGGCGGGCTGCGCCCCTGGTTGGGGGAGGGGGTGGAAGGGGAGTGGGGGGCAGCCAGCGCCCTGGATGCGGTCGAGTGGTGCGCGCACTGGAAGTTGCTGCGCTCCGCTGTCGCAGGTGCGTTGGAGATGGCGACGCAGCTAGAGGGGGTCGTGCACAAGCACAGCGCGCACCTGCAGGCCGCCAACTTTGGGCAGGGGGATGGGTGGCTTGGGATTGCACTGCGGCATGTCTGTCCCAACGGTGACACGTCTCCGCGGACGGCAGAGGCGCTGTGCGGAGAGGAGGTACTTGGGGTGTTGTCCCGTCTGCTGGCCGCCTCCAGCACCCCCCTCGCACCGTCCCTCCTTTTGGCCGAGGCTCGGCGCAGTCGCGCCGCGGCCAGCAACGCCCCCGCGTGTGTCTACTTCCAGCGCGGGGGCTGCGCCAACGGAGAGGCCTGCCGCTTCTCGCACGACCCCAGCACCGAGTTGCCCCTCTGTCGAGCCATTGCGAAGGGCGACACCTGTCCCTACGGCGCCTCCTGCCACTACCGCCACTACACACACCAGACGCGGCCGGCAGGCGGCGACGGCGGATCGATCCTGACAGATTTTCTGACCGACGGGGGTGAGTTTGCAGGGGACGAGGGAGAGGAGTCGGAAAGCAATTTGGTGGGGAGCGCATGGGGGGCGCTGTGGAACAGGCTCGGGGCGGTGCTGCTGCTTGGGGAGGGTGACTTTGGGTTTGCGCAGGCTGTGCATTCCTTTGGCTGCCGAACCGTCATCGCCACCACCGACGCGACGAGGGCGGCCACCATCGCGGTGTATGGCCCCGCTGCGGAGAAGAGGGTGAGCGGGATGGAGGGGGCACAACACTCGGTGCTGTTTGGCGTGGACGCCACGCAGCTGCAGGCGCACGAGGAGGTGGTGAAGGCGTGCTGCCTCGACGAGTGCGGCCTCGTGGTGTGGAACTTCCCCTTTACGGGCGTTGACGAGGACCTCTACGCGCACCAGCTGC
Organism: Tetraselmis chui; assembly: GCA_026401115.1. Classification (NCBI taxonomy): domain Eukaryota; kingdom Viridiplantae; phylum Chlorophyta; class Chlorodendrophyceae; order Chlorodendrales; family Chlorodendraceae; genus Tetraselmis; species Tetraselmis chui. The sequence continues at coordinate 90,838 of JAPMLY010000429.1, read as the reverse complement.
TCATGCGCCGCCTGTTTTGCAGCCTGGCCCGTCTCCGCGCGAGCAGCGGCGCGCGCTTTCGATTCGCCACCGCGCTCCAGGCGGACCAGTTCAGCCGCTGGAAGGTGCACAGCGCGAGCCACGCGTACGGGTGGGAGTTGGTGACGGTGGAGCGCTTTCACATGAGCTCCTTCCCGGGCTACGAGCCAAAGCGCAACTCTCTCAACGAAAGCTTCCCGGCGACAGCGCCCAAGGTGTACCTTTTCAGGTTCAGCGCGCTGGAGGAGTCTGTGGACGAACAGATTCGACTGCTGCAGGTTGGCTTGCGCGCGATGAACTCAGCTGCGTCCGGCGGTGGATGAGGCGCTTTGTCTCTGTCTCACCCAACCGCAAAGTGACTCTATATTTAGAGCCATGATTTTGCAATTGCTTTGTAAATAAACGTGACATTCGTGATAATCTTTAGGGTATTATTGTTCCTCCGGATGTTGCCGTACGCCAGTTCCGAGCCTGATTGTCGCGTGAGGTGCATCCCTCAAGCAGCTCCATGGCTTTCCAAGTATGAAAAACCCACCCCCGAACCTTGCAGCCGACGTCCTTCTCGCAGCTACCACGGTCGCAGAACTGCACGGATCGATTCTCGCGGCCCCAAAAAGTGTCTTGCATCTTTCCCACCCTTACGGCCATGGCCACGTCCTTCTTTCATCTACTCAACAGTTCAAGATGGAAGCCGACCCACCTTATGGCCATGAGCTTGGACGCATTTGAAATTTTGAAGTCGCGGCCGAGCTCGTCGAAGGTCGCTGCATAAAACAAAGTGTCCCACGTCTCACGCTCCACGAGCACCACGGGAGTGATCAATGGGCCTAAGCATATTTCACACTCGCTGTCTTATTATCGGCCTTGTTCGGCGTGGTACCTTTTTCAAAAAACTCTTCCGCCAGACAGGCACCGGCCGTCCGTGGTACGATTTCGCCGATTTCGTGCCGCCATTGCACTCTGCAGCAACATACACGCAAAAGTGCGCTCAGAAAAGAACTTATAACATTTAGAGAGGTTGAAACTCATAAAACCCCCACATGCTTGCCTGCGTTTGGTCCCAAGGATTTAAATTCGCTAAAAACGGCCACGACATCGTGGGTGTTGTTTGCGGGGGTCCGATAGGGACGGGGGCGAGTAAGTGGGTGGGTGGGTACTTTCATGTACCGATTGCGCCAGCCCGCCGTGGCGCACAGGCCGCACGAAGAGAATATGCGACCACCCACCGCCAAGTCACGGCTACAACGTGGTTATTATGGTCTTCGTAGCACTTGCTAGGAATGTCCGCGCCAACGGCACTGTAGCGAATATGATAGGAAAGTGTGAGCGGCAATGTGTAGACGCGAGTGATATATGTGCGTCAGCGGCGCGTTTTGACGTAGATTTCATGCGTGTGTTCAATACATGTACAATATCAAAGTGTCCATTGTGGGGGGTAGACCAATGGGCTTGCGTAGGGGGGGGGGGGGGGGGGGGGGGGGGGGGGGGGGGGCGTAGCCTCGTACTCATTACTACTAGTTACGTACTCGTCGGTCGCGGCGTAGAGGGTTTTCTCTACTCCAAGGAGTTGGGCGCGGCCGTCGTCCTAAAGGTAGGCCAAGGCTAATAAGAGGAGATCCTTAGCTTGGTAATTGTTGAGGCCTTGCAGCTTGGGACCCGATAGCCAAATATGGTGCCCTTTTTTCTCGGCATCATTTAGGTGGCGCGCCCCCTGGATGGAAGTCTCGCATGGATTGCCTTCGTGGCCGGCTAGGACCCGGATGTGGTCGTGGGAGGGGTTTTCCCATAGTAGAAGCTCCTTGGCAAGCGGCTGAGGCCGATGGATACCGTGTTGGTAGTGAGGGGGGGGAGTCACGACGGCCTTCGGGGGTCTTTGGGGCTAGGGGATTGTGCCTAGAGCAAATTCTGACGTTGTCGGGAAGGAGCTTGACTCCCCAACGCTCGTTGGCCTCCTCAATAACCTTTTTGGTTGTGGTGGTGGAGACCGTGAGGGTGAGCGCGATCGTTGGGCGGGTGAGCGTGTTTAGTTTGAGAACCACCGGGTCGGTATTGGGGGTGCCGGAGATCTCGCCGGTGACTGCCATGTTGGGGGGTTGTGCGAGGGGTCGGGGGACGATGGAGTTGTTGAGGTGGCGGGGCCAGTTGGAGAAGTCAGCGTAGACTGGGAGTGATTTGTGGATTGGTGGGACGGGGGGGGGGGGGTGAACGCAGGCAATTAAGGCTTAGGTAGTGGGGGTTGCGCAACATGCTTGGGGTCGGTTGTTGTTGGGGTCTTAGGCTGAGGCTGTGCCGGGGCTTCAGCGTGGGTCTGAGTTTTGGCGTCGTCGTGGGGGGTCTCGGTGCAAAGGTTGTTGGCCTCATGGCGTCGAAAGGTCTCTCTCGCCGTCCATGTTGCTCACGCGGACAACGTCTTGCGCGGTTTGTATGCCGCCACATACGGCGTGGAGGACGCTTTTTCCTCGGCCGGGATGCCTTCTCATGCCACGGCGCTCTTCACCCGCGCCATGGGCCGCAAGCGTCCCCGTGCTTCCTCGAGCGGCGCATGAGGCGCCGCTTGTTGCCTCCACGTGTTGCATTCTCGGCGCGGCCTAGGAGTTTCATTAGTTTAATCTGCTAGGTTTATTAATGCACAATGTAGTGCTTCCTTTTGCCGGGTTTCGGATTCCGTTATCCCATACTACATGAATATGAAATATCAATCGGCTATATTATCATATCAAAGCCAAAACATTTCTTATCCCTGAAAATGTGGGAACACGTTCCGAAAAACGGAACTTACATATTCGAACATACGACGAGCAATGGGTTACACATTATGATTCAATTGCGTACGCGTGTATTTCCCACAGCCCGTCGTCTTGCCCGCATTCATGCCATGCTTGAACGTTTTCTCCATCATTGTCCTGCATGCGGCGGGGATGTTATTGAATCTATAGAACATATTTTGCTTGAATGCCCACGTTGGGAATGCCACCGTCGTAGTTTTGGGGCGCTAGCCCCAGATTTTAATGGTTTTGTGCGTCGTTTCGCTACATCCCCCGAAGATATAAATGCCTTACTTTTAGGCGGTGTCCCCCCTTCCTTTCATGGCGCCACCCATTTTACAGGGAATGGGAGGTTTTTCCAGTTATGGCGCCAAGCCCTCCCTCCTATTGCTTTCTTTGTAGTTCATGTATCGCACTCCCGAAATGTTTTGCTCCGTGAGATGGGCCTTGGTCCTTCTCGCATTTCTCGAATGGGTCGACGCCCGGACGGGTAGGGCAGACCTTTCTTGGCCAGTGCCGGGAATGCATTCATGTTTGTTTGCATGTCACTGGAAGGTTTTAGTTGGTGAAACTCCAACACTTGCCTCGTGTGGGGTTAGCGCAGTACGGTACGGTTCTCGTACAATGGTACTTAATGCACTCACACGGGCGTCGCCTACCCGGGAGCATGATCGATGTTGAGTTGAGGTTTGTTTCGAACTTCTGCTCTCAGTCATGCTTGCAAAACGCCGCATGTATAGGGTGCCGGTGCGGGTTCCCTGCCAGTCCCATATCCCGGGGGCGCAAAAAAAAAAAAAAAAACGACGAGCATGCATGAAATTTTCTGCCGGTACATATGGTACGTTTAAGTACGTTTTGATACGTTTCAGTACGTTTCGATACGTTTTGGTACGCTTTGGTACGTCGGGATGCCGCTTCGGATTTTTTTGGTATGAAGCTAGCCCTAGCTAGAGGGGGACAAATTCTTATATTGGTAAAATATTGGGGTTTAACGGTTAGTAAACGTACCATGTTGAGTCCGCCTAAGGCAACGCGCGGAGACAAAGCGTCACAAGCGCAGTAAATTGTCCGCGGCGGACGCCCACCTGCTTTACCTATAAAGCAGCTCCTCTAGCTGGTAGCATCCACCTTCTGCCTTAGCGCTCGCCCATTCGGCTCGCGCAACAGGCATCGTAGCTCTCGTAGCTGCGCAAGGTGACAGCTTACCCTCGACCGCGTCTACCACGGCCGAGACTTTTTTACCCTGCTCGAATATACGATGGCTACAGACAGACAAGTCGACGACGAAATTCGCGACGCGCCGGAATTTGTTACATCATTAGAATTCAAAGAACATGAGCAACGCTTACTCGCTAACGCGGCCGCTTCAGAGGAGCGACTAAATGGCCGTTTTCAGCAAGCCTTTACCGAACTAACGGCTACGCTTAGCTCGACCATCATCACTCAACTAGCAGCAGCAAAGCAAGTCAGCACACAGCTAGCCAGTCCCGTCGGCGTAAACGACACGCCGAAGGGTGGAATTGCGGAGCACGACGCCCGCAGCGCCCATTTGCCGACCGAGCTACCCTCGATCGACCCCACCGTGCGACCCCTGGCCCCAGCCCCAGCGACGACGGTAACCCCAGCAGCCCTGCCAGATGAGGACTACCACATCGACACAGAGCTATGGGGACCCTACATTGCCCCCGGCCTCGAGCTACCCCCCCGACATCTCAACGGCCCACAAATCTGGAAGCTCACCTGTGACACCTACCGCCACCTCTCCGCCCGCCGGCACAACGCCACGCTCGAAGAATACCGCGCCACGGCATGTCACGCCGCCTACGCCGCCTGCGCTAACACGGCGAGCTTATCAGCTCTGGAAGACATTCAAAATTATCCCAAGGACTCACCGGAATTCGCGGCGGCGGTCGTCACCCTGCGTCAAAGCAACCACACCCACAGCGCGCTCGAGGAGGCCGCCCGTGTGCGGATATCCCACATCCGACACACCAAGGGCGGAGGGGAGACGAGCGATTCGGACCGCGTTTTCGCGGAACTCGCCTACGAGCGGTTCCTCAAGCCGCGACCGGACGTTGCCTCCTCCGAGTACGACAACCTACACCGAGCGTTCATCGACAAAACCCTCGAGTGTTCACTACTCGCTAGCGCCAAAGCCGCCGCGGGAGCTACCTTCGCGCGCAAGACTCCCGCCCGACCCCCCCCCCGACCGGCCTACACCGACTCCGAACCCCCGACCCCAACCCAAGCCCAAGCCACCACCGAGAGACAACGCCGACCCCAAAGACACGAAGACCAAGAACCCGGACAAGAACGCCTGACGGTGTGACCCGCCGCGCCACGTCCTGCAACGACCGTTCCAACTTCATGCGACACCGCGTGCGGAACAGAGCGTCCGAGTGGAAGCGATTAGGCGCGAGCGAACAAGTTCTACGTTGGATTCGTCACGGGGTTCGCATACCTTTCATCGGCGGCCGGCGACCCCCACCTTTCAACAGCGGCACCTCCATGCTGAACGCAACAAAACAGCAGCTCGACTTCATGGACTCCGAGCTTCCCCGATTCCTGCAGTCAGGCGCCTGGGAGCCAGGCCAGCGCAACAGATGGGTTTCCAGAATGTTTTTAGTCCCAAAACCGGGCGAAAACAAATGGCGACTAATTATCGACTTACGCCCCCTGAACAAGTACTGCAAGGACCACAAGCTAACTTTCGAGACACTCAAGCACCTCAAGAATGTGACGCGGGCCGGCGACTGGATGGTGTCTTTCGACCTAGCGGACGGCTACTACACCCTGGGCATACGGGAAGAGGACAGAGATTTCTTCACGGTAAATTATCGCGGAACACTGTACAGACTCGCCGGGCTTCCGATGGGCTGGAAATGCAGCAGTTACTATTTTTGCCGGCTTACCGAAGTTTTTATCCGGCACTTACGCGAACCACTGCTCAACCCCACCGTACACAACCCCCGTCTAGCTACGCAACAACAGCCCACACGACCTACACCGTCCCGTCGCTATCTGCGCAACTCTCGATGGCGGGGTGTTCGATTACTCCCATACATGGACGACTTCCTATTTTTTGCCGACACGAGAGACGCAGCGTTACAACTCCGAGACCGCGTCGCGTGCCTACTCGACCGCCTCGGGCTAGGACGCAACCCCAAGAAAGGCCACTGGGAGCCGACGCAGATCTGCGAACACCTCGGCCTCCAAATCGACACCACAACCTCTACGTTCCGAGCCCCTGCTTCGAAACTACAGGCCATCGCTACCTTAGCCCGGACCCTCCTACAACGCTCTACGCGCGACGCACGATGGCTCCCTGCCCGGCAGCTCGCGGTGCTCGCCGGAAAAGCACAGTACATGTACCTCGCCATTCCAGCAGCCCGATTCTACCTCCGCGAACTACACGACGTCCTCGCTACGCGCACGGGATGGGGAGGCCGGGTGCAACTCACCTACCAGTTGCGACGAGACCTCCAATGGTGGACGCAAGTCCCCTCCGCCAACAACGGCCGCTCCATATTCTCCCCCATCGAGACCGCCTACCTGCACTGCGACAGCTCAGGTTACGGCTGGGGAGCTGTATTAAACGAACAGTTGGAAGCCCGAGGTTTCTGGGCAGCGACAGACCAGCAGCAGCACATCACCTGGAAGGAATTAAGGCTGTGCGACTCGCCGTCCTTTCGTTCTTGCCCCTCCTGCGCGGCCGCAAAGTCCTCCTGCACGAGGACAACCAAGCAGTGGTGGCAGTCCTCAGTCACCTAACTTCAAGGTCTCCGGCTATGATGGACGAACTGCGCAAACTGTGGGAACTCATCGACACCAACGACATCAGCATCCGCGCGCGATATATTCGCTCCGCAGCCAACGTCTGGGCCGACAGACTGAGCCGCGAAACCGACCGGGACGACTGGCAACTCAACCCCCGCATCTTCATTTACCTGAATTCCCTGTGGGGCCCCCACTCCATCGACAGGTTTGCCACGCAGGGCAATACGCAGCTTCCCCGCTACAACGCCCGCTGGCGAGACCCCACCTCCGAAGCCGTGGACTGCCTCCATCTACCCGACAACCGCTGGACAGCAGAGACCAACTGGTGCAACCCGCCTTGGACGCTACTCCCAGACCTCGTCCAGAAGTTACGCCAATCCGGGGCCGAAGCAACAGTCATCGCGCCTTACTGGCCCGCCAAACAGTGGTACCAACTACTAAGCGAACTTTCCGACGAACAGATCATGTACCCCCCCTCCCGAGATTTATTCTTTCCGGGCAAGCGCGGAGCGTACGAGGGCGTCGGACCGCCCGGCTGGAGCGTCACGGCTTTCCACGTACCGCCCCGGCTTGGCTCTACCGAACACGTGGTACACTCCACCCAACACCGACCACCCGGACGTCCTCGACAAGACCGCGGCACGACCGGACATCCGCGGACAACGACTACCAAGCCGCACCCGTAAAATACCGACTCGTCGAACCTGCGGCACACGCACCGTGGCACGCCTCGATGCGCAACCATGTCGGCACACTCGTCGGCACGGACGACTTGGGCGACCTCGTGCTCGACCTTCTCACCGGCTCCCTCGCCCCCACCACCTACAACAACTATGGCACCGGTATGCGCCGTTTTACTGTTTTCTGCAACGAGGAAGGAATCACACCCCTCGAGGCGACTGCGGCCGACATGCTTCGATTTACAGCTTGGCTCGCCCGATCCGGAACCATCGCAGCCAACAGCCTCCAACCCTAGTTCTCAGCCATTAACAAGTTCTTTCGCGACCACCTGAAGGAGCCAGTGGCGCTGGGACCCCTTCTAACGGACGCACGACGGGGGCTCGCCATGCAGCAGCAGCCCATCACCGTCCCCGACATTCGCGTACCGCTCCCAGCCCCCATCGTACAACAGATGCTACTCTTCGCCCATCGACACTACCGCGCGCTAGCCTGGCAGCCGGACAACCTCGTACAGATCAAGACGTTCCGCGCGATGCTCGCAGTCTGCACCAACTACTGCTATTTTTGCCGCGCAGAAACCGGCGTACGTTGCCACATGGACGACATCGCGGTCGACCGACCGGGCGGTAACATACTGTTATTTGTACGAAAAGCAAAGGGAGACCAGCGTAGGACCGCGGCCGAAAAACCGCTCCTACAACTCCCTATTACTGCAGTACCGCTACTCGCGGACCTCCTGGAGGCCTTTACCGCTGGACGCACCAGTTACTGCAACATCCTCGGCACTGGATCCGGACCAACTGCTTTTTGGGCCGTCACGCCCGAGGACCAGCCACACACGTGGACGGCCGGTACCATCACCGAGTGGATTCGTGAGGCGTGCAACACTATCGACGCTGCACCCCCCACGCAATTCAAGTGGACATCGCATAGCCTACGTAAAGGCGCGGCGTCCGCAGCCGCATGCATCGGCGCACCCCTTACCAAAATCCGCTACATGGGTGGTTGGTCGAAAACCAGCGACGTCGTCACCGGCAAGTACATCGACCCCACCATGAGCGAAACCCCGGCGGCCTGGCTATTCTTCGGTTGGCTCGTCGCCAAACCCCCGGATTAGTAGCCTATGCAGACCTTCAGTCTATCTCAATGGCATTATCTGACTCCCAGTCGCTAAATTCTTATATTGGTAAAATATTGGGGTTTAACGGTTAGTAAACGTACCATGTTGAGTCCGCCTAAGGCAACGCGCGGAGACAAAGCGTCACAAGCGCAGTAAATTGTCCGCGGCGGACGCCCACCTGCTTTACCTATAAAGCAGCTCCTCTAGCTGGTAGCAGCCACCTTCTGCCTTTGCGCTCGCCCATTCGGCTCGCGCAACCCACCCACCCTTCCCTAATCAAGCGCTGAATAGAAATAACACCTCTGAATAGGTGTTTTAGTGCCTGTTTATCCAAAATATGAGCAAGCTGTCATCTTTGGCATAATCTGACTCCCAGTCGCTAAATATATAATTTCTGTCGAGACACGGCGCACGGAGTACAGGTGCGGGCATCCGGTACGTACGGGTACCCTAAAAGTACGTACGTAGCTATGAAATAAATGTGCGTTCGATCCCTCCTCACCTGTCCAGCTCTACTCACTTCCCGAGGTCCCGACGCCATCGCCGCTTGTCGACTTCCGCCCCATCCACTGTCCGTCGACTAGCGAGGCCATCCTTCACCAAGTACCTAACGCTGAACGGGGTGGCCGTTTATCTACCGGGCACCTACTGCGGCACTCGTGCAAGTGCACTGCCCCCACCTTCTTCCGCCAGACGTCCACCAATAACTACTGTCTCACAAAGCGTCCACGTCATCCGTCACAAATGGCGCGCCTCGTCCTGTGCAGCACGACTCCCTCAGCTGTTGTCAATGTCGTTCCAAGGCCGTCACCCCGTCGATCCTTCCCGGCGTCCCATCCATGGACGCTGCCACAGCAAGCTCTGCACACGTGCAGGCATGCGTCCTCTGCCGTCCGTGATAATTCCCAGACGGGACGCCACTCCCGCCGAACACCACCACTCATCCCGGCGATGTCCTCCGACGACGGTGCGACCGACACGACCCAATAATAGTGTCCATTTTTATTAAAGAGCAGGCATACGTCGATTTATTCTCGGCCGTGTGCTGTTAATACGCGTATGTGCCGCTTAATGAGTGCTCATTTTTTTAACGCCTCGAGTAGTTACTACGCCTCGACTGCAGTATTTCACGCGCTGTTTCGTTGCGGACGAGAGCTGTGCTCGTCTCGCAGCACGTACCGGTGCTACAACCTCGACGGCCTGCCTGCCTATCAGATTACACGCTACCGGAGAACGAGATCATAGCACCAGACTTTGAGGGACTAAAGGTATTCGTGGCTGGTGCGTCCGGCAAGACCGGCAGGTGAGGGAAGCGCCAAAGGGCAAATAAAGGTCGCACTAATGAGTAGTTGTCACACTTACTTACAAATGTTCCCTTCTCCTATCATGAGTGGTGACCACTCAAAACATATCACCCAATTAACGGCGCAGGGAAATTGTGAAGGCTCTGGCGATGCGAGGAGTGAAGGTCAGGGCTCTAGCTCGAGACCCCACGGCGGCGGTATGTGTGCCAACATTTGGCACTGGATCACTATTTCCTCCCCCCTCACTATCTCTTCCTTTCTCTCAGCACATGTCAGCACACGGCACCGTAGCTCAGCTTCCCTTGCTTGCTGGGTTGCTGCTCATGCATGGAACGCAGGCCAAGGTGCTACCTGGGCTGGATCAGGGCGTGGAGGTGGTGAAGGGGGACGTCTTCAAGTTTCAAACCCTCCCACCCGCCATCGACAACTGGTAAACCGCCCATTATGCTCATCTCCACTACACACCTTCTCCTCACCCCACATTCACAGCAGGCACACCTCACTCCCCTATTCCACTGCCTCACCCCGCGCAGCAACGTCATCATCTGTGCCACCGGCAGTGCCAGCTTCGCCGACCCTTTCGGTCCCTTCAATGTCGACTACGAGGTAAACCCACCTCCCCTCATCCCTCTCCCCCACACAATCCCACGGCTCGTTGTTTAAGTATCTTTCCACCAACCCATCCTCGTAACCCCCTCTCATGCGAGTGTCACAGGGAACAAAGAACTTGGTCGCCGCGGCAAGGATGGCAGGCGTGCAGAACTTCGTTTACGTCAGCTCCATCGGTTTGCGCCCCCATATCTTTCCCCAACGCCCAAGAAGACCACATGCACGGCATCCACATACACCACGGACGTGTTGCTCTTTGCACTGTCACGGAACGAGCATGTCATGTCAGGCAGTAACGCGTAGGTGCTCATCACGCCACTGTGGCTTAACAGGTGCGGATGATATTTTGTTCCCGCTCAACTTGGCGTGGGGTGTCCTGTTCTGGAAGAAGCGGGCGGAGGAGGCCATCCAGCGCTCCGGCATACCCTACACCATCGTGCGACCAGGTGACGCCAAACACGCGCGCGTCCTGTGGCTTCACAGTGTTCCTGATCCGGTTCTGTTTCCTCTGACTGACCCCATTCACCTTCGCCGGACCCTAGGCGGTCTCATGGATGAGCCTCGGGGGGAAACAGCGGGAAATGTTATCATGAAGGGAGCGGATGCGTTTGGGCTGCCGCCAAGGGAGCAGCCTGGCAGCATACTTCGCTCGCAGGTGCAGTATGTCTGAGCCGGCAGACTTCTATGCGTGCACTGGCGCGAGCGAGCGTGTGTGTGTGTGTGTGAGTGTGTGTGTGTGTGTGTGTGTGTGTGTGCAAGTGTGTATGTGTGTGTGCGTGTGTTACGGGTGTGTATGTGTGCGTTTGTTCGTGTGTGAGTTTGTGCATGCGTGTGTGCCCGCGTGTGTATGTGAGTGTGTGTATGTGTGTGTAGGTATGTATGTGTGTGTATGTGTATATGTGTGTGTTGTTGTACCTGTGTTTGTGTTGCTGCTCTTGTATTAGTGAGTTTGTTGGTGGGTATGTTAGGATAGCTGTATCTGTATGGGCAGTAGAATGTGTATGTGTCGAATACAGCGAGCGAGCGAGAGAGAGAGGAGAGAGAGAGAGAGAGAGAGAGAGAGAGAGAGAGTGTGTGTGTGTGTGTGTGGTCGTGTTTGACTGGGAGTGCGGGGCTCTGAGTAGCTGTTGCTGTGGCCTAGGTGGCGGAGTGTTGTATTCAAGCGCTAGTGCAGGATGCAGCCACCAACAAAGTTGTGGAGATCATTGCGAAGGAGTCTGCGCAAGGGCGATCTTACGCCGACCTGTTTGCGTCAGTGCTTTAGCTGCCCTATGTCTGCACTTCCCCTCTCTCTCCCCCCTTACCATTCATGGATGTGCGTCGAAATGGTAGAGTGTTCGGTGGCTGTGAGGTAAGGACGGCAGGTGGCGAGGTTGGCAGATGTGCGACTCCAGCTCATGGTGGGTTCTCTGGGGCAGGTGTGATGTGGAGTTTCTCTGGAATGGTATGTGTTAGTGTAGGGTAGGTAGTTTTGAACATCATGTGATGAATGGTGATATTACGTGTTTTCCCGGCTTCGGCCCGAGGCGGTCGATTTCATCATATCTGAAAATTCGCAAATTGTGTGCAATTGGCGAATAAGGTGGCCGCGCTTGAGTTGCGCTTGGATTGTGCGGCTTCTTCCCAATGCGAGTTACACTATGTCAGTAAAAGCTGGATGGTGCCTCATGGCCTCCGTTGGGAAAATCCAACATATGAATTAATAGGTCATTGGCATCTTCTAGTATACTCAATGAATGGGTTGATAGATGGGCGGAGAAGCTGGTGATCGAATGGATTGATACGTGGGTGCTTGGCGGGCAGCTTGGGTGAATGCAAGGATGATTCAGTGATGGGATGAATGAATGGTTGAGAGTATATTTGCGTGAGTGGATGGTTGGATGAATGAATGCACGAGATGTTGAAATATAAGGCACTAATGAATGAATGATCAAATGAATGAATGATTCGATGGATGAATTAGTAAAGGCTGAAATATTAGTCGCGAATGAACCGTTGGATTGATCATTAACGGAGTACATCAGTGATAAATTGTTTTATGAAAATTGAAAGTAAAGAAGAATTGTGTAGCAAATGAATCGGTGGAAGGATGCATCGATGGGTAAATGAACACCGAATAAAGATACGCGGAGTCGATAAATAAGAATAGCTAAAGAATGGGTTTGTTGATGGATGAATTAACGGTGAACTAATCAATGGATACACAAACGGATGGATAGTAGATTAATGAATGGGTGATGTGAAGAACGCGTGGGTGTTTGATTTCATTAACTATTGAAAACCTAACAAATTTTTGAGCGAATGGAACAAATTGCTATTGAATGGAGTGTTGAAAAGAAGAATGCACGGATGTACACTCCTCCACAAATTTCCGGACAAGATTTCGCACCTTCGCAAGTAGAAAATGTAATCATGCGTCGAATTTATTGACAAATCTCCTGAAATCCTAGGCAATGCTTTTGCGCCCAAAATGGAATGCGCCGACAACTGCGAGGGGCGAATTCGAGCAGTGCCGGGCTTGTGTGCTTGGGGTCATCGCGCCCGCACCCTTGCGGCACGCTCTTTCAAACAGTCGCCGTGTTGGTTAGACGAAAAGAGTAACGGGCGCACAACACCGCAATGTGAATGCTGATGCGACGGTCGCGCAAATATAATGCATAGGGGACGGAGGGAGGAGGTGTTGGGCATGCCGCTGTGGGGGAAACGCAAGAAATCGCGTATGTAGACTTGCCACCGATATGCGCACAACCCAAGGGCAAGCCGCTTTCGGCAACAATGTTCAAGCGATCATAACTTCCTCATATATGGTCAGAACTTTTTATAACATGTACCGTTGGACGCGTCTTTTCAATGCGCGTCGAACGCACCTACTCCGGAGTTCAATCTCCCACAAATCGATTTGTTATGAATTATTTTAATTTACAAACTATTCCGGCACCGCTGAGCCGCAGTGCCAAGCAACACCCATCGAAGTCGGCTCACCTCGTGAGACGATTTGTGCGGGGTTTGTCGATATATGTTAACCAATTCTTCATTCCTATTGACCTCCGAGCCCAATTCCCGACGCGTGCCACGCGTGGGGCGGGTGTGGTTGGCACAAGCACATACCCAAGCATTCCAAACACCACCGTCAACGTGATGCGTCCCTAACGGCCAAGTTGGACCTCGCCCCTCCCCTAAGCCAATCGCCCTCGCATGTTTACAGCGTGCAGTGTTTATCCAAACCTGCGTCATGTGCGTTTTTGCTCGCCTGCTTTCCAAAAAATCACCCGTGCCAGTGGCGTGAACTTCCGTGCTCTATTCACACACCCGCAAACCAAACCTCGCGCATTGAACACGGTACCCACGCCTCCAAACCCCTTCCAAAAACCCCCCAAAAATACGGTTATGTGGAACACAGAGAAGTATGCAGCTTGGTATGAGCGCTTGAGCAATGCCCAAGCGTGGCGCTCAGAATGACGTGTGTAGTTCAGACAATTTCTCGGGAGTTTATGGGCTTAATTCAAACTCCACCGACAACACCCGCTTTAAGCTGAGGTCTAACCACCCCGGATGGCGGCTTACTGCTTGCTTCTCGGCTCTCCTACAATTGGGTGGTACTCGGGTATCGTCGTGCTTGACGTGGTGAGAGGGGAGCGTGTTCTTGACTAGCTTATGCTTAACATAATGCATGTCCGGACTTTTGTGGAGGAGTGTAGTATACTCAATGAATGGGTTGATAGATGGGCGGAGAAGCTGGTGATCGAATGGATGGATACTGGCGGCCTGCTTGGGTGAATGCAAGGATGATTCAGTGATGGGATGAATGAATGGTTGAGAGTGTTTGCGTGAGTGGATGGTTGGATGAATGAATGCACGAGATGTTGAAATATAAGGCACGAATGAATGAGTGATCAAATGAATGAATGATTCGATGGATGAATAAGTGAAGGCTGAAGTATTAGTCGCGAATGAACCGTTGGATTGATCATTAACGGAGTACATCAGTGATAAATTGTTTTATGAAAATTGAAAGTAAAGAAGAATTGTGTAGCAAATGAATCGGTGGAAGGATGCATCGATGGGTAAATGAACACCGAATAAAGATACGCAGAGTCGATAAATAAAAAGAGCGAAAGAATGGGCTTGTTGATGGATGAATAAACGGTGAACTAATCAATGGATACACAAACGGATGGATGGGTGAATGAATGGGTGATGTGAAGAACGCGTGGGTGTTTGATTTCATTAACTATTGAAAACCTAACAAATTTTTGAGCGAATGGAACAAATTGCTACTGAATGGAGTGTTGAAAAGAAGAATGCACGCATGTACACTCCTCCACAAATTTCCGGACAAGATTTCGCACCTTCGCAAGTAGAAAATGTAACCAAATCTCCTGAAATCCTAGGCAATGCTTTTGCGCCCAAAATGGAATGCGCCGACAAATGCGAGGGGCGAATTCGAGTTGTGCCGGGCTTGTGTACTTGGGGTCATCGCGCCCGCACCCTTGCGGCACGCTCTTTCAAACAGTCGCCGTGCTTGGTAGACGAAAGGAGTAACGGGCGCACAACACCGCAATGTGAATGCTGATGCGACGGTCGCGCAAATATAATGCATAGGGGACGGAGGGAGGAGGTGTTGGGAAGGCCGCTGTGGGGGAAACGCACGAAATCGCCTATGTAGACTTACCACCGATATGCGCACAACCCAAGGGCAAGCCGCTTTCGGCCACAATGTTCAAACGATCATAACTTCCTCATATATGGTCAGAACTTTTTGTAACAAGTACCTTTGGACGCGTCTTTTCAATGCGCGTCGAACGCACCTACTCCGGAGTTCAATCTCCCACAAATCGATTTGTTATGAATTATTTTAATTTACAAACTATTCCGGCACCGCTGAGCCGCAGTGCCAAGCAACACCCATCGAAGTCGGCTAACCTCCTGAGGCGATTTGTGCGGAGTTTGTCGATATATGTTAAGCAATTCTTCATTCCTAATGACTTCCGAGCCTAATTCCCGACGCGTGCCACGCGCGGGGCGGGTTTGGTTGGCACAAGCACATACCCAAGCATTCCAAACACCACCGTCAACGTGATGCGTCCCTAAAGGCCGAGTTGGACCTCGGCCCTCCCCTAACCCAATCGCCCTCGCATATTTACAACTTGAAGTCGTGTTTATCCACTCCTGCGTCATGTGCATTTTTGCTCGCCTGCTTTCCAAAAAATCACCCGTGCCAGTGGCGTGAACTTCCGTGCTCTATTCACACACCCGCAAACCAAACCTTGCGCATTGAACACGGCACCCACGCCTCCAAAAAGCCCCCAAAAATACGGTTATGTGGAACACAGAGTAATATGCAGCTTGGTATGAGCGCTTGAGCAATGCCCAAGCGTGGCGCTCAGAATGACGTGTGTAGTTCATACAATTTCTCGGGAATTTATGGGCTTAGCTCGACAAACTCCACCGACAACACCCGCTTTAAGCTGAGGTCTAGCCACCCCGGATGGCGGCTTACTGCTTGCTTCTCGGCTCTCTTACAATTGGGTGGTACTCGAGCGTTGTCGTGCTTGACGTGGTGAGAGGGGAGCGTGTTCTTGAGATGGGTGGATGAATGAGTGCTTGTTATAGTACTATGCGATGGTTAGATAAAAGAACTTCGAAAGAGGGGAAAGAATGACACGGGGAATGGGTCCGTGAACGATTGGACAGCGTATTATATGTAGAATGGTTACAAATTAGACATACTATTTTAGAGGGGAAATAACCGGATAATAAATTGCACGCATTGTTGGATGGATGGGTGGAGAAGCGAAGGATTGGAAGGATGTTGAGGAGCTTATGATTCAAAGGCATATAACTGCCCATTCTCATGGAAGGTGTGGTTACAACAAATGTTAGTCGAACGCGAACCCCGCGGGAGCCCGGGACCTCGTGCAAGGTCAAGTCAATGCCCTCGCATGGGAAAGACCGAGAGCACTTGATGCGCCGCCAAATTTCATATCGTACCATCTCGCGCGGGCGGGGGGGGGGGGGGGGGATATGTGCGAGATCGGCACGCCTGCAATTTGCGCATCGGTGACACTAAACATGAACAAATCAGGGTTGAACGCATACAAAGGGCGCAAGAGAGGTCGCGCTCTAAAATGGCCATGCGCACTTAAATGGATTGGAAATAATATAATAAGGATGCTCGGCTGTAGCGCCAAACGACCTCTGCTCCTCTCGGCAACTTCGCTTTCAAAGCACCAAGCAACCCGCCCCGATCACAATCATCCGACAACTCTTCCGCCCGAAACTCAACTTTTTTAGCGCCCCCCGGCATTAAAACAAAACTCACCGACAACAGCTCCGCTCGCAACTACGTATTCTAACCCCCCACCCAACGGTGGGGAAGTGATCATGGACTTGAGGGGAAATGGCGGTGGAGAGCCGGTGGGTGCGTGGTGTAGTCGTTCTTGGTGAGCATATCCGCATGGTAGGGGGGCACATCATCTGTGCAATGTGATTTATATCCGCGTCACATTTCCACTCAAATAAGCAATACGGCGCATTACCGTCACGCTTTCGACCAGCCATGTTAATCGTCCGTGCCATCCATTCTCGGCATTCCCCCGTCTTGTGGATCATCTCCATGCGTTGGCAGTCTCCCCTTGCATTTCTTCAATAATATTTTGTTGGTATAACGAGTAAAGAGATCGAACAGTTGTAAACACGCAATAATATTGACACAACATTGACTGTCCGCGTCACCCAAATGCGTATACACTTTGCCAAAAGACAAACAGACGCGCAAAGAAACGCGTCACAAAGCGAGTGTCTTTTCTTGGGCGCGATATTTTGAAAGTCTCTCATTTTATGACCTCCGTGTCTGCGATTACATTCTCAAAGCGGCAAAATCAAAACTCTCGCGCTCATACTTGTGCGGGGCACCGCACACAGAATGGGCAGCGAGACGCCAGTCGGGATCACGCGGAAGGCGCGCACGTAAGCGGAAAGGGAAAGGGCCGCGTGCGGCGGGCCGTCACTGGTTCTAGAGCAGACGAGAATAAGGATGCTAATACAATAAGGGTTCCAGGACAAACCCAAGTACCACATTGAGGTGGGGACTGGTAAGAGGAAGGGAGAGGTAGGGGTGGATTGGGTGCGGGCGCGATAAGCGGTTCAGTCGAAGCCGCGAGAGACGGTGGCCTCCGTCACCCGCTCCAGCGCTTTCATGAAGGCCGCCACCCGCAGCGGCACCCCCTGACTCTGGTGGATCGTCCACACGTCCTGTGCACAGCGCGGCCCGTCAGGCGTCCATATCCCACAGCACGCGGAGTACTTGCAATACCATTATGAACACATTACACTCCTAAAATAAAGGGCGATCACAAAACACAACAGAAACGCCACGACCCGAGGAAATGCTGATTCCCCAAAACAGTGTCATGTCGTTCTGATGTCTTGTTTGGCATGTGAGATAAACCTTGGAGCATTGATCGCAGACACTCACATGAACGCACTACATTCGACATGATGTGCAATAGATAAACCCCGACACAACACATCTTAGCCAAGCCCTGACCACATTGACCCCACACAACAACTTTGATGCCAGCTGTTCATTGAAATGCGAGTCGCCACCATGGTGCCCGGCATGTGGGAGGAACCACATCGAGCTGATACTCAAACCAGACCACATCGACTAACTCGCAACATGGGAACAAAAAATATTCCTTCCTTACAAAATGTGGAAACCATACAAAACCATAGCTCAACGGAACCCAACTCAAACCACGATGATGATGATGCTAGTTGAGACGAGGGACAGTGGACAGCTAGCAGGGGCGGGGTATTGATTGCGTGCCGATTGCGTGCCGATTGCGTGCCGATTGAACCGCAAAAAGATTTACGTGACAATTTCAAATCACAACCGCCCAATGCGAGTTTTTTACAAAACAGTTAACAAAGACACAACCAACCAAAGTCCCCCCAACTACACAATCAGCAATGACACAGCAGCTAGCCGATGCGCGGCTTACCTTGAAGGCGTCCGTCATCTTACGGTCCAGACGCATGTTGATCTCCTGCTCGTCCCATTTAAAGTTCTGAAGGTTCTGCACCCACTCAAAGAAGCTCACCTGCGACGGAGAGCGCGGCACCATACAAACGGCATCGTCACTCCAACCTTCACCCACGACGCGCGGCGTTCACATGGCAACACTGGCAGCAAGCATGGCGGGTGATGAGGGCGCACTGTCACGCCGCCCGCGTTGCAGTAAATGTCGGGAAGCACGGGGATGCCGCGCTCGCGAAGGATGAGGTCCCCCTCAGGGGTGATGGGCCCGTTGGCTGCCTCCGCCACCCACTTGCACTGCGCGAGCATGAACAGACGCGATAGGTTTTAGTTAGGGTTTTGCATACTGATGATGTACACCCTGCCAATCCTGCTGGCTGCCAAACGATGGCCAAAAGTTCAAGGTATTGGAGCACGAGAGGGGCATTTGTGTGGGGCAGACCTGAAGCTTGGCTGCGTTTCCTGCGTGAACAACGCCGCCCACTGCCGCAGGCACGAGCACATCGCAAGGGGTGTAGAGCAGCTCGTCCACCTGCAGCACGGAGCCCCCTGGAAAGTCGGACAGCAGCCTCTTTTGTCCCACATGCTCCCTGCCAACGATATCAACACCCACACAGCGTCAGCGCAATGATTTAGAGGGACTTTCACTCTCACTTAGCCCACCTTCATTCCTTTAATTGCTTCCCTCGACCACGCACACACACATAGAACACACACACACACACACATACAAACTCACACACACGCAAACACACCTGAGGGCTTTGATGTCCAGACCGTCCTCGTTGAAGATGGCGCTGTCGGCGTCGCTCACTGCGACGACCTTGCCGCCGTTCTCGGTGATAAGCTGAGATGCCCAAGCGCCGACATTGCCAAAGCCCTGGAACACAAAGGTGTGCCCGTCCACACCCTTCCCCTGATACGCCTTCAGCATCTCCCGGATGCCGTACATCACCCCGCGCCCCGTCGCCGCCTCCCTTCCCAAAGACCCGTGCATGAACACCGGCTTCCCTGTCACCTGCGCCACCAATGACTCCTGCCTCAGTCCCTTCTCCCTCCCCTCTGCCCCTCTCTACTGTGTATGGCAGAGTGAGCTGCAGCGGTGGCGTCATCAACTTACCACTCCCGGCGAGAAGCCTTCATATTTTGAGTACTCGTCAAAGAACCACGCCATTACTCGGCCATCGGTATTCCTGGGAGAAGAGAGGGGCATGACGTCAAGGGGGGGACACGGAAGGGTCTGGTGGTTAGCATGGAGAGTGTTGAGAGGGGCAGGGCATCCTCACATGTCCGGCGCTGGGATGTCCTCCAGTGGGCCAATGATGTCGCGACACTTCTGCACAAACCTTCTTGTGAGCTTCTCCAACTCTCGCTCGCTCAGAGTCTAACCCACAACAGCACAGCCCCCCTTGGTCAGCCCCTTTCTTCCTGCTGTGCCGGTGCAAGAAGCTCCAACAGGGCATAGCAATGGAATCGATTGGTTTCTTCTGTCTGGTGCTATTTGGTATCTATTGTAAGCAATTACAATCTGCGACAATAGATGCGGACAATGGCATCGTCGTTGCCGTCGCACCTTGACATCAACGCAGATCCCTCCCTTCGCCCCACCAAAGGGGATGTCCAGGAGGGCGGTTTTCCAGGTCATCAGTGAGGCCAGGGAGCGGACGTCGTCCATGTCCACGTGGGGGTGATAGCGTAGGCCTGTAAAGTGTAAAGAGGAGCCGACCGGGTGACGGACGGTGACGGTTCTGCGCGGAACGTCTGATCGCAGGAGAAAAAAAAGCAGGAGGAGAAATAAGCGGACCAACCTCCCTTGTAGGGGCCACGCGAGCCATTGTGCTGAACACGAAAGGCCTTGAAGGTGTTGACTTCGCCAGTGTCGCGAGTAATCGCCTGCGTGTAAGGCGGGGCGGCGAAGTGGCGATGAGTTGCAGGTTACGTTAGCGCAGAAGTGCGACAGTTTCGAGATGTATGCGTGCGGGGAAACGGGTCGAAAGTGAGTGGACGAGAGACGCACCAGGTTGAGTTGCAGCTCCCTGTCGGGCTCCATCAGAAGAGCCTGCAACTTCTCGGGGTAACCTAGCGCCACCAGTGCCTGCGTGTACGTAAAACAAGCCAGTCTCCTGTTTACAGGTGGACCGTTCGCAGCGAAATTTTCGACATTTGCTTTCGGGAGGGCCACCGTGCGAGTCTATGAGTTTATCAAGGCTTTGACCCTCTTTCCACAAGCTCCCACAAAACAACTGAGCCACGTCGACTTTAGATCGGAAATCGTCGTTGACAGTTGATCGAGGCAGCGAAACTGGTGAGAAGGACCCTGACTATTTCGGAGAAACTGTGACTCACTGGATTAGAGCTCAACCGCTTGAAAAGTGACATGAACAACGCGACGGGGCTAAGCGGGGCGTGTGGGGACTAAGTATGCATGGGTGTAAGTACTAAGGTAGGCCCGGACCTCTTTGATGAAGAAGTTTGTGTTCTCGGAGTGGCCGCTGACGCTCCTCGCCGAAGCCCTTCCGAAAGCGCTGCACGTCGCAGCAACCGGGAGCAACTTGGCCGCAGATGCGGGGGGCAGGCCCGCCGCCGCTGCGCGGCTGCAGAGCCTTGACGCCGATGACAACATAGCTGTGGTCAGAGGGAGGGGTTAGGTTCAGGGGTCGGAGTAACAAGGAGCGTGGGCAAGGTCTCTGACAGGCTGTTTTGTGCCGACAGTCGGTCGGTGAGATGTCGCTTTACGGAAAGGTGGCTGAGTTCCGCGTCAGCTAAGTACAGTAGTCACGATTATGTGTTCCTGCAGCACTCCGTCAGCGCTCCGTCACGTGAATAATGTGTGACGCTTCGTCAAATCAACGATGGACCGAAAACGACTGTGCGGCGGAGAGAAGAGCTGATATGACGTACCGGAATATTTGCGATATTGTACTGTACTTAAATTGCATCAAACTACAAGAGAGCGTTCGGGGCTTTGGGGTGTGGTGGTGACTGTTCCGCACACCATCAAATATCATGCTGACTGTGTATGCAATAGGGGTACGGCACGAAGCCACGGGCAACATTCACGCCACGGGTGATGACACGCTATAGGGAAGATCCATAATAATAGCAAGTACTTAATTCACGTACATAAAAAATGTACAAATCGGAGCTGGCGCTTAGCGTTTTTTAGGCTGCACCGGTTTTGTGTACGCGAACGGGCTAACGTCGTCACTGTGTCGAGCAAAGTTCGTCTGCTTTTCGAGCAAAGACTTGCCACTTTGAGTCACACCCGAGCAAGGGTAAGCCTAATCTAAAACGGCGTCGTGAAGAGTGTCAAAGGGGGCGTCAGAAGCTTCGGCGTTAGTCTTTGTTGCTAGGGACAACGTACACTGTTGCGCATGCATCAGCGACATGTCAACAACAGAACCAACGGAAACTCCCTCGACACGAGGTGGAACCCGATGTGTTTGCAACTTTAAGTGGTGTGGGTTGCATGTAAAGGGCTTTGCTGCTCGGTGTAGCGTTTTTGGGGATAACCTCGGTACATTGTTGCGGCGGCATCTTTTGCGCGATGCGCCAGAGTCGCGCATTCAGCAGATACTTGGCGCGCCAAAACAGTTTCGCGTGCACACGTCGCACTTTGCGGCATCAGATGGTTGCACATTGTATGGAAAGCCAAGCATTAAAGCTTCGGCGGTTCCTTTTTTGTGCAAGGAGGCAGTGATGGCTAGGCGGGTGGAGCTTGGTTGTGTCGGCGTCCCGGTAGCGCACGCCGCCCCAGCCACAGAGAGCTTTATCCGCCCATCGTCTACCCGCCCCCTGAAACCTGCTTCTCGACAATATACGACAAGAGCGGACAGTCCCGCCATCGTTCTTCCACGTAGACGCACCCGTGATGAGGTTGAGGCGATGCATGAGGGAAACTTTTTGGAGATTGGTGCTATGAAGGAGGAGATAGAGAGATTACACCGCCAACTACAACACCAGTCATTTTCCGTGGCCAGAGCGAGAGCGCAAGAAGAAGAGGCGAAACTCAGACTCCGTGCAGCCAACCTTCGTGTCAACGATCTCGAAAGCAAAAACGCTACCTTAGAAGCTAGCTTGCTGGAAGCCCAAGCTGACATTGAGCGCGTGGCAGCGGAGCTCGCGGAAGAGGCGGCCAGGCTCGGCGGCGCTAGGCTTTCGTGGCATTCGGTCACCTCGGCGGACGGGAGCTGGCGCCATCGCATCACGGAGCTTACTGGCTTGGGATCTGGTGATGTCCTTATAGACCTCTATAACTTGCTGAATTGGAACGGGCAAGCTGAAGCACTAAAGCTGTGGAATGGGAGGCAATCATCGGCGCGGATGGAGGCAGAACGGAGCGGCACCTCCCAAAGGCGGAGTGGGGGACACCAAGACAAGGTGATTACGCCGCAAGACGCTTTTCTTTTGACACTTGCAAAGCTCCGCACCGGGTTATCACTCAGTCTACTTTCGACATGGGCCGGAATATCTTATGGGGGCTTGGCTAGAGCTTTCCCAACATGGGTTAACTTCATGGCGCAATTCTTCAGGTACGCTTGAATTTGTGCTTTTTTTTACCCCCATTAAAAACATAAGTGCACATACCATGGACAAAGCATAATTTTTTTTTTAACTATCATTGGCATGTGCATGTACCATTATCCACCACCCAAAGCGGAGGAGTTAAGCGGGAAGTGCTCAGATGCGTGGGAGGCTGTGTATGGGAGCGTGCTTGTTAGAATGGTGTTGGACTGCACGGAGTATCGGATACAAGCGCCATCCAGCAGGAAAGCTGCGCGCACGGTGTGGTCGGACTACAAACAAGGCCACACAGCTAAGATTCTTGCCGCTATTGCACCGTCCGGGGCTTTCGTTTGGTCATCTGATGCCTTTCCGGGTCGTGTTTCTGACATCGAAATTTGTGAATGCTCTGGGTTTATGGATTTAGTGGAAGAGGGGGATTGTTACCCAGCAGACAAAGGTTTTGATGGTTTAGCTGCTTCATTAAGGGAAAAGCTAGCTAGAGTAGTAGCTCCACCCCGAAAGTTCCGGGGGGTTGCTCAGTTCACATCAGACGAGAGAGAACAAGGGGCGCTGCAGTCGAATTTACGTATCCACGTCGAGCGCCACTTTTCTAGGGTGCAAGCATGGGGAGTGTTTAGCCGCAAAAAGATCTCCCTATTGTATGCAGATTTGATAGGCAATATGTTTTTTGTGGTTAGCCACTTATGCAATTTTAGCACAC
Source organism: Tetraselmis chui (assembly GCA_026401115.1). Taxonomy (NCBI): domain Eukaryota; kingdom Viridiplantae; phylum Chlorophyta; class Chlorodendrophyceae; order Chlorodendrales; family Chlorodendraceae; genus Tetraselmis; species Tetraselmis chui. The sequence continues at coordinate 67,296 of JAPMLY010000429.1, read as the reverse complement.
CTTTGCATGCGGATTCTTGCTTTGGCAAGGAGATGGGCGACGATGAGGAGGCAATTTAAAAATCTATGTCACCCCTATTATGTAATGATTGGAGTTTGTGCCCAATATTGGCCTCTCGTGTCACTTGCAACGCATACTAGGTTCCCCATGTTGCCTCCAAAGCAGACACAGTGCCATTCACTTCTGCTATGCTTGCAAACAATTTCGCTTGTGCATCTTGAAAGCGTGCATCTGACGCGAAGGTAGGCCACGTGTCTTTATGACGGGCGCTCACTGGATCATACATTGCCCGGTCACCGCTCTCCTTGTTTGCTTCAATGACACGCGCGCTGGTTTGGCCACGCTGCCGGATGACGCGTCGGGATGACAATAGGAAAGGGATGCGGGACAGCGGTGTCTTGACATCATAGGTCTCGCCGTCGCCTGGCTGGTTCCACTTGCATATCCTCGATGTGACAGGGACGTTAACACCCTGCTCCGCGATTCTTGGGAGGTGGTGAACAGAAAAAAGTAGCATGGCCAAGTGTACGCATTGTGCGCTGCGTCCAGCGGGACACTCGCAACTAGCTTGAAGGACTCGTGTACAATGGGGATGCACGCCCTCGAGCTTAACCACTGCCAATTGCGCCCAAACTTTGTAAGGGCGGGGCCTTTGCGATGCTGGAGCTTGCATTTGAAAGAAACAAAAATGTTCCGCGCGGGTGTCTTGACTAGCTCCAACAAGGGATGTAACATCCACGGTGCCACCAAGATGGCACATTAGCCGGGGCAAGCGAGGCATCTCCATCACGCGGTGTAGTGCATCTTGGATTTTACCACCAAATGCTTGCATGTTACCGGCACCTGACACCACAAGATCAAAGTGGTTTAATATCAACGCCAATTCTACAACAGGGGCATAGTTGCTGAGCTCTGCCTTGGTCACGAGCCACCTATCGTCAACGGGTAAGTCATCTTCTCTCGCTGGCACATCTTCGAATTCCCACCCTTGATGTGGAAACCGTTGTAATAAAATATGGTGAAGACAATTTCCATCAGGGTCTCGCAACTGGACATGCTCACCCCGAGAACGCATGTCAGCCTCAGTGGCTAATTGGTTCAACACCACAACCATAACTTCCGCATGCCGAGCATTTGATAGTCCGATATCCGCCATTCCTGCTCTAGTGCGTAACCATCGATGCATGACGGATAGAGTAGGGTAACCTTGTGGCCAAGGTCGTGGAAGCAGTGAGGCACCAGGTATCATGTCCTCTGTAAGTAGGGCAGGCAACATAACCGTCGCGACTTGTTCGACGTCTGGCAATTGACAAGGCTCTCCATCCGGAGAAATGTATCCCAAAGCCCGCTTTTCTGCCAATTCGTCTGGCACATTCAAACCAAGGAACCCCCATTTTGCACATGCTTCCACACAGCCCATGCCAGTTTTGGAAACAACCTTTTTTTGAGAGCAATCATAAGCGAGCGCATACTTAAAAGCTACAATGGCTTTGCTCGCAACCTGTTCCCATTCTGACGCGACAAGAGAAGGGCTAAACTCCACAAGCGCCACGGCTAGGCATGGTAATGCTCCATCCAAAAGGGGGTGCGAAAGATTACACCCACGGCTAGCAGCTAAAGTGATAGCCATGACCGCTTTTTTGGGTCCGACACCGGGCACTTTCGTGCCATAATCGCAACCTGCCGCCAACGCGTAAGCTAGCAAAAATGGCGCTCCAAAGCGTGCTAACTCCCGGAGAAATAGCGTGTCATACTCCCTGGTTTTGGGCCAGCTCTGTGGATTTAGTAGCCTCGCGCAGTAAGCCACGATACCTTGAAGTATATCCGCTTTATCCCGTGGACAATGAAGTCGCTATCGACAGTCCATGCGCTGTCGATAGTCCCTTGCGATGCCATGTACGCTAGCTAGCTGTCGGCCTCGTAAGGTGCAACAAGATATGCCACTCCAGCACGTCGGAGAGCCTCAATGCAAGCAAGGGTCGCTGGCCAGCCTAGCTTTTGTGCCGCTGCTTTAGCTAGCGCATCTGGCGCCGCGCCATCGTACTGGACCTTCGCTAGTTGAACTTGACGCCTTTCCGCTCTCGCATGGTCTGTCGGACTTTTTGCAGGAAACCGACCGCCGTCGAACACCAAGACAATATTCAACCCCTTGCCAATCACAGCCTGTGCTCGCTGTCGCAACGCCGTTCCGAGAGTAGTGTAGTCGTTGTTCATGATGTCTCTAGCATAGGCGTACCCGAGCTGGTGCATCCACACGCATGCGTCTACGCCGACAACATCACCACGAGCCGCTACATAGATGTTAGCTTGCCGACAAAGAGGACCGAGTTGCGTGAGCAAGCCCACCACGCCCATCTCCCTATATTTTGATGTTTCCAAAACTTGTGTTTGCGAGTTTGTTGTGATAGAGTTTCGAGAGAGTGCACCCAAAACGCAATGGACTGCCAATGCCACGCCGAGTGAGTAAGCGCGTTACCGAACTTTTTACTGTACTTAAATAGTACTGAATTGGCGGTGATAGCCGCAGTCCGCTGGCGGTAGCTGAAAATTACTTAAGCGCCAGCTCCCATTTTCGGTTTTTCGCGATACACTGTAATAAAGTACATGCTCCCATATTATGGATCTGCCCTATAGCGGCACCGGCCATCTCCGTTCCCGCTTATCGTAATAGGGGGGAAATGAATGCTTTGTAATGAATGCTTCGGCGATGTGTTGCGGCGGCGGCGATGAAGGCGGAATAAGCTACAATCGAGATTCCCGGATGGTAGTCAAGCGAAATAATAATCTCGATACGAACATTTCCGGATTGGCAACGGAAAGGAAGAAAAGGAAAAAAACTACCAAGAGGGCATTGGAATCCACCACTAAAGCATGGAAAAGAATAAGCCCTCGGAGCAAAAAGGCATGCAACACCAAGTGCACCACCCTCATGCTAGGCATCGCGAAGCTAGGAACCCAGCGTTCCATGAACAACCACATAGAGGCGTTGCATTAACTCACGACGCAGATCCCCAAGAAATCGACGGAAGGGAACACATGTAGACCGCCGTACAAACTCCTTCATGTGGGCATGACTTTCACACCGTAAATAGCGAGAGTCCGCAGCACTCAGGCTTGGGAAACGTCGAACTACCACCAAAATGGCTAAGCGATCAACAAGATCAACCGCCATAGGAGCCAACCGACCCCCGCCATCACGAGCAAAGGTAGGGGTAATAGTCATGAACAAATTGAATGGAAGGCGTGCCAAGGGAGGACGAAGTGCGGAGGTTATCATCAAGCTTAGCTTGTTCAACCCCCATCGTGAGACTGCCAAGGGACGGAAGCGGAGCCCCCACAACCGGAACGCTGGAATTTGTACGCCCACTCGTGACTTTAACATCAACAACCAAGTGCTTATGCAAACTTGCAAAATGTAACCACACGACATCCCCAAGACGATTTCGGGAGGCCCCATACCGGATTCGGTGAACCTCCAAACGCAAGTCCCTCCCCTTAATTGCCCCCGCCTTAGCCATGAACTCAATGCGATCGTGAAGCCGAACAACATATTGTGAGCAAGGGCAACGGGTGACATTATCCATAAGCATTGATATCGGCGTCCGCTCCCCGGACATGGAAGTAGGCGAGGCCGTAGAGGAGGAGCCAGAGCCACGGAGATCACATGGAGAGTCATTTCATCGCAGACACTTTTGGACATGAGAAGCGTGACCCGGCGTGAGGACGAGCACCCGATGTGCCGCCATCATGTTACAATCATACGGAACGCGGAAGCTATGCTCATGAGAAGCAAAAAACATTGCCAAAGCCTCACGGCCGGTTCCCAAAACAGCACGCATACAATCCTTGGGTGAAAGACCACAAAAGGCCAAGGGATCGAGAAAAACACGAGCCTTGAGAGGTCACGAAATGCCGCGCTGGAGGTGCCCCTTCGTGTCGCTTGAGCGGGTAAGAGCATTAGGAGTTTGGACTTTGTAAGTAAGTCATGCGCGGAGTCAGCGCGGCCGAAGAGGCGGCAGGTGAGGGGACAAACTCAACATCATGACCCACGCAATCCAAAAGATATTGGTCAAGGGTAGTGGCTATAATCGCGAGATCGGCATCCGAAAACCCACCCGGACGGGAGATAATAGTAGTGGCGTAGGACGTGCGCATCTATACCGCTCAAGGAAATGTGCATGCAGCAACATTTTGTAGTTCCTAACGGCCAGGGAGAAAAAACATTCGGCCCAGCAGAGCGGGCGAAGCTACCATTACAATAACTTATTACAAAGAAAAAAGTTAAATCCGCAATGTGGCAACGTTTGCTAGAGAGTAGACTGCGTAACAACTAATGACGACTAATGCAAAAACAGTAATGCGCCAGAGCGTAGCTTTTTTGTAATGCAATTGAACGAAGTTAAAGAGAAGTAAAATGAATACCGACTTATCTCCTCCCTCCCCAGCTCGCGCCGTAGGTTTTAGCCCACCCGAGCTCGTCTCTAGTCTTGAAGCGTCACGCGACCCTCGGAAGAGCGTCTCATGTGACGAGTATTATCATGAAAACATACGTTACATGATACTAAACATGTACTCGTTACTAATCTGATCCGTGCTTTTCCATCGGAACGCACTGTTACGTCGCCACCTCAGTTTAGCTCGAGGGTGTTGTATACAATACTATATTACTTACCATTACCTCCCGGTACAAACAATACGCACAGTTAATATAATATGCTACGTGACGCTCTAGTATGATTTCCCGAGACATGCAAGCTACGTCGCTAGTTTGTTCAAACCGTCACGAGAGCCCTAACGTCAAGCACGATGACCATGCAAAACCAGGCGAGAGCTAGTTGGGCCATTCCTATTTAAGCCAAGTGCAGTGGAGGGAGGTAGCTGACAGACACAGTTAACCAATCTTTGTTTAACTACATTATATTGTTCACGCACTAAACCGACATGCATATTTATGCTCTCTTCATGTGCACTTCCACATGCAATGACAACGATAACCATAAGCAGTGATTTGTGTTAGCATTTAGCTTCCAGAAGCAAACTAGTTTCGGAGCTCTTGATCTTCACACGCTTTCGCTCTTGCTTTGGTTGCTCGACGGTACTCATTTGATTCGACACGGCATCCGTTTGTCCCGATAATGATGTTGTGGTCGAATTGTCTGTCGGAGGTACCAAGGCATCATACATCATAGTTGTTTTACTACGCAAGCCTCGCACCGTAAAGCTTGGTTTTCTGCCGGTGCTATCTTGCGTAACGAGAAACACGTCAACTAAGGAACTGACTTTACCGTTACCGTCGACGATTTGACCCTTTTGAGTGGCGATGTCATTCGAATATCGTTACATGGACACGGATATCAGCTCGTTTACGTATAATATGTTTCCGTGCATGCAGCGTCCGTGAACGCATAACATGTGTACGCCGGTCAAGGTCGAGCATGCTGTGACATCTCAGTCAACACTACAACCTAATGATTTTAACGTTGTTCCTGCTACTATTGCACTCGACGATTTAACAATGACCCCGGATGTTACTTGCGTTGTTAAAGAAAATCAACGGAAGTACGAGCAATTACATTTTGGCTTCGTGGCTCAATGAGAACCTTTACGTGCAACCCTTTGTCTCATCAGAATTACCTTCATCGAGACACGTCGCTACCACGGAAGCTCTTCTTTCAGCTATGTTTCACACATGTTGACTTTGGACTTGTGTGGATGCAATCAAGGGTTACATCAATTAAATGTGTGGCGAGACTACGACCAATTTACGCATGGGAGTTCCGGCCCATGTAACCGTTTTTTCCTGGGTTACGCGTAACTTTAGCTGAGACGCAGCGTAGGGCGGCGATTAACGCATCTTATCAATAAGCAAAAGGCGCACGCAAGCTTGGAAGACTGGTTTGAGATACAACCACAGCGTTTTGCCATGATAGACATTAATCCTGACTCGCACAACGCCGTCATGTGGGCTACTTTCCGTCTCTTTGGACATACGAAGAGATGGTGGCTCAATCGCAATTTGCAAGGCTCGATTTCATACACTTTTTACTCTTTGGTTACATAGATTCGCAAAACGTCCGTGTTACTTAACACCCTAGATGACGCGATGAATTCCTTGATTGGATTTACGCAAGGCTCTTTGACTTACACCTACTACACGTAACCTCTCAACGATTTTCTCCGTAGGTCTCGAAAACCTCTTACGGATGATTTCCAGTGTGTTTGATTCATCAATGGCATGTCTAGTTTCCAAGGAATTTCCGGAGGAGTGATACGGTCTGGCGGCGGAGGTCCACGTGATCGACCGCTGCCGGGAAAAACCCGGTGCGGTTGGTTTTCGAATTATTATGTATGTACCGGTTAACCTTACTTTCTAGCACAAGGCCGTAAAGCAATTTGGGAGAAATGACTAACACTAGTTGTTAGAATCCAAAGCTAAAAAACGTAAAGAAACTTTAGGTCTTAAGGAAGGTGGTGATGTGGGTTATTGGGGCATGTGACCTTGTGACATGGCAGTGGTACGGGGTCGAAAATCAGGGTCTCGTTTGTTATAAGTAAACAGTTTCTGGCCAGTCGCGGGAAAGCGACAAGTGCAATATAAATCAGTTATGCAGCACCCACTAACCTACCCACTGCATCTTGTCGCACGCCCGCTACCTAACCGTATGTATAGTATCGCTATATCCAACGCAGCCAAACTGGCTCGGAGAAATGTTGTAGGTGGTAAAGCTTAAGTAACGGTTGGATCTCAAGGGCACTAATGGAGCGTGTGACTTAGTGCGGCAAGTCACGGCACATATTCCGACTTTTCCATTGCCAATTAAAAAAATCACGCGCTCCGACCCCGCTCTAACCCCGCTTTGCTTAATTGCCTTCTCTCATACCCAACCCCGTCACAGTTTTTGGTTGTAAGCCGTGCTCTCAAGACAATAGTGATACTATAATCGGGCTTATTACGGGCGCATTTAGCGAGCTTACCTAATCGCGATCGGCTCTTCTTGCCCATTGTCTTAGGGCTTATGTTTGAAATGAAATTGTTTACAACAATACCAACATAAACCGGCCGCCGTCTCTGGGGCCCCCCGTTCAACGCCTAATTGGACTTATATGCGGAGTAGACCGTAAACCACTAATCCCAACCTCTCCATTGGCAGTGACGATACCGTCCAAGACATACAGGTACCCAGGTATATATATTTTTTTATCTATACGTAATTTTTTTGGGTACAACATGAAATATAAAAGTGTCGCTAGTCTCCACGATACGCGGCCTACTCCAGCCGCTGCGGGGTCGCTGATCAGCAAGGCTGTTCAGCTTGAGGTGGTCGAGTCGAACCTGCCTGACCTCGGCTCCAATGCGACTCCGGTCGTGCTCGAGCCAGGGGGGAAAGGCAGGTGAAAAACCCCCCTCGCATAGGTCGTCGTCGGTCCCGTCTCGATCCGTGCTCAACCCCGCCCGAGGTATTAGCTGCTCCTCCCAACGCAGCGCGCCACCTAGCCGAGTCTTCTCTCCTCCTTCGGGGGCTGAGAAGAGAAAATAACTAGGCTGCAGACGGTGTCCGGCAGGCTCTCCTGCCTCCGAGCCAGATTTTTCCTTGTCCCTTGTACTTGTTCCGTCTGTTTCCAACACCTATCCGATCGCGTTGCGGCCGTCCGTACCCTCCCCCGGTGGTTTACGTTGTTAGGGGGCCGCCTTTATGAGCAGTGTGCCCTTACGATAACCCTAGGCACACTGCATGAGGCAGCCTATCGATAACCGGGTACCGACTAGGGAAGGGGTTGGAAGAACACATGGATCGAGTCGCCGGTCCTCAAAAGATGGTGGGTACGGGAATTTTTCCAAAAACCCCCCGTACCGGGTTTTTCCGGCGGCGGGTGATCCAAAGGACCGCCGCCGCCAAACCGTGCCGCTCCTCCGGCTGCGTTCCACCTCCGTCCTGCGTAGCATCAGGCCTCGCCCCCAAGGGAGACCTAAGGCTCTCGCAGGGCTAGCGACTGATGGCGAGCGCCGTGCCCTAGCGCTGCTTCCAAGCTGTCCGCCGCCAGCTCCAACAGCCTCGTCCCTCCGCCGATCCGTCCGTACCCTTCTTCGCCAAAAATATTTCGCAAACGCCGCCCCCGCCCCATCGTCGGGGGAGTATCTGCGAGTATTTAGTCGCGGAAAAGACATATCGGACTGGCCGAGCGGGAGATTCATGTGCCGGTGTACGGATATTATGTTTTTCCAAAACCCTCCGTACCGGGCTTCCCGAGAGCTGCTGATCCCGCCGATCGCAGCTGTCGGTACCACGTTTAGCCCCCTACCGTGCCCGGCATGGCACGGCTTCAGGGCTACCAGCGCCCACCGCGTGGAGGTAGAGGTAGGTGCCGACGGGCCTGCGAGCGCACCCCTCTCCGGGGCCGCCGCCGCTGCGCCGCCGGCGGGCGCCGGGCTTATGTTTGTCTGCTTGATACTCTCATGTTTCGTCGCTACTTGCACCGACGACAACTTGCACTTTCCAACTACACTGCTCAGAGGTAGCGATAGCGTGGTTTCCCTTATCGAGGCGTTTCTTTGCCGAAATATATATACTTTCGTGTGATAATAGTTAGCTTCCTACCTCGCAACTCCTTGGCGCATCTCGAAGTCCGTCCATCACCACCGGCCTTTTCGACACTTTTTTCACAAAGACCTAGGAAAGTTTACGGCTGTCATGAAACCCTCCCTTCACACACATGTCAGTGCCGGCATGGCATGGTAGCGGTCGAGTGGTCGATTGTTTTCTCGATTGCATACGTGTAAGGGAACTATGTAACGGACATGCCTATGGTTACGTTTTGCTTTTTCTTCAGTCCTTGGCGTCTGAATGGGGCATTGTAAGGTACATGTGCATGATCACTTTAGCTGCAATTTAAGGATGCGGTTAAATGGTTTATTATGTGAGTTGTAGAGGTGCAATGCGAACGCTGTTGATGGTGGTGTTGGACTCACGTCGTTGTTGGGTTCATAGCTAACGACGCTCTCAATAGTGGTGGTTGAGCCAATGTAACTACTCATTGACCCCACATTCCGGCAACATATGGTTGAGTGAGCCAGCCTTGAACTCTGAAAGATATGAATTGTTTTAGTAGCTTCTTTCGTCCTTCTTTATCCACCCCGTCGAATAGCCCTCGAATCATGAGTACGAAGTGCTTGAAAGTATGTGAGTTCATAGTGGCAAACGCATATCGTATCGACCATCGGAAATGGCATATGCTTGTTTGCCCCTTTATAAACACTGAATACCCCAACGTAAAATTTTATTGAAAAAATTGGCAGCGTGCCATATGCTCCATGTCCATGTGTATGGCTAAGAACATTTTGATGTTGGTGGAGACTGGAGAACAAGGGATCAAGCTCCCACAGCCTCCTTTGTCCATCTTTTAAAGCAAGAATAGAATTGATGCTCGCTTCGACATGTGCTCGCATATAGACCCCTAATGTTCTTTGCTAGGAGGCTGAAGCAACGCCTTTTCACTGATAGCAACTTCCATTGCAAGGGGTAGGCTCTGTAACATGGTGTAATCCTATGCAGTTTGTCCGTCGAGTATATGATCTCCGCCCTTTCGGAGAGTCTTTCGTCCTAAATGCATATATGTCGCCTTTTATAACCGCCTCAATTTGTGATGTTATCAATATTCCTATCCTCCCTCGCCCATACGTGCTATTCTTCTTGTCATTATTGTTGTTATGTAAGGGTTTTTGTTTTGGCCTGCTAGGCTTTCTCGTCCGATATGCGATCCCCGGCGAAGGTCGTCCTAGGCTGCCGCGCCCAAATTAGCCGGATGCGGAACCACCGAGGTACCACCATTGGGCGCGAGTGCTATGCGCAGCGTAATATTTGGGGAATATTCCAGAATTCGGCTATGTCGGGCGTAAGGAAGTGAAGTTCGTTCGCAAAGGTAACAACGCTAAGAGCGAGGGGTTGATCGAAGATCGGGTACATTAAGTTTCGAAAACGGGTAACACTGACGATCCACACGCCGAGAGAATATCACGTGTTACGGACGTGTGTATGACCGCACGGCACCCACCAGCCCGGCCCATCAGCCTTCACGCGGCCATACACCTTGGTTTGGCGGTATTGGGGCGCTAGAAGCTCGCTCTAAGTGTATGGAGGAGGGTATGTTGTAAGTAATACCGCATACGTATTAGTTGCAGATAGCTACTGTAAGCTACTCTAGATATGATTAGTACATGTCTAGATCGGACATATCGATAAACTGTTTGACTCGGTACAGAGCTGTCGCTAGGCTACAGCTCTCTCACTTCTGTTGTCCCCACACCACGCCTGTAGGCTGGTTGTCGCCGTAACTGTTCCGTTTGCGGGACTGTGACTGTAACTACGTTTGCGTAAGTTATCTTCCACACTAACTGTGTTTGCATGGTTCAATAGGTTATGGGCCCCCGCCTCACGTCACTCACGCGCGACAACCTGGTTCGGCGAGCTGCGATCGACAGCTCTCCCGCAGAAGGCAAGTTTCTATAGACACTTAGTACTTTCACCTTGTAGTCGGCGGTATCGCCAGTATAAACTGCGATTTAAAACCCGCCACCACCCCTCTTAAGTCAGCCACTCGACGGCGATAGCCAGCCACCCACACCGACGCACTCGTCGTGTGTGGACATGGTGCACACAGGTCCAAGCTGGAGAACGGGGGGGCGCACTATCGGGTGAATACGCATCCACATGTTGCACGCCAGCCGTAGCTTACCTTTTTTATTTTTATATTATCTTAGCGACTCAGCCGCCAGCGCAGCGCTCCACCTATCCTGGCCTTGGCCTCGACTTGTGCCCCACACTGGGTGGAGGATACAGAAAAGGTGCTTTGAGACACCCCGGGGCTACAGGCCGAGGGGTCGGTGGGCATCAGGCCGTCTCTCTGAAACCGCTGTTAGGCACGAGTCCGGCTAGCGGTTTTTACCGCTGCCTGTTTTTTATTCAGCTCTTTCTTTTTCGCCCTCTGTCGAAATGGCGCCGAAAACTCGCTCTGCCGACTCTCCGCATGTTTCGCCTCCTGATTCCCCTGACCCAGGCTCTCTGCAGAGCAATCTCGATCCCACCCAAGGTATTCTCGCGCTGCTCCTTGAGCAAATGACGCGCCTTGAAGCTTACCTCGACTCGCAGTCGGCCGCCATTGCTGCTCTTCATGCTGCGGGTGCTAATCCGCACCCCCCTGTCGCTCAGCGCCGCCACGATGCTCAGCTCGGACACTTTCGGGACAACCACGACGTGCACACCCTCCCCCTGCTTGTGCATCCCCAGCCTGGCTACGCCCCACCGGACGCACAGTCGGCCTTGTCTGCTGCTACCGCTGCAACTCCTGTTGGCGACCCCGCCGTCGCACAGCGCCGTCCCGACGCGCACCGCGAGCCTTCGCGTCCCGAGCTCATGGTTGAACACCTTCCACCGCCCCCCCCCAATACCCCCCCGCTGATTCTGCCCTACACCGCGACCCCTCGCGTCACGACCTCGCGGTTGAACAACTCCCGCCACCCCCCCCTTCACCACCCCATACCTCTCATCCCGGAGGCGCCCTCTCACGGCGTCCCCCCCTCCCGTGACCACCCGCATCCGTACGCTTCGCCGCCTTCCATGGCCGGCCGCTCTCCCTTTCCCGGTGGCCCACCTCCTCCCTTCCATGGACAGCATTCTTCCCCAGCCCAGCGTGGCGACCACACCCCCCGTGGCCGTCGTCGCCCCACCATTGACCCCATAGTCATCGGCCGACCGACACACGCAACCCCCGACTTTGACCCAGACGTCCACCCCAGTCTCTTGGGCAGCCCCCACTACGCCCCCGTCTGCACGCGCCCCGCTGTCTCCACGGTCTTGCGCATCCTTGGCTCCGCCCAAGCCTCACCCACGGAGGCACATTGGCACGCTCTGCAAAAGGTCCTCCGCTACCTTCATGGCACCGTCGACGTGCGCCTGACGTTGGGGGGGGCCTGGACTACAGCCTCCAACTCACAGGCTTTGCCGACGCTGACATGCTCACCAAACTCCTCCCAAGACCTGCACTGACAAGACACCGAAGTGCGATCCTTGGAGGACAAGACCCAATGCAACGCTTCATCCCGTAGCTACATGCAAGGGGAGTGTTGTAAGTAATACCGCATACGTATTAGTTGCAGATAGCTACTGTAAGCTACTCTAGATATGATTAGTACATGTCTAGATCGGACATACCGATAAACTGTTTGACTCGGTACAAAGCTGTCGCTAGGCTACAGCTCTCTCACTTCTGTTGTCCCGACACCACGCATGTAGGCTGGTTGTCGCCGTAACTGTTCCGTTTGCGGGACTGTGACTGTAACTACGTTTGCGTAAGTTATCTTCCACACTAACTGTGTTTGCATGGTTCAATAGGGTATTAAAGGAAACCCGGTTTTTTGCTACGTTGCGTGGTTTCTAGTGCTTGTCGATGTTGACTACCATGGACGTGGAAAGTCGACGTGACGACCGGCACATGATCCTATAGCCCCCCGAAGCCCCCCAAATATCTTGCTTATAACATAGGGACGATGCCTAGGGCTTTAAGGGCGTCAAATTCCCAAAGAGCTCACCTCTCATAGGCTGCGAAGAAGGTTTCTTTTACGGTCGCTGGCCACATAGTGACGGGTGGCCAGAAACTAATATTGATATGTACCCAACTTCTTTCGAGGAGCGGCGACCCGATCCGCATGTTCGACCAACCGCCTTCTAGTCGGTATCCGGTTATCGAGAGGCTGCCTTAGACAATGAAATGAAGTAAAATTGCTTACAACAATTCGGGGTGAAACATGATGTTGTCTTTTGGCCCTCCATGCTATGCCAAATTAGGACTTAGAAGAGGGGGCTAGACCGTGAACCACTAATCCCAACCCCTCCAATGGCAACAACGACACCGTTCGAAACATAGACGTAAACAAGTATTGTATGCATGCAAGTATGAAATATAAAATGTCACTATTCTCCACGATACGCGGCTTGCTCTAGCCGCGGCGAGGGCGCTTATCAACCTGTGCCTTTCGAGTCGGGCCTGCCTCGACGGCCCATTCTCGATCCACGCACACCCCCGTCCGAGATAATCGTTGCTCCTCCCGTCGCGGCTAGCCGCCTAGCCTAGTCTTCCTTCCTCCTTTGGGGGTTGGGAAGAAGAAATTCATAAGCCTCATACGGTGTCCGCCTAGCGCTCTTGCCTCCGTGTCGTGAGTTTGTTTTCCTATCCCTTGTCCTTTGCCGTTTGCTTTCCAACACCTATCCAATCGCGTTGTGGCCTACCGTACCCTCCCCCTATGGTTTACGTTGTTAGGGGGGCGCAAATACGAGCAGTGTGCCGTTACGATATGCCTAGGCACACTGCTTGAGGCCGCCTATCGATAACTGGGTATCGACTAGGGGAGGGGTTGGTCGAACACATGGATCGAGTGGCCGCTCCGCAAAAGATGATGTGTACGGAAATACTTATTCGAAAACCCTCCGTACCGGGTTTTTCCGGCGGCGATTGATCATGTGGACCTCCGCCGCCAAACCGTGTTACTCCTCCGGCTGCGACCCTCCACCGGCCTGCGTAGGGAGACTCGAGTCCCAGATGGTTGGTCTTGTGTAAGCGAACGCCATGCCCAAGCGCTGCTTCCCAGCTGTCCACCGTTAATTCCAACGCCCGCCGCAAACTCATACCCGTCCGTACCCTCTTCACCGCCAAACGACCCCCTCACATACAAGTCCCGTCCGTAAACAAGAGAGTATGCATGGTGTATCTAGCCTTGAAAAGAAATATCGGCCTAGCCGAGCGTGAGATCTTGGCGCTTGTGTACATGTGATATTTTGAACAACCCTCCGTATTGAGGCTTCCCGATAGATGTTGATCTGTGGATTGCAGCCGCCGGATTTCACCCCGCCTAGCCCCCAACCGTGCAAGGCCTAGCATGGCTATAGGGTTACTAGCGCCCAACACGAGGAAATGGGGGTGAGTGCCGACGGGCTTGCGAGCGCACCCCCGTCCGGGGCCGCCGCCGCTGCGCCGCCGGCGGGTGCCCTGCCTTATACAATGTGCCTAGGGTTATCGTAACCGCACACTTCTCGTACATGCGGCCCCCTAACAATTTTAACCACCGGGGGAGAGTATGAACGGACACAACACGATCAAGTAGGTGCTAGAAAACAAACGGCGAAGGACCGAGGACATGAGAAAAACAATGGCACGGAGGCAGGAGCGCCAACCAAACACCGTCTAAGGCTTTGGCCTTTCCTTCTCCCCAAGCCCCGAAGGAGGAAGGAAGACTAGGCTATGTGGCGTGTTGCGACCGGAGGAGTAGAAAATGTCTCGGACAATGGTGTGCGTGAAACGAGAAGGAACCGTCGATGACTTGAGCGAGGGTTTTTTTCATTTCCCTCTCCCGCCCCCCCCCCCCCCCCCCCCCCCCCCCGGCCCTCCCCCCCGCTCCGGCACAACCGGAGTGGCGCAAGAGCATAGGTTCTGTAGGCCCGACTCGACAAGCGCATGCTGACCAACTTGGCTGATCAGCGCGCTCGCAACGGCTGGAGCACGCAAAGTATCGTGGAGAATAGCGACATATTATATTTCGTACTTTTATGCAGAAAATAATTATAGAATGAAATAAAACTTTTTTTACGGGTATGTTTTAGACGATATTTCTATTGCCAATGGGGAGGTTGGGATTAGTGGTTACATGGCGCACATCCTAAGCATCGAAGAGACCTACAATTGGTTTGATCGCATGGGGCGCCCGGGGACAACAGCCGTTAGCTCGGTACTTTTGTAAATAATTTCAAACCTCAAGTTTAGGAAGATGATTGCGATGGGAGGAGCGACATATATCTCAGACGAGCTAGGATGTGCGCGGATTGAGCCGGGACCATCGACGAGCTAAGCGAGGGCTTTTTTGCTTACCTTTCGCCCCCAACTGGCACCACCGAATTCAAACTTGCACATGAGTATAGGTCACGTGGGCCCAACTCGTCAAGCCCAAGCTCGCCCTCAATGCGGTTGGAGCACGCACGCCGCGCATCGTAGAGATTAGCGACACATTGTTATTCATAATTGAAATTGAAATTGAAATTATCCACAACATGTGCCGGCAAACTGGACCGAGTGTTGTCTCTCGAGCCTCTATACCAAGCCATACATGACTTATAAGCAAGTTTAGCCCGGGTCTCTTCGACCAGGTACACCTATCGACACACCTAGCGTCACTGTGTGTCGACGCTCCTCGGGAGTTAAAAAAAGTGTAAGCAACCGCAGTAATTACCACAGTCCCCCCGCCTAAGCAGTAACAACGCAATAATTTTGTAATGAAGAAAAACAAATCTAAAAATAAATCCACTTGTCGAGAAATGCAAAACCAAACTGCTGCTCGACCTTCACGATGCTCGGCCCGCTTCCACCGAACCGGGGTGCCGACCGGCCGAGGCCGGTCGGCGTTCGGGAGGGACGACGGGCCAGCCTAATCTAGCTCCCGCGTGACTTCGGTCTTGCCGAAGATAGGAGGGGAAAGGCTAGCAAAGAACCCCTCCTCGCGGGGTCGCTCGTCGATCCCGCCGCCCCATCCCGTAAGCTCCGCCAAGGTCGCCGCCGCATCCGCCGACGCGACAGTCCTCCTTGTCGAGGTCCCCCGTCACCTCGAGGGCACGTGGGGGGGGACCGAGACACATAGACGTAGAAAAAATGGGCGCTCTTGCCTCCGCACCTGAATTTTCCCCGCTCATTTCCCCGGCTTTTTCTCAGTCTGGTACCCGGGTACCTGTCAGGTAGTCCGGCTTGCGTCCGTACCCTCCTCCCTCTGATCGCGCGTCCACCTAGTAGACTTTGTTGAGGTTGGGGCCTCCGCGCTCACCCGGCCCCCCCCCGCAAGGGTCTCGTCTACCCGGTAGTGGGTATCGAGGAGGGGGGGGGTGAGGTCGCCGTCAAGGACTGGATCCGGATCCTACGGCTCCGCGAATCCCCGAGACTACTCGGGTTCGGACTCGGTCTCGTGGGTCCGGACCCTAGAATCACAGGTGATCGCGGGATCCGGACCCTAGAATCACAGGTAATCGCTGGATCCGAACCCTAGGTTCGGTAGGTAATCGCGGGATCCGAACCCTAGAATCACAGGTAATCGTTGGATCCGGTACCAGTTATTGTAAGTAATCGTAGGATCCGGTACCAGATATTGTAAGTAATCGTTGGATCCGGTATTCATCGTACTTTAATGGATCCGCGGTAATCGCGAGTACCTCATCCTCGCAAAACGATGTGGAATCGCGATACCCAATCAGTACTCACGATTCCGAGTATCTCACGATTCTGTGGTGGCCCGAAGTGACACGCTGTTTTTTCGGGAGGTATTTGGCAATGCAAATCTGTTGAGGCGTGTGTCTAGGATTGGTTCAATAGCCCTCATTGTTGTCATTCCGCAGCCTTGAATCAATTGTAGCCCACCCAAGGGCCAGTTAAACGGTGCGTACGCGCTTGAAATCCACCATAATCTGCCCGTCCACATCCAACTCCTATCATAGTTAGCAACAATGGCGGGGCAAGCGGGAAGTAGTAGACCGTCTAGATAAGGGAAGAGCTTGTCATCGACGGCTATCCAACGTATTGAAGAGGAGCTTGTTGGGAATTCAGATAGGGTGTTCAAGATACCTCAGTCAAAATCTACTGTATGGGATCCAAGCACGAGCAGACGCATAGAACTAGTAGAGATGTAAAAATTGAATTTGTAGTACAAAGTTCCCCCAAAATGCGCAATTTGTATCAATTTGCATGAGTACTTCGAGTACTTGTTGGAATCGCGAACCCAACGAATCCAACGGAACCAAAAATTTAGAAGTACTCATGTACTCGATTCCGGAAGCGAAAACACAGGTACTCGCTGGATCCGAACCCTATAATCACATGTAATCGCTGGATCCGAACCCTAGAATCACAGGTAATCGCGGGATCCGGACCCTAGAATCACAGGTAATCGTGGGGTCCGAACCCTAGAATTAAAGGTAATTGCGGGATCCGGATCCCTTTTTTAGAGGTACTCACTAGTTCCGGATCCTAAAAAATCAAGTACTCATGGATCCGAACCCAACAAAAAAATGGCGGATCCAGTCCCTGGTCGCCGTAGCCGGATCCGTCGGGCCGCGGGTGCACGGAAATTAGTCAAAACCCTCCGTACGGGGTTTTCCGGCGGCGCCGACCCGGAGGGTCGTCGTTGCGAGATCTTGTCGCTCCTTCCGTCGCGTCTGGCCTCCTTGCCGCCAAAGCCTACTCCTCCCCCCTCGGGAGATGTATCCAGTCGGCGTGGCGGCTCGCTAGTGAGCGCCCTACCCTGGTGTTTCTCCCCAACTAGCTCGACGCCGGGTACGGACATAAGTTTAATTTCCAAAAAGCCCTCCGTACATAGCCGCTCCTCCGCCTGCGACCGGCCACCGACCTGTGCCATGTCTTGCCTCCCCCCCATGAGAAGTGTCGACTGGCACAGGGCTGGTCGGCGGCTAGCGAGCGCCCTATCCTGGCGTTGCTTCCCGGCTGGCCACCACAAACTCCAACACCCGTCTCCCACCGTTGATCCGGCCATACCCTCCTCGCAATCAAACGCTCCTGAAGTACATGTCCCACCCCCTCGAGGTAGGATTGTTCTCAGTAGTATCTCTATGCGAAAAAACATATCGGACGGGCCGAGCGGGAGATCCTAGCGCCGGTATTGCACAGAAATTATTTTTTCAAAAGCCCTTTGTACATGGCTTTCCCGACAGCTATTGATCCCGCGGATCGAGCTGTCGGCCCTCTTAGCCCCCTACCGTGCCAGGCCTAGCACGGCTACATGGTTTCTATCGCCCACCACGGGGAGGTGAGGGGATGCCGACGGGCCTGCGAGCGCACCCCCCTCCAGGGCCACCGCCGCCGCGCCGCCTGTGGGCGCCTGTTATTCATACTCGTATGTAAAAAGAAACAAAATTGTTTACTTGTATTATGCTCGAGACTACTGTGTTGTTACTGCCGACGGAGAGGTTGGAATAGGATGATTACGGCGCAAACCTTAAACCTAAGAGTCCTAGATAGCATTACAGATCCGCCAAGAGATAGTAACCGTTAAATCGGTATTGCAAAAAATGGTTTTCATTTTCATGTCCTTCCCAACTCGACTAGCTTCATGTCGCAACGCTTCTGAGATCTGCGGGACTTAGCATAAGCATGAATTCAGTAGTCCATTAATGAAGCGAACACACTAAAAAGTGTCCGACTAGGCATTTCTCGACCTTCGATAGAAGTCAGTAAGTGTTGGGAGTACTCCGGGTAACTCATCTAGCCTTAGGCGAGGTCGACCATAGCGTTGACCAAAACAAAACCTAATTGAGGCTTGCGTCTACGGTTGAGCCACCACTTGTTCTGAGTGACTTTAGAGGCCCCGAAAATCGAAAAGAAACCAACACGACGGAGTTGTACGAATCAAGAGCAATCCTTATTATGATAAAACGTCGTGGCTGAGTCTCGAGCTAGTCTTCGAGGTGTTTGCAGTCCTTGCCGTTATGAGGAGGTGATTGCATTGCCGCCTTACGTCGAGTCTTAGTTAGAGTTACGTTAAGTCGAGCGGTAGATAGTAACATGAGGCGGAACTCGTATGCGTAAGTCCGTCGGCAGCTCTCCACTCAACTTAATAGCGCGCACGGTGCCAATACCGGAAGGCGTAATTGCCAAGCCATCCTCCGCAATCAAACTCGGCACAACACAAGAGCCATCTGCAAATGTAGTCGGCTAGGAAGTCAATGCAATCCCGACCTTAGACGGCGTAGCGTATGATTTGTAACGTAGGGCGGCGGCACGGAGGCAGCGAAAACGTAAACGAGTTACACCTAGTTGTCGGGCAACGGAACGCGTAGAGCTTCACCGCATAACATGGTCAAATCATCGGAAGTCATTGTTTAGTCAGTTTCTTCAACGAGCTCACGAACGGCGGTGTCGACATGCTCCTCATCAAGCAAAAGAAACCCTAAAGAGAACCAAATCTTACCGGTCTTAGGCTCACGTTGAAGGCCGGGTTCAACAAAACTACCACGTAGTGACAAGGACCAAGCGATGCCATGTCGAATTGATGGTTAAAAAGTGAATGAGTGTCGCGACTTGAAACAAAGCGTGGTAAAAACATACGCTCAGAAACTATTGTGGCAATTTGCCTCTCGCAGACTGCAAACACAATCAATTACATATGCATGCGGGCGTGCAAAAAGGATAGGATTGAAGATTTTTACTGTTTGCTTTAAAATTAGTGTACTACTAAACCCTAATCCCTTAACACGGGAGGTATTATTTGTAATTAAGTACAACGAACACTATTCTCGAACTTAACAATGGCGAATGCAACTGATAGTATTCATCCCTCCCGTAGAAAACTATACGGCAAGTAAAGCAACGAGTAGTTATCCAACATCATTTAACGTAATGTCACGTGACACTACTTGTCCCGGGTTGAAGTAATAACCGGGCGGGGAAGGGGGGGAAGGGAAGGGCGCATCTGTGGATCGCGACGATCAAGGACCTGCCGAATGGAGTCACCGTATGGAGTCCCGAATGTTGCGCCCATCGACTACTAATGTGTTTTGACAGAGGGGTGGAAAGTTTTAACCAAAACTAGTAGAAGGAACTACCGCTTCGTCGCAAAATGGTACATAAGTTGCTACGGAAAGTAATTTGCATTCCTACCCAAGTTCATGGTAAAGTTGGCACTCCAACCCAAAAGGGGGCTCTAGCGGAGCGGAGTCTTGCTTCCGTTTGGGAACTTCATTCGGAGATATTATCGTGTAGTTTTCGTTCTCAAAAGGATGTTGACATCCAACAAATGGGAGTCCATTAGCCTCAGGCGGAATTTGCCATTCTCTTTCCGAATTCCCCCGATGGTTCCCACGACCGGAGGAAGGGAGTTCCTCAAAGTCAATGTTATGGAAGTTGCCATGAAATTCAGAATGTATACGAATTTAAAGGGAGCTTGTACTGTAAAACTACATGTACTATGGTACTACCGGCCGCGGCCACTACATGCCTTAGTACCTGGTACCACCCGCATCCGGCAACACAACACATCATGCCCGCCACATGTTTATGCACCGTCTCAAAGCTGCGACGGCAGTGATGATTATGGCCGCGCCTCGGTAACTAGCATTTAATACAAGCGCATGTGCGCTCTAGAGAGTCGTAAAGTCACGGACGGGTTGCTCGGCGTCGGCAACAACGGCGCGATCTTTCGAAACTCTGGTTATACGCAAATGTGACGAGAACCGGAATGTAACAATACATTACATGACTCGTACAAGTTCTCGTCGCAAATTGATCCGTGCTTTTTCATGGAAGGACGTACTACACGGTTTCGTCACCACTACAATTTAGCTCAAGGCAATGATCTTTATGTACTACCAATACCTCCCGGTACGTACATGTACGCACAATTAGGTTAACCAACGGCATGACGCGATGGTCTAATTTCCCGAGGCATGCACAAGCCACGTCGCTAGTCTGGTTCAATTGAAATCGAAATTGTTTACAACATGTACCGGGTGAAACCGGCTGCTATGGGCCCTCCAAACTATGCCATGTAGGAAACTTACTAGTATGGGCTAGACCGTGAAGCGCCAAAGTCCAACCTCTCCAAAGGGTGTTGGGGGTTTTTACTCCCCCCCGGGAAGTGTGACGTGCGTGAGGGTGGTAGCTTTCAGTCATGAGCGTGTGTGTGTGTGCGGTGAGTGGAGGTGCGGCGTGTGGTCGTGCGAGATTTGATGCGGTATACGAGAAGGAGATGATGCAGCCATTGGACAGTGTGCAAGCGGAGTTGTGTTAGGATCCGTGTCGTGTAGAGTTGTTTCTTTGAGATGAAATTGCGAGGAGGGTCATTGCGGAGGGTGAGAAGGGAGGTGAGACTGATAATGGTGGATTAGTGAGGTGTACATGTGCGGCTCATGACTATGGGAAGAATATCGACTTCGGTACATGGGTAGTGTCGGCAAATGGCATTGGCGACGGGGGTGTATTTATGGCGAATCGTTTGTGCAGTGTTGGAGAGGTTGTGGTCCGTGCAGTACGTCCATTTCACTATCTGAATAATCTTAATCGACAAGTTTCGTCGTCGACCGTTTGTGTGTCCAACGTGTCCAAGCATGATGAAGTCGGGTTTGTGTGTTGGGGGTCTAATCGCGAAGGGGATTATCTCGGCATGGAGGATGGCATGGCATGAGGTAAGGGAGTCGGACGAGAGTATTCGTCAGCAATCACTAGACGGGTGGGCATGTGGGTGGGGTGAGGGGCGTGACAATAAAGGGGGGGGGTGTGGTTGGGTGTTGGGGATGTGAATGATTGGATGGGTTTGTTATCAAAGTCTGCCGTGATGGTCTCCGATCGGCCTCCATTGTGGCGTTCCATGAGGGAGAGGAGGAGTTGTAGCGCGTTGTTGTGGCGGTTCTGCATAAGGCCGGACCGTGGTGGTGCAGTTACCGGCCATGTGGCCGTTGCTGGTGAATTGACCACACGTGGGGCAGCTCAGGGTGGGGTTGTGTGTTAGGAGGCGGGTGTTTTGCACTCCCCACATGAATTCTTGCTTGTGTGTGAATTGGACATTGGTGAGTGACGTGTGCATTTTGTGGAAGGTGAAGTCCGACCTGTCCGCAGCGGCGCGGGCGAGGAGGGCACCGTGTTCGGTGGTTTGTGAGAGGGGTGTATGTGTGTGTTTGGTGCTGTACGTGTGAGCATCAATGTTGAGGTTGATGTACATATAGGGTATGGATTCTCCTGGGATCTGAGGTATGAGTGTGTATGGCCGGGTCTAATGGCCTATCGACACGTGTGAACCCGTGGTGTAGGTTGTGTCGGGGGGGGGTGTCATGTTTACATATCCCTCCGTAGGACTACTAATGGACACATTTGTACGCTAGACTCCGGGGGAGTCCTAGCCCTCCACCTATAGGTGTTCGCTATAGGTGTTCGCAGCTCAGTCGCGATGCGATGCGATGGTTTCATATACACAATATGTTCCTATCGGGTACCGACTTTTGGCGGTACTTGGATAAGGCGTACAACTCCGTTCCGGGAAGCGGCGGTTCTAACCCCCTTCATGCCATTCCGTGTGTACATGGATTAACATGTCCGTCTGCGACTTGGGTAGCGAGGGTGTCTGCGAGGTCTTTGCCGATTGAGTGGCTGTGTGATTTGACTTTGCCTAGATGGGTGCGGATGCCTGACTGGCAGATTGAGGGTGTGTGTGATGGAGTCAAGTGTATCGCGGTGAATGTTGTGTCGGTAGGCGGATTTGAAGTCCATGTTGCCTTGGATAAGGCGGAGTGAGCACGCACTATCTGTAAGGAGTTGGGTATGGCCTAGTTGTAGGCTGATATCGATGCCCGCGAGTTCCGCACGATTGATGGCATGAGAAGGAGGGTTGGAGGTCATCAGAATTTTGACGCGTGTATCCGGGGCGGGGTGGGTGGCAGCCGCTCCAAGGGGGAAGGGGCCTTCCTTCTTGGAGCCGTCGGTGTATGCAAAGTCCTGCCAATCCCAAGCAAGAACTACTCTTTGTGGGGGAGTATGTTAGTGACGTGCGCTCCGGAAGGGGGTAAATGATGGGGTGGGTGGGCTTAAGGGGGAGGTGGTAGATGTCTGAGGAGTGTGGTAAGTAAGTGTCGAAGAGGGGCGGAGGTAGGATGGTGATGGAGGGGTTGGGACGGTGAGTATTGTAAATGGATTCGAGTGTGCTGTGGAGGGCGGTCATTGTTGTGTGCAAGGGCAAAGAAGAAAGTGCGAGGGGGTTGACAACGAGGTAGATGTCCACCATCCAACGTGTGCCGAATGGTGTGAGGGTTGGGGTGCATGTGTGCTAGTCAGGGAGTAGGAAGGTGTTTGCGTCGTTGGGAAGGGTGTAAAGGTGGTGGGTGTATGGTGAAATTGAAATTGAAATTGAATTTAAAATTGTTTACAAAATGTGCCGTTAGCGCCGGTTTACAACAAGTACCGTATGCGCCGGTTGCTGTCTTTGGGACCTCCCAATAATGCCATACATGAAACTTACAATTGAAATTGAAATTGTTTACAACATGTACCGTATGCGCCGGTTTACATCAAATACCGTATGCGCCGGTTGTTGTCTCTGGGCCCTCCCAACTATGCCATACATGAAACTTACTAGTCAGGGCTAGACCGTTAACCACCTAAATCCAACCTATCCAAGGGTGTTCGGGGGCTTTACTCCCCGCCGGGGAGGGTGCGATGCAGGGTGAAGATGGAGTTCAATCAGGGGCGTGCGAAGGTGCAGTGTGCGGGGGCGCGGCGAGAATTCGTGCGGGATTTGATGCGGTATACAAGTAGGAGATGGTGTAGCCAAGGAAACTTACAAGTCAGGGCTAGACCGTTAACCACCTAATCCTACCTCTCCAATGGGTGTTCGGGGGTTTTACTCCTTCCCGGGAAGTGCTCGATGCGGGGTGATGGCGGCGTGCAGTTAGGGGCGTGCGTAGGTGCAGTGTGTGGAGGCGCGGCAAGTGGTTGTGCGGGACTTGGTCCGGTAAATGAGTAGGAGATGATGCAGCCACTTGACAATGTGCGTATGGAGTTGTGCGATGATGCGTGATGTGTCGAAGCGTGCTTTCGAGATGAGTTTGTCATGGGGTTCGGTGCGGAGGGTGAGGAGAGAGGTGAGACTTGTGATGGTGGATTAGTGCGCAGTACCCATGCGGCTCATGACAATAATGGGGAGGATGTCGACTGCGGTACCTGGCCAGTGGCTGCGGATGGCATTGGCGAGGGGGGTTTATTTGGCACGAATCATTTGGGCTGTGTGGGAAAGGTTGTGGTCCGTGCAATACTTCCATTCCCCTATCTGAATCTTTTTTATCGAGGAGTATCGGCGGCGACCGTTCGTGTGACCGACGTATCGGGGTTCGAGGAGTCGGATAAAGTCGGGTTTGTGCGCGGGGGTCGCAATGCGGGGGGGAGAATCTCGGTCGGGAGGATGGCAGGACACGAGGTTAGGGAGTCGGGCGAGAGGCCTCCGTCGGCAGCAACAAGGCGGGTGGGCATGCGGGTGGGGTGAGGGGGATGGCAGTCGAGAGGGGTATAGGTTGGTGTGGGGGATGCGAATGATTTGATGGGTTTGTTACCGAAGTCTGCGGTGATGGTCTCCCAACGGCCGCCGCTATGGCGTTCCAGGAGGGAGAGGAGCAGTTGTAGCGCGCTGTTGTGTCGGTCATGTCTTAGGCCACACATGGTGGGGCAGCTACCGGCCATGTGGCCGTTGCTTGTGAATTGGCCGCACATGAGGCAACGCAAGGTGGGGTTGTGGGTGAGGAGGCGGGTGCTGTGTACACCCCACATGAATTCTTGCTTGTGGGTGAATTGTATGTTGGTGAGTGCGGTGTGTTTTTTGTGGAATGTGAAGTCGGCGCCGTCCTCCTTGGCGCGGGCGAGGAGGGCACCGTGCTTGGAGGTTTGTGAGAGGGGTGTATGTGTGTGGTTGGTGCTGTGTGTGTGTGTGTGTGTGTGTGTGTGTGTGTGTGTGTGTGTGTGTGTGTGTGTGTGTGCGTATGTTTTGAGGTTGGTGTATCTGTAGGGAGTGGGCTCCCCTAGGGTGTGCGGTAAGAGTGTGTATGCCATGGTCCAGTGGCCTATCGACACGTGTGAACCTGTGGTGTATGTTGTGTCGGGTGGGTGTCCATCTGCAGCCTGGTTAGCTAGGGTGCCAGCGAGGTCATTGCCTAATGAGTGGTTGTGTGCTTTGATCTTGCCGAGGTGTGTACGGATGCGTGAGGCGCAGCGGGTCTTGAGTGTGTGTGTGATGGAGAGGAGTGTGTCGCGGTGGATGTTGTGGCGGTATGCATATGGGCAGTTTAAGTAGTCTTGTATGAGGCGGAGGGAGCACGCACTGTTTGTAAGGAGGTGGGTGTGGCCTAGTTGGAGGCCTATGTCGATGCCCACTAATTCAGCGCGATTGATGGTGTGGGAGGGAGGGGTGGAGGTCACCAGAATTTTGATGCGGGTGTCCGAGGCGGGGTGGGTGGCGGCTGCTCCAAGGGGGGAGGGGCCTCCCTTCTTGGAGCAGTATGTGTATACGAAGTCCTGCCAGTTCCAAGCAAGTTCTCCTCCGGTGGGGGAGTATGTTAGTAGCGTGCGTTCTGGGAGGGGATAAGTAAGGGGATGAGTGGGGTTGGGGGGGAGATGGTAGGTGCCTGCGGAGTGGGGTGAATAAGTGTCGAAGAGGTGTGGAGGTGGGATGGTGATGGTGTGGCTGGGACGGTGAGTATTGTAAATGGATTCGAGTGTGTTGTGGAGGGCGGTCATTATTGTGTGCGAGGGCAAAGAAGAAAGTGTGAGGGGGTTGGCGACGAGGTAGATGTCGACCATCCAGCGTGTGCCGAATGGGGTGGGGGTGGGGGTGGGGGTGCATGTGTGTTGGTCGGGGGGTAGGAAGGTGTTTGCGTCGTTGGGAAGGGTGTAAAGATGGTGGGTGTACGCAGAGGTGATGTTTTTGGAATGGCGGTATGGTGTGTGTCCCCATCGGGGGAGTTTGAGGATGGTGGAGCTGGGTGTGTGTGATGCGGTGGAAAGGGCGCTGGTGATTACGTGTTCCATTGCGCGGCGCATACATTCGTGGTCGTATTCCGGGTTGGCGATGTTGGTGCCGTGCCATGTGTGTGGGGCGTTGCTGCCGCTCGATGAAAAGACTATGTATTCGGGGTATAGTGAGTGATAGGTGTGAGAGTGAAGTGATTTGTTGAGGGAGTCGGAGTAGAGTTTTGTCTGGATGTGAAATGTAGTGCGTAGTGCTGTGAGTAGGTCATCTCGAGTGGCCCATCTGTTGCGTGTGGTAGTGGCGGGGGTAGGTGAGTGGATTTCTGAACGGGAGCCTAGGCGAGTGATGAGGTGGTAGACCTCCTCTTCGAACGATTGTTGCGTGAGGTCAGGGCGAAAGAGTTGAAATAGGTGACGGACGCGAGGGCCTTTGAGGGTAGTGACCGCGCGGCCGTTGGGGGTGCAAAGGATGGTGGTGTCATGTAGTGTTGGGTGGGCATGTATGGTGAATTTGCCGGTGGGGAGCATGTCGAGGTCGGGGTGGATAGGGTCGTGGTTGAATGTGATGAGGGGGTGCGTCCATGGGGGGTGTCTAGGTTCGGGTAGGATGGGTGTTGTGGAGGGAACAAAGCCGGTTGTAAATGCGGTGAGGGCGGTCTGGCCGGAGGGGGTCTCACTGATGGTGTCGTAGAGGTGGAGGCAAGGGGCCCACTGGACCTCATGGAGGCGGGTGAGGTCGTGGTGTTGGCCGCGGGCGCACTAGTCGCATTGCCAGCTGGCGGGTCCCTGAGCATCGCGGCATTGGGAATGGACGGCAAAGTGCGGGCACGTGCAGCAGGTGGAGGTGGGGTCTGTGTGTAGGGGGTCATGGCAAGTGGAGCAGGTGGTGGGGGAGGGGTTGGGGAGACACACCGATATGGGGGTGGAGGAGATGAGGCGGAAGCTGTCGTCGAATTGGAGTTGGATGTCCCACTCCGTGAGGTGTTCCGGGGCCCATTCTACCATGTACTGGGTTTGGCCATATTTTGTGTCCTTGTGTTTGGAAGCGATGCGGGTGACGTCGCATGGAGGGTAATGGTGGTCTGAGGGTGAGAGATATTCTGTCTCGATGTGTGTGGTGGGTGCCATGGGAGGAGGGGTCTTGGTGTGGGTGGTATGGATGCCGGATGAGAGGTTGGAGGGGGGGCGGGGGAGGTGGGGGTAAGGAGGGGAATCCGTGAGGGGTGGATGGTGGTGGGAAGGATGCTTGTTTGGGGGTGAGGTGTGTGATGGGGAGGTGGTTGTGTATGGTATCAAGGGGTTCGGTGAGGACTGCGGCTAGAAGGCGAATGGGTGTTGAGAGTGAGGTGGTGGACCCCGTGTGTGTGGAAATGGATTTGCAGGATTTGAGGAGGATGGAGGTTGTAGTGGGGCGGAAGAGGATTTGTGGCCATGTGGTGATGTTGTTTTTCCAAAGGGGAGTGAGGCGGGAGAGGAGGTAGGCGTGTGTTTTGCGGGGTGAGTATTCACGTTATGCATGTTTGCGAGTGTGAGGGTCGGTGATGTGGGTGGCTCTGTCTCGGAGGGATGCGAGGAGAATGTTGTCTTGGTGGGTGAAGTGGGCGTGGAGTGTGGAGGCGATGGGGTTGGTGAGGGAGAGTGTGTGGATGTTGTGGAATATGGTGCCTGCGTCGAGTTGGGCTCTTACCAAGCATCGGAGTGTGGGTGGGGAGGAGCTCCCTGACATGATTGATTCAATGGGCCAGTGGGTGTATGTGGTGGAGATGATGCGAATGTGTGCTAGGGCCATATGGCCTCTATAGCCAGGGGTGTTCATCATTTTGAGGAGGTGGCAGAGTGTGAGTTGTGCGGCGTGGGCTTTGAGGGAGGGGAGGCCGTAGCCGAGGTCGGAGGTAGGGCGGTGGAGGGCGGTGCGGGGGAGCTTACGCACCGAGGAGACGGTGGAGCGGAGGGCTCGGCAGATTTGTCCTTCGAGGGTGTCCAGTTGCAAGTCGCTGAAGAGGCCGAGCAGGAGGGTGAAGTGCTTGCCGATTAGTAGGCCTCGGATGACTCGTAGTCTGCGGGATTGTGTTAGTGGGGAGGTGGAGAGGGCAGTGATGGGGGATGTGGTAGTGCGCTTTAGTTCCGGCCAGTGCTTGGTGAAGGTGAGGGAGGTGTTGAGCTCGACCCCTAGGACGCGGTATGTGTCCAAGGGGGCGATGGGGGGGATGGGGGCAGGGTTCGAGTTGATGGTGATGAATCGTGATTGGAGGCGGGAGGCAAGCATGGTGGTGTTGGCAAGGGAGAGGGCGTTTCCTGGGCGCCAGAGGGCGCCGGTGATCCAGCACTTTCGGATGTTGACGGTCATACCGGTGTAGGCGCTGAAGAGGGAGAGTTTCCGGAGTTGGATGGACATGTTGAAGGTTGAGTCCGTGGCAAGGCTGAGGTCATCGGCGAAGCCTTGGCCGGGTTAGGTAGCTGTGGGTTCTGTGGGGTCAACGTGAGTGGCTGGGGGGCCCGGGCGGTAACCCCGGCCGCCCACCGTTAACCAGCGGGGGTGTATGGTGAGTTGATGTGTTTGGAATGGCGGTATGGTGTGTGTTACTATCGGGGGAGTATGAGGATGGTGGCGCTGGGGGAGTGTGAGGTTGTGGAGTGGGCGCTAATGATTGCGTGTTCCATGGCGCGTCGCGTACATATTCGTGGTCGTATTCCGGGTTAGCGATGTCAGTGCCGTGCCATGTGTGTGGGGCGTTGCTACCGGATAAGCAAGTGGATGAGAAGACTATACCTTATGGATAGAGTGAGTGGTAAGTGTGAGAGTGCAAGTATTTGTTGAGGGGGTCTGAGTAGAGTTCGATCTGGATATGAAAGGTGTTGCGAAGGGCTGAGAGGAGGTCCTCCCGAGTGGCCCATCTGTTGCGTGTGGTGGTGGCGGGTGTGGGTGAGTGGATTTCTGAGTGAAAGCCTAGTCGTGTGATGATGTGGTAGACCTCTTCTTCGAATGTGCGGTGTGTGAGGTCGGGGCGGACGAGTTGGTAGAGGTGTCGGATGCGGGGGCTATAGAGAGTTGTGACCGCTCGGCCGTCGGGGGTGCATAGGATGGTTGTCACGTGGAGGGTGGGGATGGGTGTGGATGGTGTACGTGCCAGCGGGGAGCATGTCGAGGTCTGGATTGATGGGGTCATGGTTGAAGGAGATGAGGGGTACGTCCATGAGGTAGGTCCGAGGTCAGGTAGGATGAGATTTGTGGTTGGAACAAAGCCGGAATTGAAGGCATTGAGGGCAATGGGGCGAGAGAAGGTCTCACTGATGGTGCCGTGGAGGCAAGTAGCCCATTGGACCTCGTGTAGGCGGGTGAAGTCGTCCTTTTGGCCGCGTTCGCACTAGTCGCATTGCCACGTGTCGGGTCCATGAGCGGGGCGGCAGTGGGAATGGACGGCAAAGTGCGGGATTGTGCTGCAGATTGAAGTGGGGTCTCAGTGGAGAGGGTCGTGGCAAATTAAGCAAAGTGAGGAAGAGGGAGTGGAGAGACATACCGAGGTGGGGGTGGAGGAGATGAGGCGGAAGCCGTAGTCGTCGAGTTGAAGTTGGATGTCCCATGCCGTGAGGTGTTCCGGGGCCCATACAACCATGTATTGTGTCTGACCGTATTCAGTGTCCTTGTGCTTTGAAATGATGCGTGTGACATCGCAGGGAGGGTAGGGGTGGTCCGAGGGGGGGAGGTATTCCGCTTCGATGTGTGGTGGGGGCAAGGGGAGGGGTGGTGTTTATGGGGGGGGTCTGATTCCGGGGGAGAGGGCGGTGGGGGAGCGGGGAAGGTGGGGTGTTAAGAGAGGAATTCAAGATGGGTGGATGGTGGTGGGTGGAGAGGAATGTTTAGCGGTTAGGTGTGTGGTGGGCCTGGGGTTGTGAATGGTGTCAAGGGTTTCGGTGATGACCGCGGCTAGGAGACGGATAGGGCCGGAGAGTGAGTCGGGGGCCCCTTCGAGTGTGGATATGGATTTGCATCATCTGAGGAGGATGGAGGAGCTGGAGGCGTGGAGTAGGACTTGTGGCCATGTGGTGATGTTGTTGTGCCATAGGGGTTGAGGCGGGGAGGGAGGGATGTATGTGTTCGGCGGGTTGTGAAGTCGTAATATGCTTGTTTGTAATTATGTGGGTCGTTGATGTGGGTGGCTTTGTCGCGGAGTGAGGCGAGGAGGGTGTCGTCTTGGCGGGTGAAGTGGGCGCGGAGTGTGGAGGCGATGGGGTTGGTGAGGGGAAGGGGGGGGGGTCTGATTCAAACCGTTACGAGAGCCTTAGCGCCTGGCATGAAGACCTTGCGAGAACATGTGCAAGTTAGCTAGACTCGAGCTATGTAAGCCTTGTGCAATGCAAGGAGGTGACAGAACCTTTTAATCCCTTTGTTCGATTACAATATACTATTAAGCAATAACATGGAGACCTCTTCCATCTCTCCATGTGCACTTCCACCTGCATTAGCAGCAACAAGTAAGAACATAACAATTACGTGTCAACAAGTAGCTCATAGTGGCATGCAAATTGCCACACAAATACCGCACGTGCGGTATGTGTGGCGAGCACTTCGTAGCGCTCCGAGTGATGCAAAATCTGCGCGCGCCGTATGATGGGAGGGTGGGATGCTCGTGCAACGGTAGTGTCATCGACGGATGAGGTGGTGTGAGCGGGAAGTCGCGTTAGGGCGGAAGTCGCGCGCCTAGCCAGTAGGAGAGTAGGAACAACGATGGTTCACATAAACATAGCGTGAGTTTCGGTGAACTCGTGCTCCCACTCCCTTCCTACTACCTACTTTTGAATGAAAATATAATGGCAACTTCGGTGAGAGCTCTCACTATCAACAACGTCCGGTTACATTTCGAAATGTCCGTACGATTTCGCATACCTATATAGGAGTTTGATGTGGGAGTGGCAACTTCTGTCTCGGCTGTTTTTCCTTTAAAATTACTTCTAATTATATTGTCATTGTTACTATCACTAATATTGTATTGAATTCTCCTTAATATTAATATGTTAAGCTATGCGGGGTGCGTTCTCGTCGGGGGGTGTTGACATGTCGGATGATGCGTGGGCCACTGCTTTTGCGGACCATTTGGCTCGTTGCGGCGGAGATGCTTCGGTCCACACCGCTCACTCTTGGTTAGTGACGGCCCTTGCGGAAATCATCTCCGAGGTTCGTGGCGCACTCGGGGTTGGCGTCGAGGTCCTCACAGATCCCACGATGTTAGTTCAACTCCCCAACGGCAACGACGGTCTCCCCGCGGATGTGGGTGCCTTGCACTATCACGGCATCCGAGGCTCAAAACTTGCCCTTGATGCCGTGGTTTCCGGTTTGTTCGGCGTGTCTAGCCCCCCGTCACCCGAAGTCGCTCTCCGCCGTGCTGAGAAGACCAAGTTCGAGAAGTACTCGGAGGGGTTGAGGAGTCGCCCCGACATCCGCTTCATTCCCTTTGCAGTCACGGAATTTGGTACTCTTGGCGGCCACGCCACGGCTTTCTTGACGGAGCTAGCCAAGCAGGCAGCCGCATCTAAAGGGATGCACGTGGGCAAGTTGTTGGCCTCCTGGCGTCGAAAGGTCTCTCTCGCCGTCCATGTTGCTCACGCGGACAACGTCTTGCGTGGTTTGTCCGCCGCTGCGGACGGCACGGAGGCCGCTTCTTCCTCGGCTGGGATGCCTTCTCCGGCCACGGCGCTCTTCACCCGCGCCATGGGCCGCAAGCGTCCCCGTGCTTCCTCGAGCGGCGCGTGAGGCGCCGCTTGTCGCCTCCAAGTGTTGCATTCTCGGCGTGGCTTAAGAGTTTCCTTAGTATAATCTGCTAGGTTTATGCACAATGTAGTGCTTTCCTTTTGCTGTGCTTTGGATTCCGTGATCCTCTTGTCACTCTTGCCCTCTTGTTTCCCCTCCCACTTTCCCTGTCCGTGCTCATCTGGTTCTTCTTGTAAGCAAAAATTAATATTAATATGTGTTTATCGGTGCAAACACCTACCCGTCCGATATGCTGAATTTAGACAAATAATACATTTTTTCTGATCGGAATATCGGCTTTATAACTAATAATAATAATAATGGTACCGTACCTGTTACGATACTGCCGCCGTGCTGCGGATGCTGCCGGCGGACGTGAGGCGCCCACACCCACGACGACCACCCCCGCCGCTGGACCATCAGCAGCTGACCCGATCTGCGCAGCGACTAGCCTATTGCTGTAACCGGGAGGGGCTGGCACTGCTGGAACCAACCCATCGCATCGTACAGTGCGCTTGCCTAGCCTGCCTGCTCCTGGGGGCGGACATAACATATCACAGGCGACGACCGCAGGTAACTGTTTGAAGAACAAGTACCAGTACATTGAAGTAGCTTCTATTTGTGTGGGTATGTATTCATCTATGTATTTATGTACGTGTGTGTGTCCCCGAGGTGTTCCTACTGCTCTTGTCTCCCGCAACGCACCGCCTCGTCGCTTCAAGTAGCAACCCGGCACCAGCTCTACTGTAAACCCCACAGCACGCTCACTTCGCTTGTGTGCGTGGAACTGCTCTCCCTGGTGTCCGCTCTTAGCGCCGCCACCTTGGGGGCACGTCGTCCATCATCCCCAACTCGCTGCCTGATCCCATACAACAACAAGTGACACCCCAACTAACCCCGAAATACTCCGAAACATGATCGCGATTTCAATGTCCATCCCTTTTGCCGGTTGAAACTAGGCCGCTAATCTTTCTCGGCTTCATATTTGCCGCACTCACTCCGCTTCCCGCGCCTCGCCCACAACGAAGCGCCCCCGCTCCCTCCGCCGCGCCGCTCTGGAGGTGCCACAGTCACGAACATATAAGCCGCTGGTCGCGTGCGTTACAGCCATCCGTCCCGCATCACCCCCGCTGTTGTCTAGTTCGTGTCGCTCAGTCACAAGCTGCTTGTTGGCGCGGGGCGTCCGGAATAGTTCTGACAAAAAAAAACTGTATTTCCCAAATTCTTTCAAAATGAAATGTAATTAATCAGTAAATCAATCCGGCCTTCCCTTATCTCCACACGCTCCTTTTGACACCCTCCTTCTCGCACCCCTGTTTGCACAGACCCGTCCCTGGAGCATCAAGTCCAGAAGGGACATGCAGAGGCGCAGCTAGCGGCTGTAGCGCGGCTGTGCAGTGAGCCGCACTCATTCATTAGCTGAGTAGCTGACAAGAGCGTGCGTTCACCATGATGGGCAGCGAGGCAGGGGGGGCGTCTGGCAGCGGGCAGGGGGAGCCCATCCGCTTCCCTAAGCCCATGCCCGTCTTTGTGGGCGCGTTCCGTAACAACATGCAGGCCTTCCTGGAGGAGTTCACCACCGCCTGGCCCGGCCGCCCCTCGCCCAAAGTCAACATCGCTCTACGGACGACCATCCTGCGCTGCGGACCCCATCAGCTGCCGCTGCGGGTGTATATCGAACGCGTGCGCGACGAGCGTTCTGCCTTCTGTGACCAGTGCCGCTGCATCGGTGTGTAAACCCTACGGAGTCCATTTGTGTGTGTGTTTTTTGTGTGTGTGTGTGTGTGTGTGTGTGTGTGTGTGTGTGTGTGTGTGTGTGTGTGTGTGTGTGTTTTGTGTGTGTGTGTGTGTGTGTGTGTGTGTGTGTGTGTGTGTGTGTGTGTGTGTGTGTGTGTGTGTGTGTGTGTGTGTGTATGTATGTGTGTCTGTATGTATTTGTGTCTGCATCCCTTGCTGCTCTGCTGCGTGCAGGCTGGCAGGGGCATCCGGTGAGCAACGTACGCTTCCACTTTGTTATCCCCGCCCTCTTTGTGTCGGATCCGTGGGAGACTATGACGCCACCGTCGCCCGCGCTGCTGCAAGAGCGCGAGCGCAGCCCCTTCATGCCCGTACCTGCCCTGGAAGTCTTCGAGGTACCCCACCCTCCCCTCCCCGCCCCTCCCCTCTTTAGTGGTCTGGCCCTAAAAGTCTAAACAGTACCGAATGCATTGCAGCTATGTTTTGAATGAACAATAGTTCCTTTCCGCCCTTCTTCCTCTCTTCCTTTTGCATGACACCCGAGCATGATAGTGGGGGTGATGGGGGGGGTGCTCTGGCTTGGGGTGATGGGATGGCTGAGGGATGGTCATTCGCCTTGCGTCCCATGGATCGACACTTTTAGGATCAGACGCACCTGCTGCACGGCATGATCCACATCAACGGCTTCGGCCACCTGATGCGAATGAACCGGGACGTGAAGTCGAAGGTGGCACTGACGGGGAAGCAGCTGATGGGGTTTTGGGACGGCCTGTGCAGCATGCTGCGGGCCCGGCTGGTGTCCACCGAAGATGTGTCGCACAAGGTGAGGCGGCGTGCTACCCAACCCCACCCAACCTCACCAAGTGCTGTCAAGCAGACATCCGATCAACGCAACACACCAACCAGCAACACCAACCGACACTCACCATCCAACCTCACCCAACCAACGCAACTGGCAACACAACTCATGCGATCGATAGGGATGTTTTTAATAAGGAAAGTTAACCCACGGGTATGTCTGCCTCCCAAACACACACGCACGGACGCACGCACGCACACACACACACACACACACACAATTCCATACACATGATACTCATAAGCGTATTATGCGCTTTTTCTCTAGAACAGACATATGCACACACACACACACACACACACACACACACACACACACACACACACGTGCACACACGCGCACACACACACACACACACACACACACACACACACACACACACACGTACACTCGATTCCATACATATAGTAGCACATAAGTACATTATATGCACACGGGCACTCTCACACAAGCACCCTCAAGAAAAGTCACACGAAGACCTCACATACACACATACCCTGAAGGTCACACATGCGTACATACAAACACAGACACGAATGCACACACACACACACACACACACACACACACACACACACACACACACACACACACACTCACACACACACACACACACACAAACACGCCATCACCTCCATCACCACCCATCTACCCGCTTTTTTTTCAAAGCAATTAAGAAAGAGCATGCCATCCACATCTACTTAGAAATCAACCGATTAGCCAACCCATCCAACCAATCGGCCAACCTATAGATGGATTAAGCATGTTTGTAAACCCTTTCATCAGCCAATCAGCCAATCCATCAATCGAATAGCCAACTCATTCACCCACTCCGACAGTAAGTCGACCGGACAATCAGCGAATGAAAATAAGCTGACCCTTCACTAACCCAACCAACACAAGCGTTGAATCATCCAT
>JAPMLY010000429.1:0-27500 GCA_026401115.1 Tetraselmis chui | reverse complement strand
CTGTACTATCTGGTGCGCGAGGACGAAGAAAAGGCGGGCATGGGCGGTTTTGAGGAACGGAAAGGCGCGGGGGGCGCGAAGAAGGCGGCCTCGAAGGGCGTCGCCCCTCCAAAGAGTGCGAAGGGAAGGGGGACGCAGAAGGGAGGGGCGGTGGGGACGTTGGGGAAGCGACAGAAGGTGGAGGCGGCGGACGGAAAGAGGGGCGGGAAACGGAATAAACCCGAGGTCTTCCCCCCCCCTCCTTCTCTCTCCCTCGCCCCTTAATGCGATTCCAGGTCACTCATTTGCGTTGCGAACGGGAATCAGCCAAGGGTGATTGAGGAAATAGGAGACTGTACCTGCCTTGATGCATTGATTGTGTTCTAGACATCGAGTTTCAACCTATTTAGTGCGGAACGATCGCGTCGGTTGATTTGAACTGGTTTTACAAGGCAAAGGGGGTACACTGTGTGTGTGTGAGAGAGAGAGAGAGAGAGAGAGAGAGTGTGTGTGTGTGTGTGTGTGTGTGTGTGTGTGTGTGTGTGTGTGTGTGTGTGTGTGTGTGTGTGTGTGTGTGTGTGTGTGTGTGTGTTTTGTGTGTGTGATTAGTTAAGAAGCTGACATAAAATGTGATTTGGTCCATTGAACGGAAGAGGGCAACATTAACGAATGCTTTTGGGATTTAGGGGATAAATGTACTTCTTAGCGCTGTCGAATTTTAATGTTACTATGCTGCTGTGAATTTTCTTTCGTCAGAAGATAATTCATGTATGACTTGCACTTTTAGCGATTGGCTTTCAAATCAACCCCAAAATCGCATTATGTTGTAACCGACATTAATAGCTGTTTACTTGTTCAGAAAACCACTTCATTTGGTTTCAGCCGAGTATTCGTCTGCGTATGTCGATGTTGTAACCAAGCACCCCCCTTTAAAACGACATAATGAAACAGGGTGGGCTCACATCCCACATCCACTCCCTCCATTGACCTCCTTTATTTTTCATGCTAAAACCCTGAACGTTTTTATGATTTCTATCCTCTTTCACACGTTATTGTTATTATTCACACGCTATACATGAATTGACAGACGCTCGGCACCCTTCATCTCTCCTACTCCCTTCATCTCTCCTACTCCCTGTGCGGTGAAATAAAAACGAGGGAGTGGTAACTATGGCGGTGTGTCGCGTGCAGGTGGCGGACATGGGGATCCGTCGAGAGGAAGTGAAGGTGGAGGTTGAAGCGTCGGAGGTCGGGACGGGGTCGAGAGCGCGGCGCGCATCAGCGCGCTCGGGCCCAAACGGTTGGGGCTTTGGCATCAGCGACACCAGGGTGCCGCCCCCCTCATCCAGACCGCCGCACGACCCCACCTCTGACAAATGGCCGAACTCACGTTATACCTTAAATTCCCCACTGGCATTAATGACAGCTTCGCATCGAAATGATAAATTAAAAGCATAAGAGCGCCGTTGTCGACGGAGAAAAGCTGTGTGCAGTAAGTTCCTCGACGCGGCTAATTCATTTTGCACCGCTGTTATCTATTCAAATTTCCGCCGTTGCAATTTCCGTCCCTCGGCGGCTCTGTTCTTCGGACGAGTTTCGACAGCCGAGTGTCGCGTTGTCGACCGTCGACGACTCTGGTCCCGCAATGCCTGTCGCCGTGTTTCCGATCTTTGTCAGAGTGTTATATTTCGTCTTGTCGATGCGTTTAGTTTCAGCGCTGACTGCCGCCACCGAAAAGACGCCATTCTAGACCACGAGCTCGTTTATTTCGCGTTCGAAGTGTATCGCTGTAGGTTCCGTGTCTTTAGCACTGCTACCGCGTAACACTCTGAGCTTTACGTCCAGTTCATTGAATTTAGCGATTATATGTATTTTTACGGCGGCCGTTCCCAAAACGCGAAAGACACGCTGTTAGCTGGCGGGCCCTTTTGCATTCCAGCACTGACTCGACGATTTGCAAGCTCACACAGATGCTGAGCCTGGACGAGGTGTGGCGCAACTCGAGGCTGAGCAAACGGTTCAGAGAGCAAAACGTGTTCACCTCGCCCGCGCGAAAAGCTGGCGACGATGACGTCGACGCCGAGCGCCGCTCCTCCCTCATCGTCCCGATGCTACTCCAATCCGCCGACAATCACGGCGGCGGCGACGCGCTTAATGATTTGACTCCACCCGCACTCGATGCCGTGGCCACGACGACGACGGCCCCCGCCGGTGACGTCGCACCGCCCGAGCCGACAACGACGACAACGACATCGTTCGACCGCGAAAACGCTGCGATTGCTGCTGATGTAGTCGTTCCGGTGGCCTCCTCCCCTTCGCTCCCTCGCGGTGCGCAGCCGACGACTGCCGACGGAATAGCAGCGGTGCCTGCGACTGTCGACGAAGCAGTCCGCCCCTCCAGAGACGCCCTACTCGAGGTTGCGACGGAAGGCGGCGGTGGTGGTCGGGAGGCAGCTGCACCCGCCGCCGGTGTGCCTTCCGCTGCTGATGACGGTGGCGAGAAGGGGCCGAGCGGTAGTGATGCGATTGCTGTGGAAGAGGCGTTGACGAAGGATGCCGCGGCCGTCGGTGTAGCCAAGGATGGGTTGGGTGGCGCGGTGGGTGAATTGGGGACGAGAGGTTCGGAGGAGGATGGAAAGGGGGTAGAGGGGGAGGGAAAGGGCGGAATGGCGTCGGCGTCGCCGCTTATTTGTCGTTTGGGGGGGCGGAGGGGGGAATTTGGGGTGACCACGCCCGGGCTGGAGGTCGTCCTGGGCCGACAGCGGCGACCGCGCGCCGCCCCCTCCCCCTTCTCCTCCACTACCACCGCCACCTCAGCGGAGGCCGGCGTCGCGGCTGCCTCGACTACTGCGCCCGCCCTCGACCCGCGTAGCCTTCGGAGCAGCAGTCCGCCCGGACCTCTGCGGCCCAGCAAGGTGACCCTTCTGCCCCCCCCCCCCCCCCCCCCCCCCCCCCTCCTTATTCACCACAGAACTGAGTGAATTTTGATTGTGCCGTATATGTGAATGAGCTGAACAGCCTTGATAATCATTTTATTCAGAATGAATTTTCATGTACCTTGCAGTTTGTCTGTGTAATCAAAGTCTTCGTCATGGAAACTTTATTTGGTTTGCTATGATTGAGCTTGTAACCTTTACACCCCAGTAAAACGCCGACCCTAACGGAATATAGAGGGCTTCGGGGCACGCGATGGATCTGTGCATGCGCGGTCGCATGTATAAGGGTTTTAGAATTTCGACACTCTCCGCAGCTTCGAGCTCTCTGCGCGGCTGCGATCGGTGTTCGGCAGTCTGCATCAACGACCGCCTGTTCGACGATTACCGTTGTCGAGTCGCTCTGCTTTTGCCGTAAACTTGCTAGACTGTCGAGAACAAGGAGTAAGAGGGGAGGTGGGGGTGGAGGTCGCCGGATGAGGGCTCGACAGCGAGTTGAGCGTTTTCGCACACATGAATTGAGCGTATCATGCAAAACTTAGGGTTCAGCCCGCAGATGAACACCCTAAAATGTGGGAGCTCCATCCGAGGGGAGAACGCTTTGGGGTGTCATTGTGGGATCGATGAGTTTCACCCAAAGTTCTACGTTACACTGACATCGCCGATGTTTCCCGAAGAGAAAAAGAAAGATGTTATTTCGGTGCGGTAAGTTATCGTTTTGATATGTGATGAATAGGGTTTGAGGCAGTGTACCGTGTGTTGTTGTTGCGCCGCCCTGTTGCTCGCTGTCAGGCGGTGGAGATCGACCTGGAGCACCTCTACCGCGCCGTCCTGCTGGAGTACCTACCCGAGATGAAGGCGGGCGGCGGCGGTGGTGGCGGTGGGGGCAGCAGCAGGCGGCGCAACATGAAGGGGGGCAGCGTCATTCGGCTGGCTGGCATGCCGGATGCGCTGCAGAAGCTCCGCGACACCAAACTGTTCCTCAAGGTACTGCCGAGTGGTCTCGTGCGCTGCTCCCTACAACGCACATGGTGCCTTCATGTGCAGCTGTTACTCGCTATTCACCATTGCAGCGGCCGTCGTGCACCCGTCTGATTATTGTCCGGACTTGCCCAAGATCGCGCTGCTTACCAACTCAAGAAACAATGTCAACGATAGTTGTAAACGAGCTCACATACTATTTGCTACGGAAAATACATTTGCGAGTTGGCCTGGGAGAGACGTAGCGATAGAGAGTATTTACTACCGTACTACAGGAAATTTGAATTTATTGTTGTCTCCTGCTAAATGTAATGGTACCCTACCTTTTTTCTTGTAAGCAAGTTCTTTTTTAAATGGTACCCTACCTGTACGTACCTGTTTGGACGGGAACAACGTGTATTATCAAGTGGACGTACCCGTAGCTGTTGATGTGTTTTGTTTACAAGTTTACGATACACGATAAGTACCTAGCGATATTTGATCGAATTACAATATAAGAAGCACCATTGGTAGGGACAGTGTTTTCCATTTTCATGCATCTCACGCTCATGTAGTGACTTGGGGGTAGCGTGAGGGGTTAGGGCTACAGGTAAGTGCCGGGTAGTTAGGGTTTCCCTCCCTGCCTGTCTCTTACCTATTCACGGTTTAAGGCCGGTTCTTAGGTGAACTTTGCCACCATCCGCGAGATGAGATGTTTTCGCGATCATCTCTCAAGATGCGGTTTCGTATTTGTCTCTTAGGTTTACGGCTTTGAATCTTTTTGATAATGTTGCTGGGGAAGGTGCTTGCGTGGGAGCTGCGCGAGACAAGCACGGAGAAAGGGTGGGCATAATTTCTTTGGTCGCATGTATCAATCACTAGTTAAGAAGTGGTACCATTCTCACATGAGAGTGATGGTGCAGCTGCTGTTGCCTGCCTTCCTGCTCCGAGGGCTTCGGCTTCGGTGCCTGTTGTCTTTACTTCTGTGCTGGTGGATTTCACATTACTGCTATCTTTGTAATGAAAAGTGGCAATTCTCATGTGAAAAATAGCAAAGAGTAAGAGATAGAGTAAGACAATAGCAAATATTGGACCTACCTGTACCCGTAACAAAAAATATTGGACATAGCTCACGCCATAAAATGATCACAAATAAGGGACATAAAAATGGCCATTCAGCACTTCAGATCAGATAAACGACACCGCCGCTCCTCCGACCCTCACTCTCACATGAGAATCGTTTGAAATAAGAATCACACCAGCAGATAATGCTAATGGCGATACAAGTGGCAGGGAACTCGCCCTTCTAGTGCCTCGTGGATATGTGTATTATATGATTTATAATACGCAGGCCCGTATGATTACCCGAGGCACTAGGCCGCCCAAGTTAATATAGGATTTTGCGTACCCTGTCCGGTAACATAGAGCATATATGGCGCTGGTTTTATGTGAACTTGCTTACTTGCGCGTTCTACGAGTGGTGTGCTGATGCACATGTAACAATGATTTAATGTTGGAGTCGAATCAACCTCCTTGTTCCTTTTGGCTCGGTGGCGGTTCCCACTGCATTTCTGCATGTAAAAATATTCAACTGATTCCTTGCGCTCTGACAGTTATGTCCGTATGCAACATTTCGTTCGTCGAACTACTTATGCTCGTAATCGGCGTTTTTTGGGGGATGTGCGACGTGAATTCATGCCACGTCTTTCTGCTGGTGTTCATGGCACTCTGGGTTCCTATCTCCGCGACGCTTTTCAGGAGGGCAGTGCTGACGCTGTGGCATGCCTTCCTGTTCCTCGGGCTTAAGTTTTTATCTCTATTCTTCTTTTTGCTTGGTGGCCTCCACTGCTTTTTCTTGTAAGAAACTATATTATTTTAATGTTGAAGTTCGCGACTTTCCCGCTTTTCATTGTTTTCGCGCTGCCCTGTACGGATCCCGTAACGCTGCCCATAGATTCATCGCGGATGTGGTACCGTACTGATGTTTCAGGGACGTGTCACCCCCAGTCAGCAGTGCCCGCTCCCGACACGCGTTCATGTGTTTCGTACGAGTATTTGATTTTAATGTAACACCGTAATAAACTCACTTTTTAAACTACTACGCGGGCACAGATCGTCGTTCGCTGGTTCCCTCCCTCGGCGAAACTTGAGAACCTTATCCATTATTACAACTAAGGGTGCGTCTCAGGGGATTTGTATGATGGGCACGACGCGCTCTCTCGGGCCGAACCCATTTGTGTATGGCCCGTGCCATGGCGAAGCTCCTTCTCTTCCTACCGATGACAACCCTTGTATATCTAGAAGCACCTTTAGCGTCTGTGAGAGAGCGCTTCTAGTACGATAGCGTAACGACTCTCAGACAGCGATTATCCGTTTGAGATGAGAAATCAATTAAGGATCACTTCGCCACCAGGTTTCCCTCCTTCTCCAGGTTTTTGGGGGGATGTGCGGCGCGAATTCATGCCACGTCTTTCTGCTGCTCTTCATGGCACTCTGGGTTCCTATCTCCGCGACGCTTTTCAGGAGGGCAGTGCTGATGCTGTGGCATGCCTTCCTGTTCCTCGGGCTAAAGTTTTTTCCTCTATTCTTCATTTTGCTTGGTGGCCTCCACTGCTTTTTCTTGTAAGAAACTATATTATTGTAATGTTGAAGTTCGCGACTTTCCCGCTTTTCATTGTTTTCGCGCTGCCATGTACGGATCCCGTAACGCTATCCATAGATTCATCGCGAATGTGGTACCGTACTGATGTTTCAGGGACGCGTCACCCCCGGTCAGCAGTGCCCGCTCCCGACACGCGTTCATGTGTTTTGTAGAAGTATTCGATTTTAATGTAACACCGTAATAAAACAACTTTTTAAACTACTACGCGGGCACAGATCGTCGTTCGCTGGTTCCCTCCCTCGGCGAAACTTGAGAACCTTATCCATTATTACAACTAAGGGTGCGTCTCAGGGGATTTGTATGATGGGCACGACGCGCTCTCTCAGGGCGAACCCATTTGTGTATGGCCCGTGCCATGGCGAAGCTCCTTCTCTTGCTACCGATGACAGCCCGTGTATATCTTTAGAAGTACCTTTAGCGTCTGTAAGAGAGCGCTTATAGTACGGTAGCGTACGAACTCCTTCTAGCGACTCTCAGACAGCGATTATCCGTTTGAGATGAGAAATCAATTAAGGATCACTTCGCCACCAGGTTTCCTCCTTCTCCAGGTTTTTGGGGGGACATGTGCGGCGCGAATTCATGCCACGTCTTTCTGCTGCTCTTCATGGTACTCTGGCTTGCTATCTCCGCGACGCTTTGCAGGAGGGCAGTGCTGATGCTGTGGCGTGCCTTCCTGTTCCTCGGGCTTAAGTTTTTTCCTCTTTTATTCTTTTTACCTGGTGGTCTCCGCTGCTTTTTAATGTAAGAAAATTATCGCTTCTTTGTCTTCGCTGTGATACATCATCCAAGTTTAAAAAATAATTTTCTTTTATTTCCCAATATTTTTTTCATTCTAAAGGTAACAATAAATCGTTTACAAGTTTTTTAAAAGAAGTAAAATAAATCATTTCTAAATTCAACGGACAGTGTTTCGACTGATGTGGTCACTGTTGTTCTCCTTGTAATCCATATTTCTGATGTTGTCGGTGTTGGCGATTTTTTTCGTAATCAAATTTTTCATTGCCTTCGATTATGTATAGTAAACAAAATGAAAACAAATATACTAATTAGAAATACATTTCTCCCGCGCTGTGCTTGTGCTTTTAATTTCATGATTACAAATCATTAGCACTGTTCGCGAGGAGGGGTCGGAAACAGGGCACATATCGGCGCTTTGTTCCAGTTTGCCGCGTTGCCCACCCTCGCCCGCTGTATGCATGCGCGTGCAGGACTACCGAGGCACCGAGCCGCTCGGAGCTTCACTACAGCAGGCTGGACAAGCCGGCGAGCGTGGCGTCGATTTTCCACCGCTTGAGCGGGTGCGCATCCATGTAACGGTTCCGCTGGAGGACAGCGGGAGCACCAGCAGGCAACTCGGAGGTGTTCCCTCGCTCCCTCCCCCTTCCTTCGCCTCGAGCCTGCCTCCCTGCTTAAATGATTAGAATAAACTAATAAATTTTGAGACATTGCGTGCGCCCGGTCTCATACACACTCCACACCGTCTCTAGTAACTCGTGAATTGGCACCGCTTTTCCGGTATCTCGGACCCAAAGGCCAGCGCGCTTGCCATGCACAAGTGGCCCTTGATGTGTTCCCTCTCACTCATGTCATTCCGTCGTTTAGTTGATTGTGAAAACGTCGCGTGGTCGCCTGCTTTCATCCTTTCTATCTTTTTCCTTTGCCGCTATCATGGCGTGGTGTCGCTGTGCCTGCTTTCATTGCCACCTCAGTTTCATCTTTTCCACATTGATCCGATACCTGTGAATAGTCTGGGTCATCTCGCTATATATCGTCGAGTTGATCTAACCGTCCTTGCATTTTGTCTTTCATCTTTTCACAGCAATCCGCCCATCTTTATTCCATTCGCGCATTCGCTGTTTATTCATTGTTTATGTCTAAACCGCTATGTGCGGACCCCCGACCACCGTATGCAATAGGAAAAATAAGTCCACAAACATATGTAAGAAGCAGGTTGTTGTCACTCTTGCCCTTCTGGTTCCCCTCCCTTTCTCCCTGTCCGAATTCATGTTGTCCTTCTTGTAATCCATTAGTGTTTCCTTCCCTTTTGGTTCCCCTCCCTTTTTCCCTGTCCGAATTCATGTTGTTATTCTTGTAATCCAGTATTGTTTCCTTCAATCTAAGCACGACGCTGTCAATCTATGGTATCATCGCTTTTTTTCCCTAAGGTACTATCTATAGTACAGGTGGCGGTATGAAGGATGATGATGGGTTAATCTATGTCCTTAGGTAAAAAAATATTCAGAGGTACTATCTATAGTACAGTTGCCGGTACGATTTGGACCTGTCTTTGTATTTTGCAGCGGGGGTACCGAGTCGCAGTGAGTGTTTGTGGTATTTGTCAGCACATCTTTCACGGCAACGTTCACGTAAGAACGTTGTCAGTGTAAATGGTGAATTCGTAGAATTCTTATCGTTACGGGGCGCCCGGCCATCGGTGCTATTTATTTCAACGCT
Source organism: Tetraselmis chui (assembly GCA_026401115.1). Taxonomy (NCBI): domain Eukaryota; kingdom Viridiplantae; phylum Chlorophyta; class Chlorodendrophyceae; order Chlorodendrales; family Chlorodendraceae; genus Tetraselmis; species Tetraselmis chui. The sequence goes on along the minus strand of JAPMLY010000429.1, from coordinate 18,512 downwards.
ATCTTCACTATTTAATTGAGGGCAACGAATCCGCGCCAGGGTTGGGTTCGGTATGAAATTCGGATATAGCGATATAATCAAAGAAGAAGCCTCGCGGGACGAGAGGCAAACTTGAACGGGAGCAGAGGGATCAAGGCATGATCGTGGATATCCGTCGCACAGACTGCGGCGTGAGGGGGAATAGCGACGCTCCGCCGACACCGGAATAATGGGCGGGCGTCATATGCGCTGTGCAGTTGAGGCGGCACTACCACTATCGGCGTTTCCATCAGAACGCAAACAGTTAGCGCGGTATGTCCGTCGAGTGAGAAGTTTGACGACGGTTTGATATAAGCGGTGAATAGAACACGGTTTGTTATGGGGATATCCGTATTTCCGTAGTCTGGCTTCCTGCTACTCGGGTCCTGCTTTTGATAGTACATGTACTCATAAAAGTGTATCACCCACACGGTCTCACAACAGTGCAGCAGGTGGCACAGGGAATATGATTACCGCAGAATTTCGCTCACATATGCATTTTGAGTTGGGATGTCGCGAGCCGTAATGAGAGGCAAGAAATCGATTTCGTTTCGTGCACACGCCCCGTATATTATTATCCAACCCATCTGTCGTGTCGGCAGCACCAAACTGTCGTCGTCGCCCGCAGCCTCTCACGATGACATATTGTCGTCTCCATCCGCCCAGGTCTGCCCTCCGAGTTGCTGGTCATGCGCCGGCGGTCCACTATTGGCGATCTGAAGAAAGCGGCCGCAGCGGCGTTCGCTGCCAATTATAAGGTATTCGAGGGCTTTGTCCCTCGCGAGATGCAAGGGCTGCACGGCGAGGTACGTTTGGCAGCGGGGAGTCCCTGCTCTGATGGTCTCTCGAGATGCATACGATAAGGGGACCAGGGAACACATGCCTTGCTGTGTTAATTGTGACAAGAGGCCTCTGTTTATGAGTTATGGTGACGTCTATGGATGATCCACCGCTGTCTGAGCGCTCCATTGCTCCGAGTAGTCGTATCCATAGCGCTCCATAGCTCGCGTCGTATCGTATTCGCACCCGAGCGTTTGCTGCGCCCGTGCGAAAGTCGGTCCAGCCAGTCGGGGTCGCGTCTTTTGTTTGAACGAACACGCGGCTCTCTAAGAGTGTTGCAGCACAAATGCATAGCGCTGCAGTCCTCGCACATATAGCGATAGGCGCAATACTGCTTGTGTGTTTTACTTTGATGCGTTTCTGAGAGTTACGACCGTATAATTATGAATTGGCAATGCATTGTGTGTGTGTGGTTTCACAACTATGGTTGCGGGTTGCCGCTGAGACACTCAGAGACTGCAGATTTCAACAACGTTTTGCTCGGTATCGAAATACGAGAAGTAACATTTTGTATTGCATATATATATATATATATATATATATATATTAGCATTGCTGGCATTTATAAATCATTTTATTTCTTTTCTAATTGTGTTTATTCGAGCATGCTAGAATGAAACATGCACAATAACTGTAAGTACGAGTAGCGATAGCATGTATGGTCCGACCATCTGAGGCATTCACTCCTCACCTCGGCTTTCCTCCGCCTTGTTGATATTTTGAATGCGCGAGCGGGGTGACTGAGGGGAAGCTCTCTGAGCCTTGGTTTCGAAATTCATATGAAATTGATGGTCAACAAACCACATGTACGGGCACCACAATAAACGGCAATCAATAAACGTTGTACTGAAAATGAGAATGGTGGTGAAATTGCATTGAGCGCCATTTGTCGCTGCTGAAAATGAAAAGTAGTGCTTTCCTTTTGCTGTGCTTTGGATTCCGTGATCCGCTTGTCACTCTTGCTCTCTTGTTTCCCCCCCCACTTTCCCTGTCCGTGCTCATCTGGTTCTTCTTGTAAACACAATTGAAAATGAAAAGTGCCGCTGCTGTTCATTACAACATAGCCAGCTTCTTTCCCCCGCGTCCTCCATCACCATCGATATTGTTATTGTGTGCGGTCCTTTCTCGTGCCCTGTCGCTAATATAATCTCTGTGCGACACAAATGTTTTACTCCGCGCGTTGCTTTTCACGCAATACAATATTACTTTTCACGTTTCATCCATGAATTATTCTTACTGCGGGTACCGATTCTGACAGGGATGGATAAGAATAATACATACTATGGTTGATTATTTGAGAAAGTTGCTGACGTTCTGTGAGCATTCGCCGCCCTTTCAATGGCGTCCAAATAAGATACAATTTCTTACAAGAAAAGGCATCATAAGCCACCAAGCAAAAAAAAAGAAAAGAGGAATAACCTAAGCCCGAGGAACGGGAAGGCATGCCACAACATCAGCACTCCTGCAAAGCATGGCGGAGATAGGAACCCAAAGTGTCATGAAGAGCAGCATCAGCCATATACCTTTTTTGCGATTCCTGCATTGTTTGTGTTTGCAACGTGATTATCATGCAATGAACAAAGTCACACCATTCGGATTTTTATTCGATTCCCGCCTTGACGATGAAGTCAATTGATAAACTCTCAGCACGCGGGGATGACCTCCCGTACATCGCTACTGTGGTACGGGAGCCGAGTTGTGTGGTACTGTTCTATTAAATCAATAAATAACTAATCATGCGTTCATTGCAACTCTCCTACTGCATCTTTTGCTGAAATGTGCGTGTTGTGTGCATGCGACTGTGTGTGTGTGTGTGTGTGTGTGTGTGTGTGTGTGTGTGTGTGTGTGTGTGTGTGTGTGTGTGTGTGTGTGTGTGTGTGTGTGTGTGTGTGCTTGTGATTAAGACACGGGCTTATAGTATTTATGATAATATCGCTATGCTCATACCCTAGGGTGATTTTGGGGGCTTCTGTGTGGGTGAGATGAGGGTGGATCTAGAGTCGTCGCAACCTTCGCCGTTGAGGCCCTTTTCCGCTTCAATATTCAATGTCGCCCATATTTTTGTCCTAGTCGCGCTCAATGATATGTTTCTTAATGTTTCTTATTTGTTTGTCTCCTCATTATTTTTTTGTAAGTCAACATTTTCGGATCGCGTAAATAGGTTTTCAAAATAATAATGGCATTGCCGATCCGTCCTCCCCCGTATTTCACTCCACCTCTTTGCCCCTACTCGCTGCCAGGCTCAGAGCGATCGCGTGCGGCTGACACACGCACCGGACGACACGCACGTGTTGCTTCGTGGTCGGGGACTCGAAGCGGCCGAAAACTCGATATGGCGGCACACCGGCGGCGGCGAGGATTGGGTGGTGGACTGTCGGTGCGGCACCATCGACGATGACGGCGCGCGAATGGTGGGTCCTCCAGCTCCTCCCCCTTCATGCTGCCTATGTACATTCGTTGATTGATCGCACAATGTCTCTGAGTGTTTGTTTGATATATACGTAATCACAATCAGTGCTTAAGTATGCGTTATATGAATTTGCACACAATAATGTAACTGGAAGTTGATCATGAAGAACCAATGCCTACATGAAAGCAAGCTTATTAGTGGTACTGCGTATACATTCAACAACAAATATTCTTATTGAATATTTGACATGAATACAACTAACATGAGCCGCCCGTATTTAGGCATCCAGCCCTCGTTATACCTTTGGTGAACCTACTATTCATTCTATTGTTTTGTGGGGTAAGGCAGGGTTCTTTCACAGTGATTGAAGCGTTAGAAAACCTGCCATCCCGCGTTTCCATCAAACCCAACATACTTCACTTGTCATTGACCCTCACCCAAGTGTCATTCCCATCCCCTCTTCTTCAGATTTCCTGCGACGTCTGCCAAGTGTGGATGCACACCCGTTGCAACGGCATCCCGGACATCTGCCAGGTCCCGGCGCACTTCACATGCTACCGATGCTTCCCTCAGCCACCCACTTCCACCCCCGCCCTTCCCCCACCCCCAACTACGCCAACAGCCCCGCCTCCTCCTGGCGACCCAGCCGCCCCGCCGGGGGAGTCCAAGCCGTTCCCGCCACCCTCCCGCGGCTCCCCTCCGCTGGGGGCGGGCGTCTCCCCCCCGGAGCAAGCCGCCATTGTGCCTCATGCAACGCCCGCGAGCCTTCCTTCCCCTGTTCCCCATGATAACGTTGGTCCGTCAAGAGGCGACGTGCTGCCAACATTGCCGGGTTTGGGGCCGCCATCGGGGGAAGCTGACCTTGCCATCGACTCGGAGCATCGACCGGCGTGAGGCAGTGCGCTTTGCCACCGGCTGCCGATATGTGACAGCATTCAACGTACCACGTCAACTCAACCGCTTGATTGGTTGTAACAAGTTGCGCTAGGGCATTGAAAATACATTGTCCACAAATGCACAAACCCGCATTCATTCAGCCTCCGCCAGACATATAAACACATGCCATTTCTCCTATGCTTTGGCTAGTCAAACCAAACCAATTGAAAAATTCGAACATATATTATGTACGTTTGTGTGTGAGTAGGGGGGGGGTGATTGTGTGGCAAAGAGAGAAAAGGGCGAGCGGGGACAGGTAGTAAGCATCCAAAATCACATGCATATCTATCTAGTAAAAGATACCTCGGTTTCTCATATACTTTTGCAAGCGCAATGCGGCCGTTCCAACCTCGCGGACCTTGAGCTCACGCCTCACTGACCACCCTCACCGCGCGATCCCAAAACTCCACGCCCGTGGTCACTTCGACTCCCAACCACATCTCCCCGTCCGGGCGCACGTCAACATTATACACGCCGTTGCCGTTGCCTATTCGCGTGAAACTACGAGAATATTATAACGGAAAAGCACGACAAGGGTCACTGCCGAAATTCGATTTTACACGATGTCTTAAACGGTAAGGAGGAGGCCTGACAACTACACAAGGTACATGGACGTATATGGCTTACTTCTCGCGATGTAGTGTCGCTGCGGCAAGCGGGTTGCGGCGCGATGAATGAGCGGTGTCAAGGGCGCGGCGATGCAACCAAGTGAATTCGAAAAATAATCTTGTGTAAGTTTGCACGTATGCCCGCGTTCTCGGCTAGTCCTTCATAATACTAATGCTAGTGGCGACTTGGAGGGTGTTGGCTCGCCAAGCGATGAGGCACGCGCTTAAGCGAGTCGCCGAGGCCTCAAAATCACACCCGGGGCATGTGTAACGGCATTTCTAAGCTTGGGCGGAAGTGGAGCGCGATGAACGACGCGAGTATCGGCAAAATTGACGGTGCATTAATTAATGAAGCTACTTAGCCAAGATCGTTCGGGATGCGTACAATATCATATCCAGCACAAGTACTTTGGCGGGACATGGCCGGTGCATGGAACTCCGTGAGATCATTATTATTACTATGTTCTTCGATATGGTTATATGCGAAATTCTGCTAATTTTGAAATTTGAAATTAAACACTCCAATACCAGTATAAACCGGCTAGAGTCTCTGGGCCCCCCCTTTTGCTATGCTCAACTTTGTTGGACTTCTAAGCGTGAGGTAGACCGTGAACCACTAATCCCAACCTCTCCAATGGCAGCAACGATACCGTATAAAACATACCCGTATCCAGGTATTTATTATTTTCTGATCTATACGTATTTTTTTTTGGATACAGTATGAAATAAAAGATGTCGCTAGTCTCCACGATACGCGGCCTGCTCCAGCCGCTGCGGGGTCGGTGATCAGCAAAGCTGCTCAGCTTGAGCTGGTCGAGGCGAACCTGCCTGACCTCGGCTCCTGTGCGACTCCGGTCGTGCCGGAGCTTAGGTGAAAAACCCCCCTCGCATAGGTCGTCGTCGGTCCCGCCTTGATCCGTGCTCAACCCCGCCCGAGGTATTAGCCGCTCCTCTCGACGCAGCTCTCCACCTAGCCGAGTCTTCTCTCCTCCTTCGGGGGCTGAAAAGAAAAAAGAACTAGGCTGCAGACGGTGTCCGGCTGGCTCTCCTGCCTCCGAGCCAGATTTTCTCCTGTCCCCTGTCCTTTTCCCGTCTGTTTCCAACACCTATCTGATCGCGCTGTGGCCGTCCGTGCCCTCCCCCGGTGGTTTACGTTGTTAGGGGGCCGCCTTTACGAGCGGTGTGCCGTTACGATAACCCTAGGCACACTGCCTGAGGCAGCCTGTCGATAACCGGGTACCGACTAGGGAAGAGGTTGGAAGAACACAGGGATCGAGTCGCCGGTCCTCAAAAGATGGTGGGTACGGGAATTTTTTCCAAAAACCCCCCGTACCGGGCTTTTCCGGCGGCGGGCGATCCTAGGGACCGCCGCCGCCAGACGGTGTCGCTCCTCCGGCTGCGACCATCCTCCGTCGTGCGCAACAACAGGCCTCGCCCCCAGGGAAGACCTAATGCTATCGCAGGGCTGGCGGCTGCTAGCGAGCGCCGTCCCTAGCGCTGCTTCCCAGCTGTCCGCCGCCAGCTCCAACACCCTCGTCCCTCCGCTGATCCGCCCGTACCCCTCTTCGCCAAAAAATATTTCGCAGACGCCGCCCCCGCCCCATCGTCGGGAGAGTATCTGCGAGTATTTAGTCGCGGAAAAGACATATCGGACTGGCCGAGCGGGAGATCCCTGTGCCGGAGTACGGATATTATGTTTTTCCAAAACCCTCCGTACAGGGCTTCCCGACAGCTGCTGATCCCGCGGATCGCAGCTGTCGGTACCTCGTTCAGCCCCCTACCGTGCCAGGCCCGGCACGGCTATGGGGTTACCAGCGCCCACCGCGTGGAGGTAGAGGTAGGTGCCGACGGGCCTGCGAGCGCACCCCCCTCCGGGGCCGCCGCCGCTGCGCCGCCGGCGGGCGCCAAATTCTGCTATTTGTTCTTCGTCATGTCCGAGCCATTCGTCGGTTCTACATAACATAAATGGAAGAGCGTGTCGTATGGGTGCAGGCGCAAAAACCCGACGTACACAAGCCCGGTAGCGCTCGAGAGAGAGTTATAGTTGGTGTAAGCATACATGCGAGCGTGAGCGTGTTTTTGCGTGAGTGGCTATGTATACATGGGTTTGCGTATCTATGTTTGTGTACGTTTGATTCTTTAAACTTGTGTGTGTTATGTGAGTGTGTGTGTGAGAGAGAGAGAGTGTGTGTGTGTGTGTTTATGTGTGTGTGTGTGTGTGTGTGTGTGTGTGTGTCAGGCAAGTGTGTCAGGTAGTCAAGACCAACTGTGTGCCACGGTCTGGGTGGAACAGGTAATGGGTAAAGAGTCGCAGCCATCTGCGGTCGAATCTTCGCTCGTCGGCACACGACGCAGCGTTCACAAAAATCTTTCACGTCTTGGCGGATTCGTTTCCACCAGAATCTGTCGAGTGCCTTAGCAAGAGTGCTAGCAACTCCTATGTGACCAGCTGACGAACTTTCGTGCAGCTCTGTGATCAATCTCAGTCGGAGCTCAGAGTTCTGTGGAATACAGAGGCGATTGAGACGCCAAAAGTACCCATCTCTGGCTTCTATCCGGCTGTCTCTTGTCCACTCACCATCGTCCCCATAAAACGAATCCTGTGAGAACCCCTCGCGAATGAGATCAGCGAACTCAGGACTCAGCTGCAACGCTTCAACAGTCAGTAAATTTAACTGTGCGTCTTCAAACAGCAGCTGGGACTTCCGTCGTAATTCTCGATCTGACGGAACCTCGCCATCCCAAAATAAGGGTACTGTGGCCTGAGGTACGAAGTCTGGACGCCGGCTTAACGGGTCGGCTTCGTTCAAAGCTCCCTTGCGATATGCAAGTGTCATCGAGCCCACAAACGGTTGCAAATCCCGCAGGTATCTTGCTTGCCGCTTGTTCAGCCTGTTGTTCGGTTGCCTGAGCAGATGTCGCAGTGTGTCGTGGTCTGTTACGACAAGGAACTTAGAACAGCCTTCGAGATAGCACCTCCAATGCTTGACAGCTTCGCATACGGCCAAAGCTTCTAAGTCGTACGCAGAGTAAGTGTTACCACGCTCAGCTGGATTCAACTTACGCGCCCAGTAAGAGACTGGTTGAAGACCGCCTCCTTGGTCTTGCAACAGGACTGCTGCAATCCCCACTGTTGAAGCATCTGTAGCCACGGTGAACGTCGCGTCCGAGCCGACCTCCGGAAGGATCAGGCATGGCGCGGAAATGAGCCGTAACTTGAGAGTCTCAAAGGCTTCCAAACAGGCAGGCGTCAGCGTAACCTTCTGTGGCTGGGACTTCCGCAGTAAGTCCGTCAATGGAGCCGTAAGGTCGCTAAAATGGTGTATAAATCTCGCATAGAAGTTGCAGAACTGTACGAAACTGCGAACCTCCTTCTGCGTCTTGGGCACTGGCCAGTCTGCAACGGCCTCGACTTTCTTTGTGGAAACCGAAATTTTCCCGGCTGACACAGTGTAGCCCAGATACTCCATTTCTTGCAATCCGAAGAAGCATTTCTTAAGGCGTAATTTCAGCCCTTCCTCCTTAAATCGTTGTAGCACCAGACGTAGATGCTGCAGGTGCTCCTCCAGTGTCCGGCTATATATACAGACGTCATCCAGGTAGACTGTCACGAACTTATGTAAAAAGTCGCGAAGAATGTCGTTCATCATCCTCTGAAATGTAGCTGGTGCATTACACAGCCCAAACGGCATGGCGACCCATTCCATTAAGCCATCAGGGGTCTGAAAAGCCGTCTTATGAACGTCCTGATCACGCACTCGAACTTGCCAGAATCCAGAAGCGAGGTCGAGGTGTGTGTAAAAATTCGCGTCCTTAAGTTCGTCCAATGTGTCATCCACTCTCGGAAGTGGGTAGGCGTCCTTACGCGTAACCTCGTTAAGACCACGGTAGTCAATGCACAGACGTAGCGAGCCATCAGCTTTCCGCACAAAAAGAATTGGCGAGCCAAACTCACTGTAGCTGGGACGGATCGGACCAGCTTCTACTGCGTCTTTGAGCTGTCGATTAAGCTCAGCGCGTTCTGATGGAGACAGTCGGTTCAGACGTTGACGTCGCATCGGGCCAGTTGTTTCAATGGGATGGTCCCACTGTCGGCTTACAGGTGGAGAGTCGACAGGTTGCAGTAACTCCGGGAAGTCATCGAAGAGTATAGACCGGAAGTTGTCACGTTGTTCTGCCGTTAGTTCCTCTCCAGTGTGAAAATCTGTCGACTGTTCGGCGGCTGACGTAAGTTCAATGACGTAAAATTCAGCATGACGTCCCCTGCTGCGGCGCGTCTTGCGCATCAGCTTCTGAACTTTCGTAGACGACAGGAGTAGACACTCAGGGCGTCGTTCCTCAAGTGTAGTCTCCACTGCTGAGCCGTCCATTAGCGTAAAAATTCTGGTTGTACCAAATTGTAAAGAGGCCTGTTCGTCATCAAGCCATGGTAAACCCAGGATTAAATCAGCTGTGCGTAAATCACGTAGAACGTAAAAAGTCCGCTGAAATTCGTGTCGAGCCAGCTCAAAAGTGACGTCACAGACTGTCGTAGAAGTCACTCGTTGTCCGTTAGCGAGTCGAACTGGAGTCTTACGCGCAGACTTCCGAGTCTGTAAAGCAAAGCGTCGTACAAAGTCCTCTGACACAAAATCAAGTGTCGCAGCGCAGTCCACTAATCCAGAAATTTGGTGTCCGCCATCAGGAGTTTTCACCGTCAGCTCAGTTCGAATTAACGGGCGAGCTTCCGTGAGGTCAGTTAGTAGTGCTGTAGCTGGCGAAGAAAATTGTTGCAGCGTAACGATGGACTGGTCCGAGTCGTCTGCTGGTACAGGTACCGAGTCGGGTAGATCAGGTACTGTAAGTTCCGGTGAGTCGTTAAACGCACAATCTGCGTCGACTAACCACAGCTGTACAGGCCAAGGAGTTGGAGCAACCACCTCCTGTTGCGCTGGGTTGTCCAGTGACTGACGTGTAAAAAGCTGTGTCCTTGCTGGGAATTCTTGAAAAAGTTTCCAGTGCTTAGTCACCTGAGTAAATTTCGCCCACTTTGGTAGTACAAAAACAGCCATCGTAGATGTCGGAGATGTTCGACGACAATTCTCAAAATGCTGCGCAATCCGCTCAGCTATCTCCCAGGGTGGGTTGATGAACACCCGTTCTCCTGTTAAGTCTCTGTCTAGAATCGAGTCACTCGGCGAACAGTGAGGTAAGTCACCGTGCGAGTTAAGACCTTCATCATCAGCACATCCCTCCAACGTGAAGTTGAATCGTGCATGCAGAGGGTCAAAGACTGAGTCAACCAGTTTCCAATCAACTGAACGTCTGGTTACAGTTTTACGACTCTGTCTCTGCTTAGTCTGACGACGACGACCTGCTACTTGCGTTACAGGTGTCGCAACTGTAGTCGATGGAGATGTCGAAGGTGTGTCGACGACCTCTGTCGCTAACAGTGTCTCAGAATGAACAGTAGATGTAGCCGGCTGCTCCAGTTCATTTGTAGAACAACCTTGCCACCATCATTGCTTCTTAGGTTGCATCGGTGCCTTGCCTTTGAACTCCGGGCATTGGAACAAGCGGTGTCCTTTCTTGTGGCACTTGAAGCAGAGTCCTTCGTCCATGTGTCGCTGACGCTCCTCAGCTGTCATTGCGTTTGCGAGTGAATTAAAATCTTTGCGGCCGGATGTCTGACCACGTCCACCATTGTTGCCTCCACGACCACCAATGTTACCACCACGTCCACGTCCGCGGCCACGTCCACGGCCACCTTTGTTACGTTTCCAGACGTTAGCAGCCTCTTCGAGAGGGTCCTCAAAATTGCGCTTGCGTGTAGGCTGAGTAGACGATCCAGCAGCAGACCTCGCATTGCCCAGTTCCGGCGAATCTGTCACCACGTTGTTCAAAAAGTTTTGTAGCTCCACTAGCGTAGTCTGGTATCCAAGTTGAGCTCGGTGTGACTTAGCCAGTTTCTTGAGTGCATCGTTCGCCAGGCCATTAATGAAGCGTACGCACTGTACTTCAGCTGTCAGGTTTTGACGAGAGCGACGTAAGTAGTCGTTGTACTGTTTAGTGTAAACCGCGTAACTCATCGTATTGCTCTGCGTGAAGCTTAGCAAAGCGTTAATTGCGTCGTCCTGAATATTCGGAAGAAACGTAGACTTGCGTAACTCCGTAACAAGCTCGTTGTAGGTAGATGGAATTGGAGGCTGATTTTTCCGGTTCAACCACCACCCACCTAAGTGTCCAGCAAACTGTGAAGTAACCCAGAATACTGCATCGTACGAGTCAGCTGAAATTCCAAGCATAATAAAACGCTGAGGCTGTGCTTCAAGCCAATCCTCCAGTACATGGGGTATCTGACCATTCTGGTACGGTGAAGTAATTGCAGCCTTACGCTGAGTCTCCGTGAGGGTCACAGAAAGTCCAGCCAAATTGTGGGTAGGCATCGGCATTCCCACTCGTAAATCCGTAGGTCCTTCACCAGTAAGTCGATTAATGTGTCCACGAATCAGTAGCCATACAGAACCAGAGTCGACCGTCGTAAACCGGGTGTACATGTGGAACTGTCTCGGGATAGACGTGTCGTCATGCATGACTGGATTATGTTGTGTGATCGCTCGATAAAAAGATTCCCACTGAGTCACGTAACCGAAGTGAAGTAATTCACTCTTGTGCTTCTTAGCACGAAGTAACCCCGTCTGTGAGGGCGTAAGTGTCAGACCGTCAATGTTGATGGATTCTGGGACGACGTAAGTATCATCCGGATTAATTGTCGACTGTGCCAAAACAGCCTGCTCGACCTGAGCAGGTGTACGTAAATTGTTCGTAGCAAACAGGACAGGAATAGAAGCCGAGTACACGTAAACGAGCTGTCGTCCTTGAGGTAGTGTAACGTTAACAGGTTCACCACTCAACATCATCAAATCCTCCGATGTCAAAGCAAGACCGGTCTCCTCATGTAACTCGCGAATAGCAGCGTCGACAGGCTCTTCATTAGGTAAGACAGAGCCAGCTGGGAACCAAGTTTTACCAGAACGAGGCTCTCGCTGAAACACCAACTTCAAATCCGACGGTTTAGTTCCTCCAACGTGAATTACCAACACGACGTAATGTCCGGGTCCGAGAGAAGCCATCTCAACTCAATCAAGCAACGTCGAGCAGATCAATTAGCAACGAAAGCGTGCGTCGACCAAAGAGCTCCGAAACCAGTGTGGCGGTTAGCCTCTGAAAGCTAAACGCTAGCACAAATCAGTTCTAGTCTGTCTAGTCTTGTTGCTGCAAGATGGCAAAATGCTGTTGTCGAAAGGTAATTGATGAAAGATGTTTCACTGCTGTACTTGGGCAGTAGATGTTGTAAATGAACAAAGGAATTGTTAAATGGTTCTGTCACCTCCCTCTACTGCACTGGGCTTAAATAGGTTTCAGCCCAGACTAATTACGCCTGCAAGCTTCGCTTACGTGTCAGGCGTTAGTGCTGTCCAACCGTCGCCTTCTGTCCTCGGGACATGGCCTTTCAGCTTCCTCGGTATTACGACGCAGCTCCTTCTGCATTGAAGAGCTTGTTCTGGCGCGTCGTCTTCTGGCTAGTTAGACTAATTATGCATATCTGTACGTACCGGGAGGTATTAGTCGTACTGTAGCATCAGCACCATTATAATATTGCAGTAGCGACGTACCCACGAATATACGTCCGTCCGATGGAAAAGCACGAATTGGAATCCGTAACGAGTACCTGTACAATGTCCTGCAATGTACTGTTGCAGGACTGTACTCGTCACACCCACCGCCATCAAGGATATCCATGCACTGGCTATATAATCACTGACTGATATTAAAATACCTTTGCCTTGTATGTCTCCGCCACGTCTTTGTTATCGGAATTATCTTTATTTTTTAAATCGTTTCCCATGACTTGCAAGACTCAACCACCTTAAATTCGAAGAAATTGGGTGTCGGATCTTGCCTTGCAGCCGACATTTGGGGAGAAAAGGGCATCTCACTGCTGGGCGTGTTGGGCTATTGGGTTGACAACTCTTTTTCGTGCTACATGCGAAACTGTTGATGTGTGAGCCCTTCAGCGAGGTATGTATGGTAGCAAAGAATTGGCTTTTCATTTCAGTACGGAACATTTAATTGATGATCTCAGTAATTGACATATGCCTTGCTACATTCTGCTCCATTCGTTCTATAAGGTGTTGCACACTGCTGAAAATGTCATGGTGTTGTCGAAGAAAGCAGTGGTATGCTTTGGGATTGGGGAGTATCATCCAAATCCTGCAGACACAGGAGAGATGATTGACACCGTGGGTCAAGTGATCCTCGGGGTTACAACAAATGAAGGCAACAAAATGCTGAAGGCGAGTCTCACGCTTTTTGACTGTCGAATGTCTAACAAACGCTTATGATTTTGTGCTGAAATTGTTTCCGACCTTATGTCCGGGCCTTGATCATGTTAAAGGGAGCGCCGTGTGTGTGCCATTGGCTTCAAAATGCGCTGATGGATGCGCTGAAGGACGATGTTGCGTCCACTTTGACGAAGAAGGTATTAGCTTGCTATTAATCTAGCTTTTGATTGACGACGAAGCGTTTGTCAATTGCTGAGCACATATGCGTTCTTGTAAGCGAAGGTGAGGGGTATTTCAGCGCACCTCCACCGTTCCTCCAAAGGCAAGCTGAAGATGAAGGAGATTCAAGAACACATGAAGCTGCAGGTTTCCAAGCCCCCACGTGTTTCTTCAACAAGATGGGGAGGTATCATTCCCCAGATCCAATGGATCGGGGCCAATCGAGCAGCTTTGAAGAGGTACAACAAGGACTTCCCCAAAGGCTGCGAGGTCAACGAGGACGGTTCAACCTTCAAGGACCACTCGATGTCGGATGACGAGGTGGACATTTGTTCTCAATTGGTGAGTGTTGTTTGCTTCCACACTGCGCCTAAATCTCAATGCCGTATGATGTGTGTTTTACTAATATCATTTGCAATTGTATCTTAAGGGGTGCTGCTGGGATGTTGCTTGGAGGTTTTGGCGACCATGGAAGCTTTAACTCGACAACTCCTCCCACAATAAAAAATGTCATGCGGGTCTTTGGGACTCTGCTGACTTGTTTGGACAGTTAAATCATGCATTTGCCGTGATTGATGGACATATCCAAAAGATGAAGTTAAGTCTTGTTGCTATGCTTCTTGTGTGGCGTCATTGTTTCACTACTCTACTGACATCTATATGTTTGCTGTTTGTGGTCTCCGGCTATTCTACCAGGAGTGGCGAAAGTGAGGGAAGCCTTCAAGGAAGCCGTTCAAAGGCGCCTCGTGTCTGACCAACAAGGGCACCAAGAGGACTTACTAATCGCAACCACGTTGGACGTTAGGTATGCCCTGTTTTTATACAGGTTTATATTATTGTTTATATGTATCTGATAGTGTTGATTTTGCATGATGTCATTTGTTTTTGTTTATACCATTCGTAAGCGTAGGTGGAAAAATCTCTACTTTCCGACGGCTGATAGGCAGATGCGGGAGAAAGCTTATGGCTAAACGCGAGCTGTGTTTGTTGCTGATAGGGCACTTTCAAAATCTCCATCGAACCCGTCGGTGGAAGTTCAGCCAAAGGCGGCCACATAACCACTGCCGAAGAGGGCGCGGACGGGCGGACTGGCCAATATTATGGAGCTGCTTCCCGCTGCATGTGATTACGTTAGGCAATCGTATGAAGTGAAGAGTTTTATTAATGAGTTCACGTCAATTTGTTGCGTGATTAACTCGCATATCTCTTAATGAATAATAGTCACTGCGGTACTTGAAAATTAATTCGTTAAGCCTTCATCACCCAAGACATTTGTTCAGTCGTAATGTTGCGCAAATTGTGCAATGTGACTGCACTGCACAGCACGAAGTTGACGAGAACCCGTCTGGGTTGGGAGAGGAACAAGGGGTTCTCAGCCCGACAGCGGAGCTTGATGAATACCTAGCCTTGCCACAAGTGCGGAAAAACAATGCATACGGGATTGTGTTCGACGTATTGGAGTGGTGGAGGGCACACTCTTGCCGCTATCCCAATGTAGCCATGATAGCTCGTGGATTTCTTGCAATGCCTGCATCGTTTGCTTGAGTTGAGGGTTTGTTCAGTGATGCAGGCAAGAAGCACGGGGACGCGCAAAAGTCGACATCAGAGGGATCCCTAGAGGTGTCTCTTATGGTATTTCAAAATGTAGCATAGGGGGTGTAGGCTAATAGATCTACAAGCTTTTAACGCACTGAATTTGTACGCGAATGCGTAATGTTTTTACAAAGCGAGCTGCACAATGCGCACGAGCATTTCATAATATGCAAATGCATAATGCACAATGTCGAAATATGCACATGCGTCTTATAAAATTTATTCCATTTATCTATTTTGGCGCACGTGACGAATTGACGATACATGCATACTCAGCATATTATAAAGTTCGACATGGATTCTGGTTTGTCTATTATTAGTAACCTCATCACACATAGAGTTGGGAACGGATAGTTACACGGAGGTCGTGCCGGCCCCACAGAGGGGGCGGCTGTGGTGACTAGAGAAGTGGGAAGAGAGAGATGGCGGCCGGCGAAGGCACCGGCTGGGCCGGCCGACCGCCACTAACAGGGAAAAGAGTACCGCTAATGGCATAACACTAAGTACTAGAATGACAAATAGCTACCTTGTACAGAAGTGCTATTCAACGGGATGCTAGTGCTAACACCCCCCCTCAAGGTAGCCGAGGTCTTGACGTCGTCCTAGCTTGCGTTGAGGAAGGTGCCATCTTGGTCGAAGGTGTAGTGCTTTAGCGTGTGCCTCAAGCCGGGTAGGTGTAGCGACATGCGCTCACAAAAACGTGCCGCTACCGGCGAGTTGCCGATATGAAGCGGTTCCAAATGTACTGCGTAATGTACTATTCTGACATGTAGCGGGAAAAACTGTCCACGGGAGAATTAGCCGACGCATGAGAGCGACCGGCGAGGAAGAAGCACAGCCAACAAGGCCGTTAGGAGCGTGTAGGCACGCAAAAATCATAGACGGGCGCTCGTGTTGACTCCCCCTTTCGCCGTGGGAAAGTTAAGCTCCTCGCTAAGTAAGGTGAGCGTTGCGGCATTGCCTCGGGGAAAAACAATAACAGTACTAATTAAAGTACGCACGGGCCGAATTTTCGCGGGTCGGTCTTAAAAACAAGATCCGGTCGACAGCATCGGTAGGCTGAAGGCTTGGTGAGACTGAGAGCTGGGTGGGGCGAACGTGGCGCCGGGCGCTTTACACACGCTCTTCTCCTTTTTATGTGGGAGATGGTAGGACAGTCGCGGACAACCAGCTCGAAGGCGAAGCGTGGTGTCGGTGGGACGATGAATTACTAGCGTGGCGCCGAGCGCTTTACACACGCTCTACTATTTCTTACGCGGGAGTAGGTAGGACTAGCGTGGCGCCGAGCGCTTTACACACGCTCTTCTGTAGTGTAACTTGGTGGAGGGCCCATAACCTGTTAGAGTTGGGAACGGATAGTTACACGGAGGTCGTGCCGGCCCCACAAGGGGGCCGGCTGTGGTGACTAGAGAAGTGGGAAGAGAGAGATGGCGGCCGGCGAAGGCGCCGGCTGAGCCGGCCGACCGCCACAAATAGGGAAAAAAGAGTACCGATAATGGCATAACACTAAGTACTAGAATGACAAATAGCTACCTTGTACAGAAGTACTATGCAACGGGATGCTAGTGCTAACAACGTTCCCGATGATCTCAATTGAGCGGCTAGTCGGCGGGTCACTCCGTTGCAGCCAAGACAACTTGGAGAGGGTTAAACTCACAACCTAAAGAGGGTTATACTCGTGGGCGGGCCAGTCTAGGCGGCCGTTGTCAAGGAGGGGATATAACCAAAAAACTGGCCAGAACTTTAACAAAATTCTATGGGACGTCCCATGCAATATCCAAATCACTTGAGGTTTCTAGACAAACTCATGTTATATTGAAGACATCCACCTAGACTATACATTTTGCCAAAATACCGATGCGCAAGATGCACCAATGTCTTCGCCCCGCATCACCCGCATCAATCCGTCCATGAAATAGTGCTCAATTTAATCAATGCGTCCACCAATTAGTTCTCAATTCAATCAATGCGTCCATGAATTAGTGCTCAATTTAATCAATGCGTCCATGAATTACTACCCCATTTAATCAATGCATCCATGAATTAGTGGCCTATATAATCAATGCGTCCATGAATAAGTGGCCTATATAATCAATGCGTCTATGATTTAGTGGCTTATATAATCAATGCGTCCATGAATTAGCAGTTGAATTGAATTTTGATGCATCATTTTTCTATGCATTGCAGTTGATGCTTGATCTTTGATTTTTTTGGGTGATGCGGAGGCTTAGTAGTCCGTGGGTGTGTTTTTGGAGGGTGTGTTGATGATAGTTGTTTGGAGGTCAAGGGCTTGGTTAATTAGGGATGGGGTACATGGTCTAGATCACGGATTTGGTCTTTTGTGAGGGGGATTTTGAATTTGTGGATGCGCGTTTGGGCCGCGCTGGCGATGATAAGGGTATCATGTGGTGGAGATGAAATGTGGGATTGGCTGGCATGTATGTGGAGGTGGATGACCAAATGGTCGGTGAAGGAAGATATAGTGGTGGATATTTTGTGAGTGGCGCGATATGTGGTGGTTAAGGGGTCGGCAGTAGCTAGTGGCCAGTGCGTGGAAAGGTGGGGATTGGGGGTTGGAGGGGTGAGAGGTATGTGGGTAGCATGGAGGTGAGGGCATTGCGGCCCTTACCGGGTTGGGTGGTGGTGAAGAGCTCACCGCCCCAAAGGATGCGGTGTTTGGGGAAGGCGTCGTGGAGGCGCAGGCGGCAGGCCCCATGCCGTCACAAATTTGTAGAGATCGACTGTTAGGCGGTCATGTGATTGGGGCATGTAGGTGGCAGTGATGAAATATCGCGTGCCAGAATGGGGGTTGAGGAGGAGGCCAGATATGCATGGTACGTATTCAGTCGTCATAGCCCTCATGGAAACCAAGCACTCCTATCACAGCAACCACCTACGCCTTACCCACCCTCCCTATCACGTCGGGGGATTAAGGACGTGAGTGGTTGCGAATACCTGTTTTTAATTAGGCAAGGGGACCCCGGTTTTAGCATGGGGTAGGCCCGTCGTCGTTAGTCTCGCACTTTTCAGACGATAGGGAGGGTGGGTGAGGCGTAGGCGGTTGCTTTGATGGGAGTGCTTGGTTTCCTTGAGGACTATGACGTCAGGGTTGTTGGTGTGTGCGATTGCCTTGATGTCGAGAATCCAAGTGCAGAGTCCACGAGTGTTCAGTGTAGTAAGTGTGATGTATTTAGGAAGGAATTAGGTGGAGTCAGCATGAAGGGAGATTTGAGGGGGTTGATGTGGCATAGGTGTGAGTGGGGGTGGTGACGGGCAGGAGGTTGCTTGTCGAGAGTCATAAGAGGTGAAGCGGGCAAGGGTTTTGAGAGGGTAGTGGGAATGGAGGACATGTGGTATTTGCGCGGAGGCGCAAGTGATGTGGCAGTGGGGTTGTGTGGATTGGGTGTTGGGGAGGTGGGACTGTCTAGAGCGCCTATGAGAGCTGAGCGGCCGAGGGGTAGGGAGTGCTCTCTGAAGACGTAATGCCAGAGGAGGGAGTGTAGGGAATATACCGTGAGTTTGGGGTTGAAAGGGGGGTGTATGGTATGTTAAGTGATGTGGTAA
>JAPMLY010000428.1:150000-218958 GCA_026401115.1 Tetraselmis chui | reverse complement strand
CACGAGGGGGAGACACATTTCTTATTATCTTATCCATAGTGTAGCCTTTATTATGTCTATATGAATTATATCAATACAAAATGTGCGTCGTCTGTCTATTCATCGCCCGCTACAATGGAATGTAAGTAAGTACATCAGTTCTCAGCTTTCTGCTCTGCTCCCTTCCCGGTCGATGACCGCCGACGACATGTGGGTATACGTCCACATCATTATCAGGCGGTGAGGCGCATGGCGCAGTTAACACCCGACGACACCCAACACCAGAGCTCAATACCGGCTCTCGCGTGGCCTGAAAGGTATTCGCGATTACAGCGCGAGGCTTGGACGCCGGCTGCATATAGCCGCGGAACCGTTTGAGCTGAGGGCACTCGTCCACAACTCGCGCCGCTGTTCGCTGTCGAGTGTCGTGCTCCGCGCGAGTGGGTGGGAAAGGGCTCCGTAGGGAAGGTTCAGGAGCAGAGCAGGAGGAAAACTACCAACACAGGGCAACGCTTATTGATTTACGTGGCTGTCGTGTTAGAAAAGGCAGCGGCAGCGGTCGCGATCGGGGTTGGCGTCGCCGTCGCGTGACGTACAGAGTACGACAATGTCCGACAAATACAACCTGCTGAAGGTGGCAGAGGCAGGAGATGTTCAGGTGAGGGGCCGCCGACGACGACGCCAGTCTTGAGCTGATGCACAGCCGAATAAAGTCGGCGAATATCGTTAAGGATGGAGAGAAAGACAGGGGGGTGAATACGCTGAAGGTCGACTGCGGTTGTGCTAGCGACGGGTACTCATTTGTTCCCCTTTTTTCGGCACTCGTCGGAAAAGGCGGTGGAGGTGTGCTGCAGCTCGCGGAACCGCGAGAAGCTGGCGCGTCAGATGCGCGAGAAAAGCGGCGACGGGTGTACGCCGCTGCTGGCGGCTGCGCGGGAGGGGTATACGGAGATCGTGTCTATGCTGTTGGAAGCAGGAGCGGACTTGTCAGCGCGGAACAATGCGGGTGACACCGCCGCGCATATCGCCTCGTTCAGGTGTGTGCCGAGCGAACCCCCCCCCCCCCCCCCCCCCCCCCCCCCCCCCCAAATTTATACACACTGTCATCAAGCATCTTCCTTAACAAGCAGTGCACGCTTGTCGACATTAGGTAATGCGGTCGATGCATACTGTGATCATATGAATGCACAAACTTGTTTAGGATGCAATGCTTGCTTTCTTGTTTTTTTTCTTTAACCCTAAACCCACAGTACATTCCAAACAAGCAGGCAGACATTCACATTGCATGTGGTCATAGTGCATGATCACCCAATGTTTCCTCTTTCTGCATGGCTCCAGGGACCACGCTGATATCCTTCGTGCGCTCATTCGGAGGGGAATCGATTTGGAGCTGCGCGACAATCTGGGCAACACGCCATTACTCCTTGCAAGCGGAGCATGTAGCGTAAACACGGTAACCACAGCCCCCTAGCCCACCCCTCCTTGTGTTTTAGCCTTTTCTCGGTTCACACGCATGCTGCCATCGTCCGCTGCTAATGTGTTGTGCTAAAGCCCCCCTGTCGCTGCCAAATTAGGTTTCTGATCAACATGTGCACTCAGTATACCCCCTTCGTCTTGCGTCGTGCCTCCTGCCACAGGTGCGTCTGCTGCTTCGGAATCAAGTCAACACCCATGCGGTAAACACTTATGGCAACTCTGCCCTTGAGCTGGCAACAAACGTAAACCCCCCCTTTCCATTATTTACCCATAATTTGTGTGTGGCGGTGGTGGTGGTCGTGTGTGTGTGTGTGTGTGTGTGTGTGTGTGTGTGTGTGTGTGTGTGTGTGTGTGTGTGTGTGTGTGTGTGTGTGTGTTTGTGTGTTTCTTTATGGTGTGTCAATATGTGTCAATATGTGTGTGTGTCTGTATGTGTTCGGTGATGTGTTCATACGTCTGTGTGTATATTTTACCGGACATGTTTTTTGCCTTCGTCAATAACACCTGAAAGTTCAATTTGTCAAACTCTGACTTCTTACCTTTCAATGACACAATTTAACATTTAGGAGGTGGTAAAGGCGTTGCTTGTTGCGGATCGCGAGGGTGGGGCGGAGGCGAGCTCGGCTCTTCTCGACACTCTAGATCAGGTGCCTCCTGTCTCAGGCTTTGTGTCGCACTATATTTTCGTCTCTTTGCATGTGCGTTTATGCCGAAGTGGTGTGAGATGGGGGTGGCGGTCGCGGGCGACAGGAGGACGAGCTTGCCAAGGAAGCAGAGATGTTGCAACGGAAGGCGGAAAAGGAGGAACAGTCAAGCAGAGCTGCCAGGATAGAGGCGGCGCGCGCGAGGTGAGGCGCAATCGTTTACTTTTTTGACTTTACTGGGTTATAAGAGACACAGTTTAAAGTACTAGTTCTGTTGATTTTAGTTTCATCATACACCAAAGTGTGTGTGCATGTGTATGGGGGTGTGTATTTGGGTGTCGGGGAGTGTGTGTGTGTGTGTGTGTGTGTGTGTGTGTTTGTATGTGTGCGTACGTGTGTGTCTTACTGTGTACATTGGTCAATATGTGCATTTGTGCGTACCCACGTGTGCGCGCGTGCGCGCGCGCGTGTGTGTGTGTGTGTGTGTGTGTGTGTGCGTGCGCGCGTATGCGTGCGTGTGTGTATTACTGTCTGGCCATTTGTGCACCGGTATGCACATTTGCGTGCATGCGTGTGTGTGTGTGGGAGGGTGTGTGGGCGTGTGTGTGGGTGTGTGTGTGTGTGTGTGTGTGTGTGTGTGTGCTTGTGTGCTCATGTGTGTTTGCGTGTTTGTGTTACTGTGTATGACTGTCCTTGTGTACATGTGTGTGTACATTTGCGTGCATGTGTGTGTGTGTGTGTATGTGTGTGTGTGTGTTACAATGTATCTCTGTCCATATGTGCATGTGTCTACCATTGCGTGTGTGAATTTTTGTGTGCGTGTGTTTG
This sequence comes from Tetraselmis chui, assembly GCA_026401115.1. Taxonomy (NCBI): domain Eukaryota; kingdom Viridiplantae; phylum Chlorophyta; class Chlorodendrophyceae; order Chlorodendrales; family Chlorodendraceae; genus Tetraselmis; species Tetraselmis chui. The sequence goes on along the minus strand of JAPMLY010000428.1, from coordinate 216,031 downwards.
TTACAATGTATCTCTGTCCATATGTACATGGGTGTGTATGTTTGCATGCATGCATGTGTATGCGTGTTTGTGTGTGTGTGTGTGTGTGTATGTGTGTGTGTGTGTGTGTTTGCGTGTGTTACTGTGCATATCTGTCCATATGTGCATGGGTGTATGCATTTGCGTGGATGCGTGCGTGTGTGTTTGTGTGTATGCGTGTGTGTATGTGTGTGTTTGTGCATGTGTGCGCGTGTGTGTGTATGTGTGTGGCCATGTGTGCGTGTATGTGCGTGTGTGTGTTACTGTGTTTGTCTATAAATCGGTGCATGTGTATGTAAATTTGCGTGCTTATTCGTGTGTGTGTGTGTGTGTGTATATGTGCATGTGTGTGTACCATTGCGTGTGTGTGTGTGTATGTGTGTGTGTCCATGAGTCCGTGTATGTGCGTGTGTGTGTTACTGTGTATGTCTGTCCATCTGTGCATGTGTATGTAAATTGACGTGCTTGTGTGTGTGTGTGTGTATGTGTGTGTGTGTGTGTGTGTGTGTCTGTGTGTGTGTTTGTGTCTTCCTATATGTGCTTGTGCGTGTTATTGTGTGTCTCTATCTATGTATGCATGTGTGTGTACCATTGCGTGTGTGTATGCGTGTGTGTTTGCATGTATGCGCTTATGTCTGGAACCATTTGTGATCATATTTGTGTATTATTGTTATCGTATGGCAATGTGGGAAGATGGGATGCCGAGGATGAGGAGGAGGATCGAATCGATGAGGAGCGCCGTCGTGCGAAAGAGGCGGAAGAGATGAGGATACGACAGGAGCAGGAGGAGAAGGAGCGGCAGGAAGAGGAGGAAAGGTTGCGGGTGGAGGAGGAGGCGCGGCAGGTTGGGACTGACTGGCTGCCTTTCCATTCGCACGTCATATGGCGCTATAATTGGACAATGTGTTGCTGGGTGGTTTTTATTTACCGAGTGATTGTCGTTTATTCTGAGATTTTTTTCTTTACTCAATCACTGTCTGCGATCGTGTGCTCCCTCCCACCCACTTCCGCCTCACAGGCGGCGATCGCAGCCAAGAAAGCTAAAAGAGCGGCAGCCAAGGCTGCAAAGAATAAATAGATCGGTCATCATCGCCGTGAACTAGAAAACATGTGTGATGCGCATCAGCCGCGCATTTAATACAGTACTCTCTTCCCATATAGTCCGTTACTAGCGCCATGCATTTAATTACCCGCCACGCACTTCCGCGATGGCCATGCGGCTTGATTGGGGGGTAAAATGCTGATTATTCAACAACACACCACGGCGCGTTATTCACTGACGTGGGCGCCTTTATGAGCGGCATGCCCCTATCATTGGGGGCACACACGTTGGACTTGCGGCCTACACTTTGCAGGCCGAAATTCGTGCATGTGCAGGTTATACACGCCTCTATACGTGGCTCGGTACACGTAGTATCGCGACAAACCGGAAAACTAATCGACACTGGGTTCTTTTCATGTTTGCACAATTGCACTAGTATTCGCCGACTGTGTTGCGCACGGCCGTCCACAGAGCGGTGACACCGAGAAAGGCATGTCGTGTGCACTAGGTTGTCTTGCCACGTTGCCGGGAATAAAATCAAGGAGCACGGGCTAGAGACCTATTGGGCTTGAGGGGCGGTTGACTTGGAGTGTAAGCACCCTAGCGCGCGGATCGTTGGCCTTTGAAGCTCGAGCATCGCCGGGCGTGAAAAATGGCGGGGAGCATTCAAAGTGCCCTACCACTGGCCTTTATTTGGCATGCGGCAAATGGCACGGCACCATGTCATCATGGGGCATGAAATGGGCAACGCCGTGAATAGAAGAAATATATAGCAACGATCAACCAACAGAAAAGGCAGGTCGGCCAAATGAATGTTGGTTGACCGCTCAAAATTTCGACATTGTAAGAACTGCTATATTCAGCTCATAATCTGGGCAAAAAATAGAAATTAGAAGCCATGCATCTTGTGTAAGATTCGTAGTTCGGAACAATTTTTTTGCAAGAATATATTGGGAATGCAAAAACATAATTTTCGGAGGTTTCATGAAATTATGATTACTTAGCACCGCTAATGGCATGCCACGGAATGAAACCAGCAGAAGGATAATTACAAGCCACTAAAGCTATCCTCTCCCTCTTCAGTTTCCTTTTCCTCTTCCTCCTTTTACTTATGCCTTTTCAGAGCCTCTCCCTCCGCAATCTAATCAGCCCATAGCTTCTCCTTCAATGCGTCCTCTTGCTCTTGCCTCGTCCACACCCTTTGCCGTTCCATCTTGGTTGAGGACTCCCAAATAGATATGCGGTCCAAGGTTCCACGATATTGGCGAGCGTTTTCCTCCTCCATCATCAAGTGCATATCCCCACACTCAGTTATCCCTATGCCTGCCATGGCGACACTACGGTCAGGGGTATCGAAATGCATTTCAGAAATAATTGATCCACTTACGATGGCTAAACAAAAGATAGGGGAGATTGGGAGCTTGCACAAATGGCGCCACTCCCGCAAGTCAAGTCGATCACAACCCCCTCATCGGGGGCCGCGCATAGTCCAAAATGCGGCGCGCGACACTGACCGGATTTTGGTACGCATCCAAGATGTCACCCTCGAATATGAAGGGCTTCGCCACCGGTGGGGATTGAAACGATGTGAGGTAGCGCTCGGGATCAGCGGGACATGGCACGACAAACCTTCCCACGTCGCCCTCCCCGAGCCTCGATGCCTGACTTTTCATAGTCCCATATGGACATTTTACTATCGTGCGTGAACATGAGCGTCCACAAACTGTTATTGTTTTCAGCTGGCTACCTCTCAGCACTTTCTCGCAGAGCAAAAAAAAACAGATACTCGAATTTGCAGAATGGAATATAGAAACTACATGGTACTTGTCGGACTCAAGCAGGTTTAGTTATCATTACCTCAAGCACGCGTGTGTCCGGTGAAGAAACGTCATCGTAGTCGACTAGAAGATTGGAGATTCCACTAACGGAATAGAAATCCTATAATTATACCAACGTCACATGATGTTGTATGGAAAAAATCTATATGCCGTTCGAATTACAGCAAAGGTGTTGACCTCCGCTTACCTTTGAGGTCATGACTTGGGTTGCCGACACTGGATTAGGATGTACGGCATCCGATATGGGCTCGTTATCACCTCCCGCCTAAAGCAAATAAACATAAAGCATATTGAATATGAGAAATGTAAAAGGTGGTACGACAGAAATTGAGACCATAGGGCGTGCGGATTTAAACACAGTTATTGAGCTCTTACATTAAGAAAAATGACTTTAGCTGTCGACTCGGGTTGGTGATGTGCGCATTCCGCCTCAGGTTCTAAATCAAATGAGACTTCGGTTGTCGTCTCGGGATGGGGATGTGCGCATTCGGCCACGGGTTCTTGATTAGCTACAAACTGAAGCACATAACATATGTTGAAAAACAACAAAAAGAACGCGGTAAGAAACAAAACTGAAAAAAAACTGAAACCATATGGCGTGAGGACTCGAGCAAAGGCATTGAGGTGGTGACTCGGTGACTTGGGTTGCCGACTCAGGAATGGAATGTACGGTGTCTGCAATGGGCTCTTCAATAGCGCCCGCCTAAAGCACATAAACATATATTGAACATGATGCAGCCTCTGGGTAACCTCCTCATCACCATGGAAACGTTTCACGGGGAGCGCCTTTGCGATGGAGCTCTACTCCCGCAAGACTCCTTGTGTCACATCGAGATTTGCCAACGTTGACAAAAATTGGAGGTGGAGGTCATCGCCCCCGTAAATGAGAGTGCACCATAACTTCTCGTCTTGAGGAAAGGATATTAGTAGAGGCTCGAAGCGCTTCGAAGGAGCAAGCGCACTCGGCGAGACGTTGCAACATGACGGTTCGAGCGAAGTTGTGATCTAGCAGGTTGACCAATCTAGACTGTGTTTTATTGAAAAAATCGCAGTATTTAAATGTAAATAATATGTACACAATTTTGCATAGTGTTTTGTTGCGGTCCAATGCAGCTTGCCAATTTATGTTGCAATTTGCTTTTTACTTCAGAAAAATACAATCCCCCCCTCCCCACCCCCTAGAAATGGTGTTTTTGAAAAGGTATTTTCTTTTAAAAACGTCCAATAACAGTCCGTAATATGATGGTTTCGCGATGTGGGTCAAATTGAAATATTGAAATATTTTACTCCAATACCGGTAAACCGGCTGGAGTCTCTGGGCCCCCCCTTTTGCTATGCCATACAGGACTTACTAGCGTGAGGTAGACCGTGAACCACTAATCCCAACCTCTCCAATGGCAGTAACGATATCGTCTAAAACATACCCGTACCAGTATCCAAGTATTTACTATTTTCTGACCTATACTAATTTTTTTTTTCCTGGATACAGTATGAAATAAAAAATGTCGCTATTCTCCACGATACGCGGCCTGCTCCAGCCGCGGCGGGGTTGCCGAGCAGCAAGGCTGGTCAGCTTGAGCTGGTCGAGTCGAACCTGCCTGACCTCGGCTCCTGTGCGACTCCGGTCGTGCCGGAGGTAGGGGGAAAGGCAGGTGGAAAACCCCCCTCGCGCAGGTCGTCGTCGGACTCGTCTCGATCCTTGCTCGACCCCGTCCGAGATATCGGAGATAGTGGTCGCTCTTCTCGGCGCGACCCTCCACCTAGTCTAGCCTTCTCCCCCCCCGCGGGGGCTGGGAGGAGAAAAAGCGAGGCTGCAGACGATGTTCGGCTGGCTCTCCTGCCTCCGAGCCAGATGTCTCTTGTCCCCTGTCCGTTTGCCGTCTGGTTCCACCACCCATCTAATCGCGATGTGCTGGCCGCACTTGTCTCCCCCGGTGATTTACGTTGTTAAGGGGCCGCCTATACGAGCAGTGTGCTGTTGCGATAACCCGGGGCACACTGCCCGAGGCAGCCTGTCGATAACCGGGTACCGACTAGGGGAGGGGGAACGGATAATGCCAAGGGATCGGCTATCCTCAAAAGATGGTGGGTACGGGGATATTTAACCAAAAAACCCCCCGTACCGGGTTTTTCCGGCGGCGGATGATCCTCCCGACCTCCGCCGCCAGACCGTGCCGCTCCTCCGGCTGCGACTCGCCTCCGTCCTGCGTGTCTTCGGGCCTCTCCCCCAAGGGAAACCAGAAGGTTTCGCAGGGCTGGTGGCTGCTAGCGAGCGCCGTGCCCTAGCGCTGCTTCCCAGCTGTCCGCCGCCAGCTCCAACACCCTCGTCCCACCGCTGATCCGTCCGTACCCCTCTTCGCCAAAAAATATTTCGCAAACGCCGCCCCCGCCCCATCGTCGGGAGAGTATCTGTGAGTATTTAGTCGCGGAAAAAACATATCGGACTGGCCGAGCGGGAGATCCTTGTGCCGGTGTACGGATATTATGTTTTCCAAAACCCTCCGTACAGGGCTTCCCGACAGCTGCTCATCCCGCGGATCGCAGCTGTCGGTACCTCGTTCAGCCCCCTACCGTGCCAGGCCTGGCACGGCTATGGGGTTACCAGCGCCCACCGCGTGGAGGTAGAGGTAGGTGCCGACGGGCCTGCGAGCGCACCCCCCTCCGGGGCCGCCGCCGCTGCGCCGCCGGCGGGCGCCTGATGTGGGTCACTTAATCATTCGGGAGGGTGCGAAACTTTATGGTTGGGACTCAACCAACTTTTCTCGTGGTTGGCTCTTGAGCGTTGATTATTGAGCGTATTGGCGGAGCGGGTGTGCGGATACAACATGTTTAGGGGTTGCTAGACCTGCGCGAATGTGGCAGATTTTGAAACCCTAAAAACTTTAGTTGGCTGTATGAGGGCTTGGATGACATCGGATGGCGGATTTGACGCAAAAACCGGCCGGTAGGCGTACATTATATTGAAAATTACTCCATGAACTTGGTGATTTTATCGTCGTCGGCTAATTCGTTATCTGTAAGAATCTGTGTACATGTCCTTTTTTGTGTCGTGTCATATCCCGGAAAAAACAATTACCGTGACACATCCACAAGGTGTGAAAGGGGAACGTCATTTACGACTACGACAAGGTCATAGTTCTCGATACTATTTCCGAGAACTTATGTTTACTTGGGGGAAGGGCTTCCATGTGCAATTTAGTTTGCTCGAATGGGACACCGTACGGCAAAGTTGGGCTTTTTTAATCCTCTCATGTTGTGGTTCTCCCGGCCCCAATCCCACCACGTCAAGCATCTTAACGGCACATGCCATCACACCCATGTGTTCCCATGCTTGCGGACAACATCATTAAAACCGCATGGTCTGCGGCCGATTTCGGGAGTATTCACGAGCCAAAGTGTGGAAAATCAAAATTCAAGGGCGCCCGAATCATGGTATGCCCCAAAATCGGGGTTGGCCCGCAAACCCTAATACGTCAGTTCGCAGCCGTGACGGGCCTCACTTGTGCCGCGCTTCTCCCTTTACTTCACCGTCAACACAAGTTTCGTTCCGCCTTTTCAACGAGGTAAAGTTCAGTCAAACCCTAGAAGCCCTACATGATAAACACCCGCCCTACGCGAAAGGCCCTATTTCACAAGTAACGGACTTTATGGGAAGCATAGTGTATTTGTGCCAATGAAATAACAACGAAAGTTTTGCTTCCCATTTGTGCGTGCCGAAATGTGTGCCATTAAGTGAACAACTGTATTATGGCACGAATACACCACAACGACGGTATGCCACATTTTCTAGGCTTCTGGTGCAAAGGAAGCCACCACAGCGAAAAAATGTATATAATAGTCCTTGATAATGTGTTAAATGCATTAAATTGTCCTAATTCAATGTTCTTCAAGCCATTTCTTGTGGTGAAAGGGAAGTTAAAGTTCATGGCCAATTAATTTACTTAGCAATTTAATTTAATTTACTTCGCTATTTCTACGCCTCGCACTGTCCGTTGGTATCAAGTGTAGCTCCGATCATTCAGTAGTGCTGAGTTGCATATGTGAATTATGAGTTGCGTATGTGAATTATGACAGTATGCGTACTTCGTGTTCATTGATGGGCGAGCAGCATAGCTCATAACGTTCCACATATTCTCTCGAATAGCGCCGTCATTTCATGCAATCCGCACATGCACACAATGTGCTTATTACAATACATTCAATATTCGTGTTTGAGTATAAGCATGGATAATTACGCATGTAGACAAAACAAAAGCGGAAAAAGTTAGGAGAGAAAGATATATTTTTCTACATATTCACCGATTGAATATGTATTTGCCTCTAGTATTAGGTTCTTTTTATTCTATAAAGTATGTTAGTTCACGAACATAAAAAACCATCAGGCAAAAAAACTCGTATTAGATTCTTTTTATTCTATAAAGTATGTTAGTTCACGAACATAAAAAACCATCATGCAAAAAAACTCGGTTCCATATTTGTTACCGACATTGCATAATTTTTAACGCATTGTTTTTTCCTAGTTATTTTCGAAGAGAACACACACCATCCTCCACCATCACCGTGAAGAAATGACACTTATTATGTAAGTACTTCCTCAGTAGTAGGATCACGTTTGTAAGAAAGACCGCCTTAGCTCCCATCAACGCACGCGAGGTGGGGGCTTGAGATTCTTTGATCACGCTTCGTGCCAGACGATATCGCCCGACGTGATGGCGTGAGTTCCCTTTGCGGTAGACCCGTGGTGGGATCCCTAGCTAGATACCCGCCGCAACAGCCGACTTGAATTTCTAATTTCGAAAGGCAAGAATCAATGCGGTATCTTTCGGTCACATATGCACTAATAGTCTAAACCACATAACAATATCTCATTATGACGCATTTGCCGCCGCTTAGCACATCACATTGTTAGAAATTAACAACATGGCACCTAGCAAATGCGTTATTGGTTTGCGTGAGTGATCAAACAAGCCATCCGAGGTTTAAAAGAACATCCACCCATTTACATGCCCACCTAACGGGGACGTGAGTCGCTTGCTACTCCTCTCCAACAATAACAATTGCCATGCTCATGTCCGACAAGGGACCACCCCGCGTGCCTCCGGTCCCCCTAGTGAGTGGGCACTACCGCTCGATCAAAAAATTATATATGTCAATCTCAAATATCATCGGCAATTAAATATTTTGCACCTTACTAGGACAGCAACACTATTTTTTCATATCTCTTCAATTCAGCGCCAATATTCCTAGGAAGCCTGAAAACATTCTTCGTTGTCTCTCATATAGAAGTCCACCCATCGAGTGATAATCTCCCCCAAAGCAAAATCCGGAGGTATGTTATACACTCCTCTAATATACAAACATGATCAATAATTTGAAAATGTCTTACATCGATTACCAAGTTTGAGTTGGCTGATGTTTAAGGCTTATACTCGATGACTTGTGTCATAGTAGACGGCGTAACGGCGCCCGCCGGCGGCGCCACGACATATAACGGCGGCGGCCCCGGTGAGGGTGCGTTCGATAGCATGTCGACACTCACCCCTACCTCCACGTGGTGGGCGCTAGTAACCCTATTATAGCCTTGCCCGGCCATGCACGGTAGGGGGCTAGGCGATGAGTTGAGCCGAAAACTGTGATCAGCGTGATCAACAGCTCTCAAGAAAACCGTGTAAGTACATAGGGCTTCAAAAGATTTTAACAACCAACAGTTTCAAGAACAATAAATACCCCTCGAATATTCAGCAAGGCTAGGGATCGATACTATGATCCGGACAATAATGTCAATGCATTTCGTGGGGATTTTGGAGACCCCGTATGCGAAATCTCTTGTAAAACATCGACGATACCACTAATCCCTAGTCTATTATCTTGCTCAGGGGTTGGGGCATGTGTCTCAAGAGATTTTTGGCGGCGAGAAGAGTACGGACGGATCTATAGCGGAAGGCGGTTGTTGGAGCTGTCAGTGGACATTTGTAAAGGAGCGCTTAGGCGCACATAGCTCTCGTTGGACTGCGACTAGCCATCTGGATGTCAAACCTCCCCAAGGGGCGATTGAGCCACGACGCTAAGCATGCCGGTGGAGAGTCGCAGCCGGAGGAGCGGCACGGTCTAGCGGCGGCAGTCCTCATGATCCGCCGCCGCCGGAATTTCTTGGTACGGAGGGTTTGGGTCATAACATCCGCACCCAACGTCTTTCGAGGAAAGGCAACTCGATCCATGTGCTCGACAAACCCCTCCCCTAGTCGGTACCAAACAAGTCAACATGACTGCCATATGCCATGTGCTCGGGATCATATTTGTCGGAATCGGGAGCGGATAGTTGCATGTAGGTCGTGCCGGCCCCACAAGGGGGCCGGTTGTGGTGACTAGAGAAGTGAGAAGAGAGATGTGGCGGCCGGCGAAGGCACTGGCAAGGCCGGCCGACCGCCACTAATAGGGAATAGAGTACCGCTAATAGCATTACACTAAGTACTAGGATGACAAATAGCTACCTTGTACATAAGCACTAGGCAACGGGATGCTAGTGCTAACACCCCCCCTCAAGGTAGCAGAGGTCTTGACGTCGTCCTAGCTTGCGCCGATGAAGGTGCCATCTTGACCGAAGGTGTAGTGCTTGTAGCGTGTGTCTAAGGCCGGGTAGGTGTAGCGACATGCGCGCATGGGAACGTGCCGCTACCGGCGGCGAGTTGCCGATATGAAGTTGTTTCAAATGTATTGTGTAATGTACTAGTGTAACACGTAGCGGGAAAAACTGTCCACGGGCGAATTAGCCGACGCATGAGAGCAACCTGCAATGAAGAGCAAAGCCAACATGGCTGTTAGGAGCGTGTAGACACGCAAAAACATAGACGGGCGCTGCTCGTGTCGACTCCCCCCTTTCGCCGGGGGAAAGGCAAGCTCCCCGCTAAGTTTGGTGAGCGTTGCGGTGTTGCCTCGGGAAAACATAATAACAAAAGTGGTTAAAGTACGCAAGGGCCGAAGTTTCGCGGGTCGGTTGTAAACAACTAGATCCGGTCGAGAGCATCGATAGGTTGAAGGCTAGGTGAGGCTAAAAGCTTGATGGGGCAAGCGTGGCGCCGGGCGCTTTACACACGCTCTTCTCCTTTCTACGCGGGAGATGGCAAGACAGTCGCGGACAACCAGCTCGAAGGCGAAGCGTGGTGTCGGTTGGACGATGAACTACTAGCGTGCCGCCGAGCGCTTTACACACGCTCTACTCTTTTTTACGTGGGAGTAGGTAGGACTAGCGTGGCGCAAAGCGCTTTACACATGCTCTTCTCTAGTGTAATTTGGTGGAGAGGCCATAACATGTCGGAATCGGGAGCGGATAGTTACACGTAGGTCGTGCCGGCCCTACAAGGGGGCCGGCTGTGGTGACTAGAGAAGTGAGAAGAGAGAGATGGCGTACGGCGAAGGCACCGGCAAGGCCGGCCTACCGCCACTAATAGGGAATAGAGTACCGCTAATAGCAGAACACTCAATACTAGGATGACAAATAGCTGCCTTGTACATAAGCACTAGGCATATGGATGCTAGTGCTAACAATCTTGAAAGCACACCGCTCGTAAATGCGGCCCCTTTGGCAGCGTCGTGTACCACCGGGGAGGGGTACGGTCGGTACGGACATGTGTTGGAAGAGAAACTGCGGCGGGCCGGCGGGGACGAGAAAAATTCTGGCGCCCTGTGGCAAGAGCGTCACACGGAAACGGTTTCTAGCTAAGATCTCCCTCTCAAAAAAATAGTATCCTACCGTCACTATACACCGTAATAAATTCCAAAGTATTGGTACAATACCACTGAACCGCAGAGCATGGATGAGTCGGGCGCTCGAATGAGCTTATGCCTCGATCGTCTTAGCTTCGAGCTTGGCCACCCCATAAGCGATGTAAGATGGCATAATTTGACTCCTATTCGCAAAATTCTTACAGTATTGGGGTTTAACGGTTAGTTAACGTACCATGTTGAGGCCGCCGAAGGCAACGCGCGGAGACAAAGCGTCATAAGCGCAGTAAATTGCCCGCGGCGGACGTGCACCTGCTTTACCTCTAATGCAGCCCCTTTAGCTGGTAGGAGCCAGCTTCTGCCTTTACGTTCGCTCAATCGGCTCGCGCAACCGACCCACCCTTCCCTGATTAAGCGCTTATTAGAATTAACACCTCTGTAGTATTGTTTTAGTGCATGTTTATCCAAAATGTAAGTCAGTTGTCATCTTTGACATGGTCTGACTCCCATCGCAGTCGCCAAATTATTCATCTTATTATACAGTGGCGATACGTATAGTGTAGACATGAAGGGCATGCAGTGCTAGGATTGTACTCATATCTGCCCGACCAGAATGGATAGGTTTGATGGTCTTTGTACACTAGAAACATGTTTGCCCAACCGTGCTAAGCCGTGCTTATCTACGCATTCATCAAAAGCATGACGTTGTCGCGTGTTTACCTTTAATGGGCCAAAATTACATGTGTCTTCGCCTTCAAGCAAGAAGCTAAGGTTTGGCACCCGCAACATGATCTCCATGCCATTCTCGAAGGCCCCTTCCAACACTTGCAACCCAAGGTGAGTTCCTTCGCCGTCACATATTACCACCGCTTGTTGCCCTTGTTGCTCTGACCGGGGCTTTGCCATATGGGCGGCTGGCTTGAGAACGGTCTGAGTGTAATCCATTAGCCCGTCTGAATTAAGGCTGCCTTTCTTGTTGTGGTTGAAACGCCAGCCTAGCTTCTTGCCGTTCACTTCCGTCTCTAAGCATGTTCGCGTTTAGCTAATCGTCATGCTATTGCCATAGCGTTCTTGAGCCACGGCGTTCTTTTGCGAAAAACAATGTATGGAGGTAGTGCCTCGCCAATGCCGTTGCGCCCGCACGTTGCAGTCGTTGTTGAACTTTGTTTTGTTACCATGCACTCGCCACGGTCTGACACCCCATCACGGACATTTCTATCTGACTTCCGCTTACCGCCTGTTGTGCAGTCTAGCTCCATTCCAGTCTCATCGAATGAGAAGATGCGTTCCGGATGGGTGATAGTCAACATTTCGCTGTAGGGCTTCGCGCTGTCGTAGTTGAGGTTTAGCTCTGCCACACCTTCCTTCACTAACACATCTGCCGCAATGTTGTAATACGTTTCCCAATTCTCCTCTGTCATCCACTTCGCGCGTGTCATCTCCAACGGTCGTTCTGCGCCAGTGACAAAGCCGTGCCGTGACATGAATCTTTGATACCACCCAATCGTTGCTTGTCCATTGAGAAAACTGCTGCATAAATGGAGTCTCTTACAACCTTTGTTGCCAACGCTAAGATATCACGTCTACGAACTGGCATTTTCCTCTTTCGCAACTCTCGAATCACCCGAGCTATGCGTTTTTCCAACTAGAATAAAAAAAGGCATGAAGACGCCTCCGGGCTTCTCCGGCGGCTGTGACTCTCCGGTAAGATTGGCTTCTTCTAGCTTACGCATGAGTTGGCGGTGACTTATCAAAATACCAGATTCACGTAGTTCTTCACCGGCACGTGTCGCTGTAGCTGAGATACTGATGCCTTGGTTGTCCATCATGTGTTGCTGAGCCGCTTTAATTGCCTGATAAACTCAGTCGCGGTAATCTATCCACGTTGGCGCTCCTTTAAATCGCAGGTGAAACTCCTCCTTTGCACGCTTTGCTCCAAACGCTTTAGTCTTCCGGCCAGTATCCCCCCTCTTGTGTGCACCCCTGTCCGCACCAGTGATGTGTTGCCAGTCATTTTGTGCTGCTACTCCCTCGATATTATTCTCGTCTTGTGTAGCCGGTGGTGTCGGTTGTATGTTTTCCTCTTGGGAGGCGGCCGATGCCAAGTCGAGTAAGTCCTTCATTTTTTTCGTCCCCCTGTACACGCCCATCTCTAGCGCGCCGTAATAAGGCGAGCCCACTGTTACTCGGAGCTCCTTGGCAACGGCCAAACCGGCTGCCAACATACCAACACCGTCCTCCCTCCCTTGAGCCCAACGACTGCACGCTAGCTGAAAAAGTTGTTCTTTTTGCTTTTTGTCGAGGTTGGCGTAAGGGACCGACTGCCTCGTCGGTCGCTCGACTCCCACCAACACACGCACATGCTATGTTCCCGACAATGGTAAAGAGGAGCCCATGGACGAACGTGGCTTGGCAGCCACCCGTATTATGTGCGAATCATATAATAACTACGTTTCAGGAAGCCGTCGTCGTGTGAGTATTTGGCACGCATAGGGGGGATATAGCACGTGCGGTTTGATGGGTGCTTGCATGGGCTTTTCAAAAAATAGTATTGAATTCAAAATACTCGGCGCACATATACATGTTAGAGCGGCGTCGACTCGCATCGTGCAACGTCTCATTCATACTTGCCACAAACGCATGGACCCGGCAGTCCACTCAATTGATTGTCGATTGGTGTAAAAAGGGCAGCTTAAAGACCGAGTTTGAGGCTAGTGGGGGCTTGGTGGGACAAGTGGTGTTCGGTGCGTTAGTTGCAAGATCGAGCGATGCGGCATTGATCGCTTGACCCGCACCAGGGCGTGGATTCGACGTTTTTTTGGCATTTCGAGTCCTTCGAATCTATTTTTTTCATACCCGACATGTCCCAAACCTATAACTCTCGAAGGTGAATTGAATTGAGAACTTCTTCCAATGTTTGTGAGATGAGTGAAATCTTTAACGCGTGTGTCCCGGTCTATTGAGATACTGTGAGTGACAAACACCCACTTGAATTGAAACCTCCCGCCCATCGTCGTGAATGCGTATGAGTCATACAATCGACTATGGCGAGTTGCGGCCGAATTTCCGAGTTAGAGTACATAGTGAGATACTCTGCACGGTGTGACACGAATGCATGATGAGATACGAAGTGAGACACTATGTATAGGAATAAGATCAATTACAGTCGGTTGATTCTGATTTTACCAAATCCAATTCTATCCCATACAACTTGGCAAAACCCTCCGTCGCACAGTGCCCGTATTCTGTGTGTTGACAGGTGTGCTTTAGGGGCACACCACCCTCGGGCACTGTGCTTCATCACCGGGAATTTTATTAGGTCGTGCGAAAATGTTTGCAAACTGCATGCTTTAATGTGAAAGTGATTTTTGGAATCTACATGGCCAGTGTAGATTTCAATCACCGCTTTCACATTAAAGCATGCAGATTGCAAAGTGCATGCATTTACGATAGACAATACGGAATATTACAAATGTGTTACATGAACTAGCTCCTCTAGCTCCGCTGATATCACGTTCCCAAAAATTAGTATCCGCTCCGCTAAAATCACTCCGCTCAAGAAATGCAACGTACAGCTTCACAAAGTCCTTGTCTCCCTGCGAATTATAAATAGAGAAAGCGAAGTCAATACACATAAAGAAAAGTAAAGTAAATATTTACAACATGATTAGAGCGAAGCCATTATGTTTCTCACCTTACAGTGATTTACGGAAACCACCAATGCATGATTACGAGTGGCGAACATTCCTTGACTTCGACGCACATCCTCCCAACATTATTCTGATCATCCTCGTTGCCCCTTGGCTAGGTACGACAAGTCGAATTCTCCAGACGCCATGCCCAGCTCGCAACGCCCATTCCACACATTGCCTTTCCACACATAACACACACGCAATTATTTAAATACACAATGTGCACATATTTTCACACAGCCCGTCACACACCAGCACGTACAAACACAAGTACGTTCTCTCCCCTCTCTCTATCTTTCTGTTCTATTCCTCTCAGTCAGTTAATTTCCGCACAGTCAACACAATCTGGAATGTCGCAACTATTTTAAGAAGCACGATACAAACACTGTTTGCATACAGTCAGACACATGCGCAACACACAGTTATTCATACACACAATATGAATATATTCCCACACAGCCGGCCACACACATGCACGCAAAGACGCGCAGAATCTCTCTCTATGTTTGTCTATCTAACACACACGTTTCTCAGACAATTTTCACTCGATGTGACAGACAGATAGACAGACACACACATTTGACCAACAGAAAGTGACATTTTCACACACACTGCACATACACGCATTTGCACACACACGCACATGAAGTCAATGAAGTCAAAAGTATCTTTTGCCATATACATTACACAATACTTCCGTCTTCAGAAGACCTACATCAACAACCTGTTAGGTCCCAACTATATACATTTGCAAGGACGGACTGTAGTTCACAAAATATTATTGTGTACAAGCTCGGCTGCAACAAGCAGTCAAGCACCCGGCACTGCAGTTTCGAGAGGAAGCCAGCAGGGGGGACGTACCGGTACAACTTGTTAATAAAGATACTTCCAACGGTGTCGCTGCTAGTTGCTGCCTCGGCGAGGCCGTGAAGACAGTGCGGCCGGTCATCCGGCTGGTCGTTCTTGTTTCCAACGAGCCGGGGGGGGGGGGGGGGGGGGGGGGGGGGGGGGGGGGGGGCGCAAGCTGTCGCGCAGAGGGATGCCCTCGACGTCAGTGGTTGACACGTCACAGCTGCCTTACGGGGAAGAGTTTGAATATGGCCCACTGCAATCGTTGGGTGCTGTGACGGCGAAGGGTAGGGCGGCGCCGGACCCCTCCATTTCCGTCCCCGCCGCTGTTGTGACGTTTGCAACATAGCGGGCCGCCATTTCTGCACAATCACATGGATATCACTCGGTGTTTTAAAACAATCGCAGCCCGCGACTACAAATGTTTCCCGGTAGCAACAAATTAGACACGTAACTCTACACCTCGTGGCAGTCTTTTATGTGGGAAGTGTGGCAGGGAGTGTTAGATTGGAAAAGTGCAGTGCCGGGGGCGAGTTCTATAAATACTTACCGTCTACTCGCAGCAGAACATCATCGAAAAACATGCCGTCCCCGAAGGAAACCATTCTCGGATGTCGCCTCAATCCCTCCCCCGCACACGTAGCCGACATAACCACCACTCGTCGAAATTAGAGTCGACTAGGTGCAGAGTGCGCTGAGAGGTATGATTACCTACGCCACGATTGAGGGTGGTTGACTGCACTGCGGGTCCCATCGTGTAGAGGTCATATATGTATGGCCTAGAAAAATACAGTCGGAACAAGACTTGTGAATCACGTCCGGGCACCTTTCGGGATGCATGTGCAGCCTACCTGCGGGAATCGTTGTGATATCGGACATTTGATTTTCCTCCCTACGCGCTTGAACTGCGCATTGACCGCCCAATGCGCCTCTTTGCGATGACATGGCAGATTGGCGCGTGCTCCCGAGATTTTCTATCATGTTGCCTTTGTACTTTACCAAGGCAACGCGGAAGTAAAGCGTGATAACGGCATGCGAGGATGTACGGACGTGCGGTCCGCAACCCTCGTGGCAAGTGCAATAAACCTCGTGGCGGAATAGCGATGCACTCTTTTCCCTCAACCAAATCTACTCCGTACATTCCCATTGAAATCATATCCAGGGCGGGGATACGAGGGCTACGTGGATTTGGCGAATTCGCGCGAGACAGAGATACTCCGTTTCCATTGGATGACATGTGCGATACGAGACAGAATCTTTGACAGCTGTACCCGGGTGAATAAATCTGTATCACGCTTGTTTGCGAGATGAAACCCAAAATTATTGCTTACAATGCGGGATGGATATGTTGTATTATGTTAGGCGCCCGCCGGCGGCGCAGCGGCGGCGGCCCCGGAGGGGGGTGCGCTCGCAGGCCCGTCGGCATCCCCTCACCTCCCCGTGGTGGGCGCTGGAAACCCCGTAGCCGTGCCAGGCCTGGCACGGTAGGGGGCTAAGAGGGCCGACAGCTCGATCCGTGGGATCAGCAGCTGTCGGGAAAGCCCTGTACAGAGGGCTTTTGAATAAAATAATTTCTGTACACTACCGGCGCCAAGATCTCCCGCTCGGCCCGTCCGATATGTTTTTTCGCGCACAGATACTCCTAGATACAGCCTTACTTTTAGGAGTGGGACCTGTACTACGGCAGCGTTTGATGGCGAGGAGGGTACGGCCGGATCAGCGGTGGGAGGCGGGTGTTGGAGCTGGTGGTGGCCAGCCGGGAAGCAGCGCCAGGAAAGGGCGCTCGCTAGCTATCGACCAGCCCTGTGCCGGTCGAACCCTACCGAGGGGTGAGGCGAGACACGGCACAGGACGGTGGCTAGTCGCAGGCGGAGGAGCGGCTACAGGAGGCGGCGGCGATCCTCAGGATTAGCCGCCGCCGAAAAGCCCTGTACGGAGGGCTTTTTTGGACACTAAAATAATGTCCGTACCCGGCGTCGCGCAAGTTGGGGAGCAGCACCAGGGTAGGGCGCTCACTAGCGCGCCGCTACGTCGTCCAGCGTCATCTCCCGGGGGGAGGAGTCAGCTGGGACGGCAAGGAGGACAGTCGCGACGGGAGGAGCGACACGATCTGGCGGCGACGACCCTTTGGGTCGGCGCCGCCGGAAAACCCGGCACGGAGGGCTTTGCTTAATTCCGGGCGCCCGCGGCCCGCCGGATCCGGCTACGGTGACCTGCCCCCCCCCCTCTTCGACACCCACTACCCCGACAGACCTTAATACTCCTATGAGTCCTTGAGCGTGGGCCCGGGTGAGCGCGGAGGCCCCCGCTCAAGAACAGGCTGCTCGGTGGACGCGCGATCAGAGGGGGGAGGGTACGGCCACAGGCCGGAAAACCGACAGGTACCCGGGTACCAGACAGAGAAAAAACCGGGGAAATGAGCGGGGAAAATTCAAGCGCGGAGGCAGGAGCGCTAGTTTTTTCTATGTCTGTGCGTCTCGGTCCCCCCCACCTGTCCTCGAGGTGATGGGGGACCTCGACACGGAGGACCGCCGCGTCGGTGGACGCGGCAAGACCTTGGGGCGGGGTCTACGGGATGGAGCGGCGGGATCGACGAGCGACCGCGCGAGGAGGGGTTTTTTGCCAGCCTTTCCCCTCCTACCTTCGGCAAGACCGAAGTCACGCGGGAGCTAGATTAGGCTGGCCCGTCGTCCCTCCCGAACGCCGACCGGCCTAGGCCGGTCGACACCCCGGTTCGGCGGGAGCGGGCCGTGCATCGTGAAGGTCGAGCAGCAGTTTAGTTTTGCATTTCTAGACAAGTGGATTTATTTTTAGATCTGTTTTTCTTGATTACAAAATTATTACGCTGTTACTGCTTAGGTGGGGGGACTGTGGCAATTACTGCGGTTGCTTACAGTTATATAACTCCCGAGGAACGTCGGCACACATTGCAGATAGGTGTGTCGATAAGAAATGTACCTGGTCGGAGAGACCCGGGCCCAACTTGCTAAATAAGTCATGTATGGCGGAAGTAGAGTGGCCCGTGAGACAGCAGCCGGTCCAGTTTGCCGGGTCATGTTGTAAACAATTTCAATTTCAATTTCAATGTATTATGTTAAGGAGTGAATTGATTACAAGCCATTTTAGTTTTCCTCCGAGGTAAGATAATTTCTCAAAAATAGGCATGGGACTCGAAATTACCCGGGTACCCAATACCCGGTTCCACGCCCTGACCCGCACCAAGTTTCGTTGACCAAAAGGTTGCTGCCTAGCACCAATCTTACCCCATACTGTCCTAGAATGTCATTAAGCCCTAATGAAATACCATGGATGCCCTAAGGGTGAAGTAATGTGAGTAGTTGTGGTCTACCAGTCACTTGTATGGGGCAGAGTTAGTCGGCCTTGACATTAGAGATACCATTGACAATGGAGATGTTAACGGGTACCCGGGGTAGCGTGGCGATACGTAAGGATTACAGTGCAGACATGACGGGCATGCTGTGCTAGGATTGTCCTCGTATCTGTCCGACAAGAATGGATAGGTTTGCTCATCTATATGTACATTAGAAACATGTTTGCTCAGCCGTGCTAAGCCGTGCTCAGCTTCCCGTACGTTCGCGCCGTGCCATGCTGAGCTTCGCAACCCCGCGCTGACACTGAGCAAATATAGTTTGCCAGCAGAACATAATCCCGCGCAGACGCGGCACTGCCACTGACTGCCGCTTTTTCCTGCTTCGAGGCCGCAGAGCAACCCTGGGGCGAACTCGAAAGCGAGGTCATTCTCGCTATTGAATAATCTACCGCTGCCTGTATTCATACGTATCATTCCAGACTCGCTGGCTCGGCTTTTCTCCGCGTCGCTGTACAGCCGACGACCCGACCGCCTGTCGCACTTACTCGCTAGCTATACCTGATCAGCCAAGTCAAGGAGGAGAAGCGACACGTCCAGCAATCCATCGCCACCGCTGCGACAAGCGCCCGCACTGGAGTCGGAGGTT
Source organism: Tetraselmis chui (assembly GCA_026401115.1). Lineage (NCBI taxonomy): Eukaryota > Viridiplantae > Chlorophyta > Chlorodendrophyceae > Chlorodendrales > Chlorodendraceae > Tetraselmis > Tetraselmis chui. Next base: position 196,893 of record JAPMLY010000428.1, on the reverse strand, counting down.
GTATCGATATTTTCCGAGCCGAGGCAGTTCATCTGAAAGCGTTCTGTGGCCGTCCGACGACTTCACCGCCGTTAAGCCTTGTTGTGTAACACGCCCGTACTTTCTATCCCACGTGACTGTCTCGTACAAAGATCGCAATAAGCAGTTTTTCTGTGGACCAGTCACGACAAATCTCAGCAGGTAACTTCTCTTTCCCCGGAGTCGTGAGAGAGGGTTTCAGCTGTCGGCCAACCTGCACAGCCTCGACAATTCGTGTGACTTGCCGCGGCTCAGCAACAACCTGAGCGACAATACTACTGGCTTGACCAGCGTCGTGTCATTTTGTTTTCGACATCAGCCAGTACGAACTGCTCTACTATCACCTATCTACAGTCAAGCAGCTACGATTCCGAAGCTTTTGGCATCCGTTCGCGCAGCCAGCCTCTTCAGCGTCAGTGTTACATTGGCGGTGCTGCCATCTACTACGACTGAAGCAGGGGGGTTTTTTTCGCCGACGCTCTTATTACTATCTCCTATATAGCGAGGCAGCTCGTCCATCAGTGAAGAACGGACTATATTGCCGGTGGCGGGCGCCCACTATAAAATCGAAGTTTTTTATTGTCTACGTCAGAATGTCGACTAGATGCCAGGCAAAGACCAAAAAAAAAGATGGGAGTCAATGTAAAAACAAAGCCAAGGAAAATGGGTACTGCCATGTGCACCAAAGCCAGGCTGTGGGGACAAATGAACCTACCACCCCCCCGCCGCCGACCGCCGACAGGGGCGGTGCATCGACGACTGTCGGCAACGGTAGTACTGGTCGTGCAGGGCCTACTACACCTAGGGACGCTTCTCACCGTCTGCTGTCTCCGGTGACTCAGGGAAACAATGTCAACGCTGGTTGCACAAGTGCCAACCCTCGCGCTTCGCCTCCACGCGTCAGCGGCAGTCCCGTTCCTGATGGTGGGGCGAACGGCTCCCGTACTGCTCCTCCCGCCAACGCCGCCTCTCCGATTGGCCCAACTGATGCTCTGGGCGATGAGGTGTGGAAGAAGCGCTGGGCGAAGGTTGATGACTTGAGGTCGGCTTGCAAAAAGCTTCTGAGCCAGCACAACCTCCAGTCCCCACATCGTGAAACTGGAGGCGAGGGAGACGTCAAAGACATGGATATTTTCGTGCTGAAACGTCGAACCATCGCCAGCCTGGGAAAGGTCAGCCCCGAAAAGCTGCCAACAGATATCCACTCTGACCTGAAACTTATGGCCTTCGTGACTCCTTTTAACAACCAGGACAAAGTAGGGATGCAGGCATTGGCCCAGGCTCTCCAACTGGGCTTCACGAGTAGCAGGACAACGAAAGGCGAGCTTTTGCGGGCAATCGTCGAGGCCGTCAGTGAACACCGGCACAATAACCTTAAGCGCGTGCGTATTTCGGAGGATGGCGAGAAATTTCGGCAGCGCCTCTTCCTCGGGGTGTGCCTGGCGGACGGTGCGAGACCTCGCGGCTTGGTGCACCTACTGTCACCGGGCCGATTTGCGGCCACATTTAAGGAGTTCCTGGAACTGGCGGCGGGGGATACGCTGATTCTGACGAGCGAGTCCCTCCCGCTGATGAAGAGCCGGCAGGAGTGGCTGGTAGGTCTCGGAAAAGCTCTGAAAGCCATCGACGAAACTGCTGGCGAAGAAACACGCAAGGGAGCGTTGAAGGATGCAAGAGAGGTTGTAAAGTCGGTGCTGAACCGAGTGCAATGGGAAATCGACGGGTGCTCCGACTACCCTGCTCTCTACGACGCTTTGGTGGATCACCACACAGGTGGGGAAGCAGGGCATGCATATGCATGTCCCTGCAATACCTGTATTTCTCAAGCCCTGCTGGTGTATTGACGAGGTCGGCGTCTTTTGTCGTTCACTCTTTCTGCCTATCCTATGTGGCGATTCCTATTAGTACACAGTATTTGCTTGCTATATATATATAAAATCCTTCATGTATATCATCTTTGTTCCGGTCTCTCTAAGTAAAGATGCCAGGGATCGTACGCGCTAGTGCTGGATGGAGCTGTGATTCTTCCCAAATTAAGAACAGAAAACATTTCTTAGAAAGATATAAGCTTCAGCAGCGGCCTGCCTGATCCTCAACCACCGCAATGCTTATGCACAGTCTACACCACAATACCCCAGTAAGGCCGCCATGGTCCTCATCACTAGGAACACAGGGCATTATCACCACCAATAAGTCCAATAATTCGTGAGAGATGTCGTATCAGGGCAGGCAGTCATGCATGACAGATTTCATGTAGTCAACCACCCATCTATCTATGAATTCACCCATTCACCCTTCCATCCATCCATCACCCTAATGGTCAATCACTCAGTCCATCCATCCGTTTGTCCAACCCGCTATCCAATCGAACTGTTCGCGACTCGTCAGTCTCTTCACCCATCTAGCGATTCAACATCACCTACCTTTTGATTATCAATTCATTATTCGATGACGCCTTTCATCCATCCGTACATATGTGTGTGACAGTGTGTGACATGCTCCGTATAATAGTGTGTGTGTGTGTGTGTGTGTGTGTGTGTGTGTGTGTGTGTGTGTGTGTGTGTGTGTGTGTGTGTGTGTGTGTGTGTGTGTGAAGTGTGTATGGGCAATAATTGCGTTAGGCACTGCTGTAGATGACCCCTCCTCGACTGTGCCTTGCGTAGAGCATGTGATGAAATTCTACAATGCGGAGCCAAACCGCATCGACATCGGCACCACTGCGCGCCCCGAGAACTACTTCAGCAGCGACAAAAGATTGAATCTGAGCGTGTTGCTGCAGCCGCAAAAAGAGGCTTTGGAGCAAGTACAGGATTGGGCTGATCAAGCCGTCCAACCTATGCGAGTATGGGCTAATCGCTCCACTGAAACCTCCCCACAAGGAGTTATACAAGTATCGTGATTGCTTCTGCTGTGCTGCTTCAGCTGTTCAGTATTCCGCGGCACATGTCTTAATCACGTGATACTTATGCTACGTAAGTTCCTGGTAGCTTGACCTGATACACTCTCTTCTGTGCTGTTTAACGTAGGCGGTGCGGGAGCTGGTGAGGCAACAACACCAGGCACTGACAACGCTCAGGACAGAGTTCCAGAAGGTTGTGAAGGAGTCTTACTGCCCACGCAACACCACCCTGGACGACACCGAGGTGTACGCCGCCCTGAAAATATGGATCGATCTGACTGGGCAGTTGAACACGTGCTGGACGAACGCCAACAATCCAGCGATCCTTGTTCTTCCCACGGGGATCGACAAGACTGGTGTCATCACGGGACTCCCCTTCATGGTGCCGATGAGCCACTCTCGGTGCGCATCCCACGGATCAATTGCTCACGCGTTGCTCGTTTGTGTTTATTGTCTAACGATGATCCCGTTTTTGCGTAACGACCATTTCAATTTGACTGTGTGTATGTGTGTGTGTGTGTGTGTGTGTGTGTGTGTGTGTGTGTGTGTGTGTGTGTGTGTGTGTGTGTGTGTGTGTGTGTGTGTGTGTGTGTGTGTGTGTGTGTGTGATGATCTGTTTTCACACATAGGCGGGTCTTGGTGGTGGCTCCCAATACCACCATAAGGGGCCAAAGCGGTGGCGCTGGGTCAGCTGGTGAGGGCCTCGTGAAGGATTTTGCTGATGCTGCGGGCAGCTTTTACGTCGAGGAAGGGTTTCTTCCGCAAGGCACAGCCCTTCCGAGGGTGAGCACAATGGCCGAGGATCCCACCGTCGAAAAACTGAAGGAATACGACGTGATCGTGACCAACTACCACCGTCTCAACTCGGACAAGCTGGATCAGATCCCGCGTGACATGTTCGATCTCATCATTATCGACGAAGGCCATCATCAGGAGGCTCAGAGTAAGGGCATACACTATTGTCGCAAGTTGTTGTCGGTTTCGTTGCTGGCAGGGTCACGTGGAACTGAAAGGGTTACGTGGAACTCCTCAGTAACCCTTTCAGCGGCTGAGCATGCTCGCACTTTATCCGTTACTGTTTGGCGGTTTATGATAATGTTTAGGGTTCCGGGCGTCCAAGAGGTTGTCCGAGCCCTGTCTATCCCTGTCCGGAGGTTCTATGTAACTTCCGCCATTCCTGCCTCCATTTTTCATTTGTGCAGCATACAAGCTCATCCGGGAACACTTTGCCGCTTCGTTTGTGGTCGCGCTGACTGCCACCCCTTGGCGCGGGGATCGTCAAGAGCTGGTGGGGGAGACCATATATACCTACCCCATCGCCAAGGCCATTGAGAACGCGTACATTAAGGCGAGTTTGACCGCTCTGCCGGGCTGCTCTATCTCTACCTTCTGCTGTTACCAGTAATTTACGACGCCATCAAACAGTGCTTGCTGCAAATGTCTTCCTGCGTTCCACCCGTCTGTCAGCGGTGCCTACGATATGCAACACTCCCCAAAAATCAATGAATGCGTTGCTACAAATAGTAACTACCTGTTATGCGGTTTAGTTTGTAGCACCGACTTCCCTTCATATCCTCTTGAGTTTTCAAAATGCTTCAACGAAAGCAGTGCTAAATTGTTTGGCTATGGTTGGCCTGGCTACGTCACCCGCAGAACATCGCGTATTGCCCCGTGCCGGTGGAAAGTTACGACAAGATGTCCAGTGTGGACGGAAGTTTGCTGTCTACGGTGGCGGGGTGGGAGGCCATTTGTCGGGACGGCGAGCAGCAGGCCGTCCAACACACGGCTGTGAAGGATCCTGAAGTCCGCTCCAGTACAATCAAGGTGCGTTTGATATCGTGACGTGTTGCTTGTTAACGACGACATCTCGAAGTGCCACGACGCATAGCCCTTCCATCTGCACTTATTGGGCACTTTCCCCGTTCGTCGGACTCATCATCCTTGATACTCTGACCGACAACATGTGGCGCGTGCTTCAGACCGCCATTGCGCGCATTCGTTGGCTGAGAGCCCTCAGCGGTCATGTTCACCCTCCAAGGCATCAGGTGCGTACCTCCTTTCCCTGCTATACTGAAAATTACGAATGATTGTATCCCAACATTTATTGATATATACTTCATTCATCACTTCATTTTTGATTTTAAAATATGCAGTTATAAGTGACATACTTTGTGCGCCTAAATACACACACACAAACACACACACACACACACACACACACACACACACACACACACACACACACACACACACACAACCTTCCATAGATGTTTTGTTGCTACAAATGTTTCCAATAATCGGTGTCGTTCTCTTTGCATATGAAAGCAATGGCCGTCTGAAGATTTCGGAAATTGATTTTGCCTGAAGACACATGCGTTTTTTATGCCAACCTGATTTTCCTGATGAATACTCCCGATATTTGGCGTCGCCTTTATTCCCCCGCGTGGACAGGCCATAGTTCAGGCGCGTGACGTGGATGATGCGGCGAAGATTTGCAAGGAATGGATGGCGCACCCCGACAATCAGGACAGCGATGACAAACTGAGTATTGACTTTGTGGCCTCTGGAGATCCATCTGCGGGCAACTATGATTGGCACAAACCAAACAATGGAGCAAAAGACGTGGGTAGCCTAACTTCGGTGCCGTTATCATGCGTCACTACCTTTTTTCCAATTTGAACACCGCGCTGTGGGGCTGACATTGCGGGAGACAGTGATTGGCAGGGACTAACGACAGTCCACTCAACATTGTATGTGCAGGCGCTGAGGAGCGGCGAGCTTGACGTGATTGTGCACGTTGGCATGCTGGGCGAAGGGTTTGATCACCCAAACCTGAGCGTTGCTGTCATGTTCTGCCCACTGCGCAGCATGTCACGTTTCAACCAATTTGTGGGCAAAGCCGTCCGGCGGCTGCCTAACTGCGGCGGCGCTCAAATCCAACCAGAGGAGCAGGTGTGGGGCACCTCAAAGCCTTGCGTGCCGTGCATCGTGCGGCGGCATGTATCATGTTATTGATTAATTCAACTGAAATTTAAAAAATATATATATACGGCAAATATGATTTCATGTGTGGATTTGACTGCTTTCTTTTTAAGAAAATATTATAAATAGCATTGTGCGGCCTTTTCCTTTCTGACGATACATGTCTTTTGAAATTTGGCGTGCGTTATGTCTTTCCTAAGTCGAAGCGGGTATACAGTATCGCTACTTTCCGTGCACGGGCTCTTTTGTGGGTCGCGGTCTTCGTCGTGAGTCACTTGCTCGAATCAAGTTGAACGTTAGGCGCCCTACGTCGATTATACCCTTTCGCCGTGTCTTGGTGATGTCTCTGGCGAGTCGACTGCCCTCCGCGGCACTCCCGGGTCTTAACTGCGCTACGGGATAGTGGTCGTGCGTATGCGGTGGCGTGCTTCACCCCCCCCCCCTCTTCGTGGCTGGTGGATGGCTTATTTCTGCTTTGTCCGTGTCGGGCATAACGCATCGATGTCGGTTGGATATCCACGAAATGTCGATTTTCGGTCTGTTGTGAATGCTTTACATATCAATGCTGTGAATCGTTTACTGTCGTTATTATTATCAAAATCAACGGCGGAGTTGCATTGCACATTATGCGCATGTTGTTCGTTCCGAGTTTATGCCACTGTTGTTTGTTCCGAGTAGCGAATATATAAGCCCCATCAGCGTTATCAACCAAACCGATGCAGATGCGCACGTTAATTATACGCCGTAAGTCACTAATCCTGAAAACTGGTTTTCTGGTAACGCGGGCCATCGCTGATCTTGTGCGGGCGTGTCGCGCAATTGGGTTGACCATCGTCGTGTAGGTGGCGTATGTCATAGCTCATCCTGCGATTGGGTGCCAGAGGGCGTGGGAGTTGTACTGCCGTGAACAACAAGACGGCAACGGTGACCTGAAGGGGAAAGGGTCAGTGAAGAATATCAGACTGGAAAATCAAGTGCTGGAGACGGGACTCGAGGGCGGCTCCCGGACGTTCTTCTTCATCCCCCCTCAAACGGAATCCGTTGGAAGTGGAGCCTCTCGTCAATCCCGTCAATCCCAGACTCCTATGGCTCACGTGGGTAGCGCCGCGAATGACGCACACTTGATAAATGCAGCTTCCACGTCACGGTCCGCTGCGACCAGGGCCGCGACGACAGCGTCGTCCAGCCAAGCGTCCAGGGCCAGTAACCGCCGCATGGACGACTTCGTTTCAATCGCGCCACGGGCTGCGGCTGCCCAAGGTCGACATCGGAAGTATTAGCTAGGCAAGGCTTAGCGCAACTCCATTCCAAAATTTGCGGAGAACTTCGGCTCAGCAAAAAAAAGGTCGTCGTAGCATTACATTGTGACAGGCTTGCTGTTCAGACGGGTGGTTAGGTTAGTGCCTTATCGCGTTGCTTTCTTTGACTCTGGCGGCACCAGTGTGGGAAATGACACAAGAATGTGTTCATATGTGGTAATTGCATGATTAATTTCTCGCCAGTCGTGCTGCTTGCCTTTTTCCCGATACATTGATACCGCATTCGATTGAAAAAATGCCATATATACGGTCATGAATCATATGAACGATGAGAGCAATGTTTGGCGGGGCGGGCATGGTGCATGGCATGTGATTCAGGAAATAGATCAGAATAATGACATGTACCGCCGGCATTGTGATCTCTGTCTATCGCCCCTCAATGAATCTACCAGATACGATTTTTGATAAGCATTCGCACATGCTAGAATGTTGATCGTGACGGTGGAAATGTTGGCAACGCCGTTCTCGTCGCCATGGTGAGGGGTCGTACCATGAGCTGATGGGCGTATAGCATAGCAACATTAATTGATGGGCGTAGCATAGCAGTAGGACACGGGCGAACATTCTCGGGCATGAAATATTGGAAGAAACTGTATAGTAGATGGCAGCTCCAGTGGGTAATTGTTAGCGCCAATCTTCAATAGCACCGTAAACGGTCCCAAATGTAGCCGATCTTTTGAGCTTGCAGTTTTTCTGACCACGGATGAATATCCCCTTGGGTGACTAACTCGCTTTCACTGACCATCAAACATATCCCCAATAGCTGCTAGGGCATGACATAGACAAGTCGATCCTATTAACACGTGCATCTGAGTCTTGACGAGCCCATGAGAGCTCATAGCAGTACGTTCCGTTACATTGGGTGGTTAGATAGTGGCGGGTGGCCAGACACTAAAGCAACGGGTACCTTCGTCATACTTACACGTGCATCTGAGTCTTGACGAGCCCATGAGAGCTCATAGATTTACGTTCCGTTACATTGGGTGGTTAGATAGTGGCAGGTGGCCATACACTAAAGCAACGGGTACCTTCGTCATACTTTCATGTTCCGACTGGTTCCGACGAGGTCGCTACATCAAATATTTCTGGAATTGATGTATAAATGCACATGTATCATTGCCTTGTCATATACAAAGCAGGAGGAGGCTCCGCTTGCCAAAAGCATTCATCTCTTCTATTATTTGCTTGCAAGGGTCCTAGTACATACGCGAATTGAGGGAATCGGGAGGGTGGGTTGCGTGAGCATAGCTCACGCAAAGGCAAAAAGTGGACGACCTGAAATTGAAATTGAAATTGTTTACAACAATACCGGAATAAATCGGTTGATGTCTCTCGGCCCTCCCTGTTTTGCCATTCTAGGACTCATTTGGCAGGGGCTAGACCGTGAACCACCAATCCCGACTTCTCCATCGGCAGTAGCGATACCGTCTAAAACATAAACGTAAACATGTATTTACTATTGTCTAGTTATATATATACATATATATATATATATATATTTTTGGCTAAAAACACGAAATAAAAAGTAGTGTCGCTATTCTCCACGATACGTGGCCTGCTCTTGCCGCAGCGGGGACGCTGATCAGATAGGCTTGGCAGTTTGTGCTTGTCGAGTCGGATCTGCGTGACATGTGCTCATGTGCGACTCCAGTCGTGCGGGAGCTAGGGGGGGAAGGCATGCGGAAAACCCCCTCGCTCATGTCGTCGACGGTCCCTACGCGATCCATGCACATCCCCGTCCGAGATGTTAGTTGCTCCTCCCGTCGCAGCTCGCCACCTAGCCTAGTCTGCTTCTCTCCTCCTTCGGTGGTTGGGAAGAGAAAATAACTTGGCCGCCGATGGTGTCTGGTTGGCTCTCCTGCACTCGTGCCAGATTTTCTCATGTCCCTTGTCCTTTCGCCGTCTGTTTCCATCAATTGTTTGATCGCGTTGTGGCCGTCCGTACCCTCCCCCGGTGGTTTACGTTGTTAGAAGGCCGCCTTTACGAATAGTGTGCCGTTTCGATAACCCTAGGCACACTGCGTGAGGCAGCATATCGATAACCGGGTACCGACTAGGGGAGGGGTTGGTAGAACACGTGGATCGAATCGCCGCTCCTCAAAAGATGGTGGGTACGGGATTTTGTTTCCAAAACCCCCCGTACCGGGTTTTTCCGGCGGCGGATGATCCTGAGGACCTCCGCCGCTAGACGGTGCCGCTCCTCCAGGTGCGACCCTCCTCCATCTTGCGTAGCTTCAAGCCTCGCCCCCAAGGGAGACTTGAAACTCATAGGCTTGGCGACAACTAGCGAGCGCCGTGCCCTAGCGATGCTTTCCAGCTGTCCGCCGCCAGCTCCCCTCTCGTCCCACCGCTGATCCGTCCGTACCCTTTTTCGCCAAAAGACATTTCGCAGACGCCGCCCCCGCTCCTTTTGTCGGGAGAGTATCTGCGAGTATTTAGTCACGAAAATCATGTCGGACTGGACGAGCGGGAGATTCATTTGTTGGTGTACGGATATTATGATTTTCCAAAACCCTCCGTACATGGCTTCCCGACAACTGTTGATCCCGCGGATCGCAGCTGCCGGTACCTCGGTTAGCCCCCTACCGTGCCAAGCATGGCACGGGTACAAGGTTACCAGCGCCCACCGCGTGGAGGTAGAGGTAGGTGCCGACGGGCATGCGAGCGCCCCCCTCTCCGGGGCCGCCACCGCTGCGCCGCCGGCGGGCGCCTCTCGCCCCTAGCGTAATTCAAACCTTTACAATATCAAGGTGACCATTTACAAAGCAAATGGAGGCTCCGTAAGCCCTGTTTTCGCCATTCGGCGGGTAGATCGTAGGTTGGCCACCCCATGGTGTCAGCAAGCCGAAGAATAATCGTTATGTTCGTCATGCAAGGACATTAGTGTCAATGTACTCCATGATTACGCTCGAGTCGGTTGTTCAACCGTCGAAGTCTTTATCTTGTGTAGCGTTACCCCGACGTTGTAGGCGGCGGTCGCTGCTCCATTTCGAAAGGAGTGCGAAGTCAAGCAAAATCTGTCGGGGGGGGGGGGGGGGGGGGGGGCGCCCCAATAGCGTTGACGTAACCTCGTGTAGCCGCCAACATGTAAGCGTGTTAGCCGTCCATCTGTCGTGTCTCTCGATCAAATCAAGTGCCAAGCGCGCTATTAGGCACTTTTCTCCCGAGATAGTCCGTCTATTGAATCGAAAAACAATAACACATGAATAACCTCCGTGTATAGAGTAGACGGTAGGTGGCACATTTGAGGCAGTTAGCCTTCTATGAGCTAACTCATGTTAGGATTTTGTTATGTTCTGCTTGTTGATGTTGTCTATGCAAGTGGAAGTCCAGATGGAAGAAGAGATGTGAAAATGCTTCGCTATTTAGATAATATATATTGAAATTGAACAAAGGAATTGTTAAAGGGGTCTATCACCTTTCTCTACCGCACTAGGCTTACACAGTTTTCGCTAAGCTGGCTTGCACATGCTCTCGCTTGGTGTACGTGTCATACGCTAGGGCTCTCCAACCGCCATCAACAGACTAGCGACGCGGCTCGTCTAGGATTGGGAATCTCGTTCGGCGCGTAATCTCGATGTTAAGATTACTGTGTGTACATGTACGTACCGGGAGGTAGTGGTAGTACATCACGCATTGGAACCCTCGCTAAATTGCAGTAGCGACGTACCCCAATGTACGTCCCGATGGAGAAGCACGAATTGGCATTAGTAAAGAGTATTGTAATAGAGTACATGCACATTGTTCCACATTGCACTATTGCAGGAATGTACTCATCACACTCGTACCCTCCCCCTCTTGGCTGATCTTGAGGACAGCCGCGAGGCAGACCTCCGTGGTCTAGGTTCTTGTACTCAAGCAGTTAATGCGTGAAACATATATGCGTGCTTGGTGATGAGCGTGCATGAAATCAATATGCTCTTAAGTTTTGGCAAAGTTTTGCCATTGGGGCGTCTCCAAGAAATCTTGTAACACATATTTATTTTGTCTATCTCGTTTAGCCAGTGCTTGACCGGTGGAATGTCGTCATTATTGAAGTGTGTCATGAAGAGCATCTTTTTGCCTCGATGTCCCTGAAACGACTTAATGCACACAGCAAATATGTGCGAGACATCAAACTCCTCGTCATCACCTTTTGGAATAGTAATTGGGACAGCTGGTCGCAATAAAGTTGTAGACTGGGTCGTAAAATTGTTAACGTGGCACATTGGGTGTATGCGTACAGTCGTTGGAAGTTTCAATCTGTAAGTGTGTTTCCCAATATGTTTATCCGTTGAAAAAGGTCCAAGCTGTCGATCACGCATCTTCGTGTTTGGCTGCCCACGTAAGAAAAGGTCCTTTGTAACAACAATCGCCTTGTTTCCTCGAACGAAGTGTGGGGTTGTTGACAGTTCCCGACCGAGCTTGTATCTCGTCTTTGTACAGCTGTAACATCGAGTGTACCATAGCGTGTACCTCTCGTAATAGTTTTAACCGCTATGACGCGTCTTGCGAAACCGAAATTGAAGGTCGCATGTTGAAAAGTGGATCAGGGGGCTCCTCATGAAAGAACCCAATGTTGGCCTCGAAGGGAGTGTGCTCAATCCCTGGTGCATGACTGGCGTTTTACGCGAATTCCATTTGAGGGAACAAGTCTGCCCTCTTTGATCCATCGTAGCAATAGAAACAACGTAGAAGCTATTGAAACGTGTTGTTGACGCTCTCCGTCAGACCATCCGTTTTTGGGTGTTGACTAAAAGACATGTTGAGTCGCGTTCCAAGGCGTCTCCAAACTGTTTGCCATAAGCCACTGACGAATTTCGGGGGGCGATCACAGACCAACACTCAAGGTAGCCCGTGTAACCGGTAGACTCCATGTAAAAACAAACTCGCAGTTTCCTCTGTTGTTGCGCTCTCTGTGCACGGCAAAAAATGGGCCATGCGAGTCAAATGGTCGACCACAATCGTCACACTGCCAAAACCATTGCTCACATGAAAGTGCGTTAAGTAGTCAAGACCAAATCTGTGCCACGGTCGGGGTGGAACAAGCATCATTTAAAAGAGTCGCAACCTTATGTGGTTGAATCTTTGCTCGTCGACACACGACGACGCGCTCACAAAAATCTTTCACATTTATTTGGCGAATTCGTTTCCACCAAAATCTGTCGAGCGCTTTAGCAAGAGGTCTAGCAACTCCTCTGTGACCAAGTGACGAACTGTCGTGCAACTCTGTGATCACTCTCAGTCGGAGCTCATAGTTCCGCGGGACACAAAGGCGATTGAGACGCCCAAGGTACCCAGCTTTTGCTTCTATCCGGCTGGCTTTCGTCCACTCACCCCCGTCCCTATAAAGCGAGTCTTTGTAGGACTCCTCGCGAATGAGATCGGCGAACGTAGGGCTCAATCGCAACGCGTTACTAAGTTTAACTGTGCGTCTTTAGGCGCCCGCCGGCGGCGCAGCGGCGGCGGCCCCGGAGGGGGTGCGCTCGCAGGCCCGTCGGCACCTACCCCTACCTCCACGCGGAGGGCGCTGGTAACCCCGTAGCCGTGCCATGCTTGGCACGGTAGGGGGCTGAACGAGGCACCGACAGCTGCGATCCGCGGGATCAGCGGCTGTCGGGAAGCCATGTACGGAGGGTTTTGGAAAAACATAATATCCTTACACCGGCACATGGATCTCCCGCTCGGCCAATCCGATATGTTTTTTCCAACTAAATACTCACTGATACTCTCCCGTCGCGGGAACGATGTCTGCGGATTGCTTTTTTGGCGAGGAAGGGTACGGACGGATCATCGGTGGGATGAGGGTGTTGGAGATGGCGGCGGACATCTCGGAAGCACCGCTAGGGCACGGCGGTCGCTAGCAGCTGCCAGCCCTATGAGAGTTCAAGTCTACCATGGGGGCGAGGCCTGAAGGTACGCATGAAGGAGCTGGGTCGCGGTGGGAAAAGCGGCATGGTCTGGCGGCGGCGATCCTTAGGATCGACCGCTGCGGGGAAAAAACCGGTTCGGGGGGCTTTCGGAAAACCCAACATCTTATGTGGTTCAGCGACTCGATCCCTATGTCCGACCCACCCATCCCCTAGTCGGCACCCGGTTATCGACATGCTGCCTCACGCACTGTGCCTAGGGTTATCGTAACGGCACACTTCTCGTAAAGGCGGGCCCCAAACAACGTAATTCACCGGGGAAAGGTACGGCCGGCCACACCGCGATCATATGGGTGTTTTAAACACACGGAACAAGGACAAGGGACATGAGAACATCTGGCACGGGGGCAGGAGCACGAGCCGGACACATTATACAACTTAGCTATTTTCTCTTCCCAACCCCCAAAGGAGGAGGGAAGACTCGGCTAGGTGGCGAAGTGCGTCGGGAGGAGCAACTACTACCTCGGGCGGGGAAGAGCACGGATCGAGACAAGACCGACGAAGATCTGAGCGAGGGGGTTTTCACATGCCTTTCCCCCTAGCTCCGGCACGACCGGAGTCGCATGGTACCCCAGGTCAAGCACGTTCGCCTCGACCAGCTCACGCTAACCTGCCTCGCTGATCACCATCCTCGCAACGGCTGGATTAGGCCGCGTATCGTGGAGACTAGCGACACTTTTTATTTCAGATTGTATCCAAAAAAATACGTATAGATCGATAAATGATAAATACATGGTTACGTGTATGTTTTAGACGGTATCGTCACTGCCAATGGAGAGGTTGGGATTACTGGTTCACGGTCTAGCCCGCGCTTATGAGTCCACATTGGCTTAGCACGGGGGCCTAGAGCCAGCAGCCGCCTAATCCTTGTATTGTTGTAAACAATTTCATTTCAATTCAATTTCATTTCATTTCATTGTGCGTCTGCTTCTAATATCAGCTAGAACTTCCGTCGTAAATCTGCATCTGACGGAACCTTGCCATCCAAGAACAATGGAAATGTGGCATGAGGTACGATGTTTGGTCGCCGACTCAACGGATCATCTTCGTTCTGGGCTCCCTTGCGACACGCAAGCTCTATCGAATCCACAAACGGTTGCAAGTCCCGCAGGTAACGTACTTTCCGCGTGTTCAGTATGTTGTTCGGTTGCATGAGCAAGTGTCGCAGTGTGTCATGATATGTTACGACAAGGAACTTAGAGCACCCTTTATCAAGGTAGCACCTCTAATGCTTGATTGCTTCGCATACGGCCAAAGCTTCTAAATCGTACGCAGAGTAGGTGTTGCCACGCTTAGCTAGAATCAGCTTACGCCCCCAATAAGAGATTGGTTGAAGTCCTCCTCTTTGATCTTTGCAACAAGACTGCTGCAATTCTCACTGTCGAAGCATATTTAGCTACGGTGAACGTCGCGTGCGAGTTGACCTCCGAAAGGATAATGTATGGCGCCGAAATGGGCCGTAACTTGAGAGTGTCAAAGGCTTCCAAACAGGCAAGCGTCAACGTAACCTTTTGTGGCAGGGACTTCCGCACTAAATCCGTTAATGGTGCCGTAGGGTCGCTAAAGTGAATGACAGATTTAACGTAGAAGTTGCAGAACTGCACGAAACTGCAAGCCTCCCTTTGCGTCGTAAGCATTGGCTAGTTTGCGGCCTAGACTTTCTTTGCTGAAACGGAGATTTTTTCAACAAAGACAGTATAAACCATGTATTCCATTTCATGAAGTCCGAAGAAACACTTCTTTAGGCGTAACTGCAAGCCCTCGTCTTTGAAGCGTTGGACAACAAGACGCAAGTGCTTAAGATGTTCCTCCAGCGTGCGACTTAAGACATTTACATCGTCGAGGAAGACTATAATGAACTTATGTAATAAATCGCGTAAAATGCCATTCATCATTCTGTGGCGAGTTCTGTCCTGTGACAGTACGTTACATGACTAGTACTAGTACTCGCTATGATATTTATACCGTACCTTCCACGGATGTAGTGTACTAGCAGTTACACTTGCCATTGTGAAGCTCGAGGACACTGTCCGCAGTATTGTACGTATATGTACCTCCCGGTATGTAAAGTACGCAAAGTGAGTACTCCCATGCGTCAAAACGCTAGGCACGAGGCGAATTGGTTACACAACATGGCCTACGAAACACTACGGACGTCGACACGTCGGCACTTGCCTGGGGAAGCGTGACGCGTGACGAGACCGAAGGCGAGCTTCGCTAGACTATAAATAGTCTAGCACAATGGAGGGCGGTGACAGGATATTCCACATTGTAACTTCTTTCCTTCAATCCCCGCATAGCGACTGCTCCACTGTAGTTTGCTTACAGAACTACCAGCACTTTTCACTCATTGAGCGCTTCCCATGAGAGAGTTTGATTGCACAACCAGCCACTGGGAGGTTGGTTGTGACAATTCGCTGAAATGTGGCCGGTGCGTTGCCTAGTCCAAACGGCATGGCGACCCACTCCATTAGGCCAACATGTGTCTAAAACGCGGTCTTGTGGATGTCTCGATCACGCACTCGAATCTGCGAGAAGCCAGACGCGAGGTCGAGATGAGTGTAAAATTCGCGTCCTTTAGTTCATCGAGTGTGTCGTACACACGCGAAAGTGGGCATGCGTCTTTACGCGTAACCACATTATATAGGCGCCCGCCGGCGGCGCAGCGGCGGCGGCCCCGGAGAGGGGTGCGCTCGCAGGCCCGTCGGCACCTACCTCTACCTCCACGCGGTGGGCGCTGGAAACCCCATAGCCGTACCAGGCCTAGCACGGTAGGGGGCTAAACGAGGTAGTGACAGCTGCGATCCGCGGGATCATCAGCTGCTGGGAAGCCATGTACGGAGGGTTTTGGAAAAACATAATATCCATACACCGGCACATGGATCTCCCGCTCGGCCATTCAGATATGTCTTTTGACTAAATACTCGCAGATACTCTCCCGACGATGGGGCGGGGGCGGCGTTTGCGAAATATTTTTTGGCGAAAAGGGGTACGGACGGATCGGCGGAGGGACGAGGGTGTTGGAGCTGGCGGCGGACAGCTGGGAAGTAGCGCTAGGGACGGCGCTCGCTAGCAGTCGACAGCCCTGCGAGAGCCTTATGTCTGAAATTGAAATTGAAATTGAAATTGTTTACAACATGTACCGTATGCTCCGGTTTTTCACCAAAATCCGGATGCGTCGGCTGCTGTCTCTGGGCCCTCCCAACTATGCCATACAGGGAACTTACAAGTTAGGGCTAGACCGTGAACCACCTAATCCAACCTCTCCAAGGTTGTTCGGGTGTTTTACTCCCCCCGGGGAGGATGCAAGTAGAGGTGAAGGATGTGTGCAGTCAGGGGCGTGCGTGGAAGCAATGTGCGGATGCGCGGCGGGAGGTCGTGCGGGACTTGATGCGGTATATGCGTAGGAGGTGATGCAGCCATTGGACAGTATGCGTATGGAGTTGTGTAAGAATGCGAGATGTTTCGAGGTGTGCTTTCGTGACTAGTTTATCAGGGGGGTCAGTGCGGGCGGTGAGTAGGGAGGTGAGACTCGTGATGGTGGAGGAGTGCGGTGTACCTGTGCGGCTCATGACGATGGGAAGGATGTCGACCACTGTGCCTGGCCAGTGGTTTCTGATGGCGTTCGCAAGGGGTGTGTATTTGTCACGTATGAGGTCGGCTGTGTGAGTGAGGTTGTTGTCTGTGCAGTATTTCCATTCCCCTATCTGAATCTTTTTAATAGCTGCATAGCGGCGGCGACCGTTGGAGTGGCCAACGAATCTGGGTTCGAGGATGCGGATGAAGTCAGGTTTGTGTGCTGAGGGACGAAGTTGGGGGGGAAGAATCTCAGGGGGGAGGACGGCGGGGCATGATGTTAGGGAGTCATGAGAGAGGCCTTCATCAGCAGCAACAAGGCGGGTGGGCATGCGGGTGGGGGGAGGAGGGTGGCAATCGTGAGGGGAGTGGGTAGGGGTGGGGGACTCAAACAATTTTATGGGTTTATTACCGAAGTCTGCGGTGATGGTCTCCCAGCGTCCTCCGTTGTGGCGTTCCAGTAGGGTTAGGAGTAGTTGCAGAGCGCTGTTGTGTCGGTCCTGTCTTAGTCCAGACATAGAGGGGCAGTTACCGGCCATGTGGCCGTTGCTAGTGAATTGTCCACATAGTGGGCAGCGCAGGGTGGGGTTGTGAGTAAGGAGGCGGGTGTTGTGGACACCCCACATGAATTCTTGTTTGTGTGTGAACTGGATATTCGTGAGGGAGGAGTGTTTTTTGTGATATGAGAAGTCGGCGCCGTCCTTCGCTGCACGAGCGAGGAGGGCTCCATGTTTGGTTGTATCCGAGAGTATAGTGTGTGTGTGTTGTGTGCTGCATTTGTGTGCGTCGGATTTGAGGTTGGTGTATCTGTAGGGTATGGGTTCGCCTAGGGTTTGTGGAATGAGGGTGTACGGCCATGTCCAGTGGCCTATCGTGACTTCTGAACCTGTAGTGTATATAGTATCGGGTGGTTGGCCATCCGCTATTTGGTTGGCGAGGGTGTCTGCGAGGTCGTTGCCGATGGAGTGGTTGTGGGCTTTGATTTTACCGAGGTGTGTACGGATGCCTGCTTCGCATCGGGTTTTGAGGGTGTGTGTGATAGATAGGAGGGTGTCGCGGTGAATATTATGGCGGTAAGCAGAGGGGCAATTTAAGTAACCTTGAATGAGGCGGAGGGAGCACGCACTGTCTGTGAGGAGGTGGGTGTGGCCAAGTTGGAGGCCGATATCTATGCCGGCTAATTCGGCACGGTTTATTGTATGTGAGGGAGGGGTAGAGGTCACCAGGATTTTGATTTTGGTGTCCGAGGCGGGGTGGGTAGCAGCTGCTCCGAGGGGGGTCGAGCCGCCTTTTTTCGAGCCGTCTGTGTAGACAAAGTCCTGCCAGTTCCAAGCAGGGGTGCCTCTGGAGGGGGGGTACGTTAGATGTACGCGGTCCGGGAGGGGGTATGTGAGGGGGTGTGTTGGGTTTGGGGGGCGGTGGTAGATACCGGCTGAGTGTGGTGAGTAGGCGTCAAAGAGGTGTGGTGGAGGGGGGTTGATGATAGGGTTGGGGAGGTGGGTGTCGTATATAGATTCGAGAGTGTTGTGGAGTGCTGTCATGGCTGTGGGTGATGGGAGGTCGCTGAGTGCGAGGGGGTTAGCGACGAGGTATATGTCGACCATCCATCGTGTGCCGAATGGGGTAGGGGTGGGGTTGCCGGTGTGTTGGTCGGGGGGTAGGAATGTGTTTGCGTCGTTGGGAAGGGTGTAGAGGTGGTGGGTGTATGGGGAGTTGATGTATTTGGAGTGGCGGTAGGGCGTGTGTTCCCATCGGGGGAGGATGAGGATGGTTGCACTGGGTGTGTGAGGGGCTGTGAGGTGGCCTTATGTCTCCTTTGGGGGCGAGGCTTGATGCTACGCAGGACGGAGGTTGGTCGCAGCCGGAGGAGCGGCACGGTCTGGCGGCGGCGGTCATTATGATCGCCCGCCGCCGGAAAAGCCCGGTACGGGGGTTTTTGGAAAAATTCCCGTACCCACCATCTTTTGAGGACCGGCGACTCGATCCCTGTGTTCTTCCAACCCCTTCCCTAGTCGGTACCCGGTTATCGATAGGCTGCCTCAGGCAGTGTGCCTAGGGTTATCGTAACGGCACATTGCTCGTAAAGGCGGCCCCCTAACAACGTAAACCACCAGGGGAGGGCACGGACGGCCACAGCGCGATGAGATAGGTGTTGGAAACCGACGGGAAAAGGACAGGGGACATGAGAAAATCTGGCTCGGGGGCAGGAGAGCCAGCCGGACACCGTCTGCAGCCTATTTATTTTCTCTTCTCAGCCCCCGAAGGAGGAGAGAAGACTCGGCTAGGTGGCGAGCTGCGTCGAGAGGAGCGGCTAATACCTCGGGCGGGGTTGAGCACGGATCGAGGCGGGACCGACGACCACCTATGCGAGGGGGGTTTTTCACCTGCCTTTCCCCCCAATCTCCGGCACGACCGGAGTCGCACATGAGCAGAGGTCAGGCAGGTTCTATCACGCTTCTAAGTCCAGCTAGGCATAGCATAAGGGGGGGGCCAGAGACTCCAGCCGGTTTTTACTGGTATTGGAGCGTTTAATATCAAATTTTAAATTTCACATTATATACACGGTAGTCAATGCACATGCGCAACGAGCTATATGCTTTGCGCATAAAAATGATCGGCGAGCCAAACTCACAATGGTTGGGTCGAATCCAGCAAGCCTCCATTGCGTCTTAGAGTTGTCGATTGAGCTCACCGCGCTCAACTAGTGACAATCCGTTTAGACGTTAACGCTTCATCGGGCCAGTTGTGTCAATGGGATGATCCCATTGTCGGCTTACATGCGGTAAATCCACTGGCTGCAGTAACTCCGGGAAGTCATCGTAGAGTATTGGCTTAACCTTTTTGCGATGTTATGCAGTGAACTCCTCTCCATTGTGAAATTCCGCCGCTTGTTCCGAGATGTTAATCACGTTAAACTCAGCGTTACGTCCCATGTTGCGGCGCATCTTGCGCATGAGTTTCTGAATATTGCCAGATGACATTAACATACACTCAAGACATCGCGCCTCAATTTGCGTATGCACCGATGTTCCATCCATCAACGTAAAAACACGCGTCGTGCCGAACTGTAAAGAGGCATGCTCGTCGTCTTGATATGGTAAACCAAGTACTAGATGAGCAGCGCGTAAATAACGTACAACGTAAAAAGTCCGTTGAAACTCGTGACGAGCTAGCTCGGAGGTGATGTCACGGACTATAGAAGACGTCACACGTTGACCATTAGCAAGCCGAACTAGAGTCTTAGTCTGAGACCTGCGAGTTTGTAGAGCAAAGCGTTTCACGAAGTCTTCCGGTACGGAGTCAAGAGTCACATGGTAGTCGACTAATCCAGTAATTAGTTGTAGGACTTTTCACAATCAGCTCAGTCAACGGCCGAGCTTCAGTGAGGTCCGTTAATATAGCGGTAACTTCCGGGGAAGTCTGTCTTAGCGTAACGATGGACTCTTACATGACGTCAGGTGGTACATGTACCGGGGTGGCTTCATCAGAAAATGTAGTCGGAGCGGGATCGTAAAAAGCACAATCAGCGTCGACTAACTAAAGTTTGAAATGCCAAGGAGAGGGAGCAACCACCTCTTGTTGGGTCAGATCGTCTTGCGACCGGCGAGTAAACAATTGTGTCCTCGCTGGTAATTCTTGGTACAATTTCCAGTGTCGAGTGAGCTCGCTGAAGTAGGCCACTTAGGAAGAACAAGTACATCCATCGTAGATGTCGGAGTTGTACGCCTACAACTCTCGAAATAACGACCGATCGGTTCAACTAACTCCCAGGGTGGATTGATGAACACCCTCTCGCCACCTAACTATGTCTACATGAACGAATCACCCGGCGAACATTGAGGTAAGTCACCGTGCAAGATAAGACCCTCGTCATTAGCACAGCCTTCCAAAGTGAAGTCAAAGCGTGCGTGCAGAGGTTCGAAAATTGAGTCAACAACTCTCCTATCAATCGAACATATAGTTACATGTTTACAAATTTCTATATGCTTGTACCGGCGACGACGACTTGCTACTTATGTCGCATGTGTCGCGACTGTAGACGATGGAGGAGTCGAGCGTGACTCAACATACTATGTCGCTAAAAGTGTCTCAAGACGACCAACATGTGTAGCCAAATGCTCTTGCTCGTCAGAAGAGCAGCCTTGCCACCATCATTTCTACTTCGATGGAGCTCCAACCGCCTCTTTGCTCTTGAGCTCCGGGCATTGGAAGAGACGATGTCCCTTCTTCCGGCACTTGAAGCATAGCCCCTCCTTGCGATGGCGTTTGCGCTCATATGGGGTCAAAGCTCAAGCGATGGCGTTCAAATCGATTCGGCTAGTGTTTGGAGAAATTTTACCACGGCCTCCACCACGGCCTCTACGATCATTGCCAAGACCACGACCTCGACTAAGCCATGATCCTTCACCGCGTTGCCAACGTTTTTACGTCTTGACCAAAGGATCGTCGTTGAGTAACTTACGAGCGAGTTATCCACCGCTAGTGGTTGTCATATAGCTGTTGGCCTAGCACGACCCATACGTGGTGAATCAATTACGGGGTCGTTCAGAAGATTTTCTAGCTCCACCAAGGGTAAAATATAGGCCCTTTGCTACAATCAATGGAACCATGCTTGAGTCCGAAGTTGGAAATTAGTCAGCCCACTGATGAATTTAACGCATTGAAGATGTAAGAGGGACCTTCGTAAGAAGTTGTTGAACAACTTAGTGTAGTCGGTG
Organism: Tetraselmis chui; assembly: GCA_026401115.1. NCBI lineage: Eukaryota > Viridiplantae > Chlorophyta > Chlorodendrophyceae > Chlorodendrales > Chlorodendraceae > Tetraselmis > Tetraselmis chui. Next base: position 175,472 of record JAPMLY010000428.1, on the reverse strand, counting down.
TAACTCAAGTTGCCTTGCGTAAGTCCAAGTATGGCGTTCATTGCGTTGTCTCGAATGTTCGGTAATATGGAAGGTGGGGGTTCATCTCGGGCCGTGACACGCCTACATACCATGATCGGACTCACCGGGTATCGATCCCGCGACCTTCTACGTATTAGGCGTGCGCTTTACCGGCTCACCGAAAAAGCATAGTTGACATATGTGGCCACATACCACATATGTACCAATCTACGACACTACCACGGCCCGAGATGAGCCCCCACCTTCCACATTGGTTTCGGAGCCGGGCTGCGGTCCGGGGAGAGTCCGGGCGGGGCGTGGTGTCTTACGAATCTCCTCCATTCTTACGAGTGTCAAAATAGTATGGAATAGCAACATGTTGATTACGATTGAGCTACCACCTGTTCAGATGTCCTGAAAACTGTGACGTAACCATAACGGTGTACGAGTCGGCATCAATTCCGAGCATGGCGAAGCGTTGATGCTGCGACTCGAGCCATTCTTCAAGTTCACGTGCGTCACGACATGACTTATAGCGAGAGTTAATTTCAGCCTTACGCTTCGTCTCAATAAGAGTTACGGTCAAACCCACAAAGTTGGTTGTAGGGGCCGGAACTTCCATTCGTAAATCGCTCAGCATCTCTCCACACAAATGGTTAATGTGTCCTCTGATCAACATGCACACATGACCATAGTCAACTGTTGAAAATTGAGAGTAGAAAAGAAATTTCCTCGGTAACGACGTATCCTCGTAACAAAGCATTTGGTTAGTCTTCAGTGCTCGACAAAAAGTCTACCATTGAGCCACGTAACCAAAGTGAAGTAATTCAAACTTGCATTTTACGTCATGAAGTTGCCCAATCTTAGTCGGCGTAAGCGAAAGACCGTCAATGTCAATCGTAGCTAGAACGACGTACGTACCATCATGATTACTTGTCAAATGGGTCGTAAGAGCTTGCACAAGCTTAGTATGAGTGCGTATGTTAGCTGCAACGAAGGGTACATGAACAAATGCCGAGAAGACGTAAACGAGTTGATGTTTGCCTTCACGTAACGACACTCGAACCGGGTTGTTAATAGAGTTAAATCGTCTTGAGTCAAAATAAGGCCAATTTCTTCATGTTACTCACGAACGGCAGCGTCGACATGCTCTTCGTCATGATTGTGAAATCGAACCAACAAGAAAGCAAGTTCTATCAGCACGAGGTTCACGTTGTAAAACGAGCATAATGTATGAGGTCTTGGATCCTTCGACAGTCAATACGACTACGACGTAATTACTAGGCCCGACAAAAGCCATTTCAAATCCATGAGACAACGTCGAACGAGTCAAGCAAGAGCGAAAGCGTGCGTCGACCAAAGAGCTCCGAAACTAGTGTGGCAGTTGGCCTTTTATGAGCTAACTATGGTTACAAATATAATACGTTATGTTATGCTTGTTGTTGTTATCTCTACAAGTGGAAGCCCAGATGGAGGAAGATATGTGAAGATGCTTAAATGTTTACACATTATATTGTAATTGAACAAAGGAATTGTGAAAAGGCACAGTCACCTCCCTCTACCGCACTAGGCTTAAGTAGCTTTCACCTATAGCTAGCTTGCACTTGCTCTCGCTTGGTCTACGTATCATATGCTAGGGCTCTCCAACCATCATCAACAAACTAGCGACGCGGCTTGTCTAGCATTGGGAACCTCGTGTAGCATTGGGAATCTGGTTCGGGGCGCAGTCTCGATGGTTATATTTACATATTGTGCGTACATGTACGTACCGGGAGGAAGTGGTAGTACATCACGCATCAAAACCCTCGTTAAATTGCACTACCGACGTACACGATGTACGTCCCGATGGAAAAGCACGAATTGGAATTAGTAGTTACGAGTACATATACAATGTCATATATGCAATGCATTGTTGCATGAATGTACTCCTCACACATTAGTTTACGCCCTCATGACATACCGGCACATGGCGCGGTTTAAAGACATAAGACTCCTCCGTCTATTGGAAGTATAACTATTCGACATGAAAGAAGAGTGGAATAAGACGAGCCTTCCCTCGAAAATACAATTCACTAGGTTATTCACTTGAGAACATTATTGACAGACAGAGTCTCGGAGCATCGTTTTTGGAGTCTGTTCTTCTTGTCGCGTTGCATTTATCGCCCTCCCATTTTCCCTGTCCGTGCTCATCTTGTTCTTCTTGTAACCACATCACTGGATTGCAAAACGCCGCCTGTAGAGGGTGCCGGTGCGGGTTCTCTGCCAGTCCCATATCCGGGGGGCGCCAAAAAAAAAAAAAAAAAAAAAACACTGGATTAGCGCAAAGCCCCAGTTTTACTCGCTCTTCATCGATCGCGAGCCTTACGATTTACAGGTACGGCTGTTTATCTGAAATGTAGTGGCCAAAATAGGACGGACAAACAAAAACACACAAATCTGACGACGGACAGGCCGTCAGAGAAGCATCACGTGAAGATAACTCTATCGGAAGCATCACAGGTTTGCAGTGCCGTGCCGTGCTCAGCTTCGATTCTGGGGCAACAATAATACTACGGGCGGTAATGATTAATGACCAAAAAATAATAGCCACCATCCGCGAAAGATGAGATGTTACAACACCTTGTCACACCGACGCGGTCCTGCCCCTGACTGTCACTTTCCCTGCCCCTGACTGTCACTTTCCCTGCATCCATTCACTGCCGCTGCGCCTGTATTCATATGCGCATCAGTTCGTTCAGGCTAGCTTCTTTATCGTCGGTCGTGCTGACTGCCGAAGGGAGTAATTCTGTCGGCGACCCGGCTGACCGTCGAAATTTACTCGATACCCTATATACCAAGCCAAGTCAGGGAGACGAAGCTCCGCATCTAGTAAGCCGCCGCCACTTCTGTAGCAAGCGCTCGCTCAGCAGTCCGATTGTTTTAATTATTCCTCAAGCCGATGCAGTCACTCTGAAAGCGATCTGTAGCCTAGCGGTGACCTCAAAGCCGTTTACCCTTCTTTGTACACGACGATCGTACAGGCACTCTCCTGCCACTTCACTGCCATACACGGCGAGATCGCAAGACCTTATCGGTACCGGACAAGTGAAATCCGAGCAGGCGCCCTATCTTTACTTGGGGTCTTGCGAGAGGCTTTCAGCTATCGACCATCGCACAGGGCCTCGTATGATTTGTCTGTGGTAAGTGTGCGACTCGCGGCGACAGGCGGTAACATATATAGTCGCGTCATTTAGGGTTGGACAACCAGCAGTACCTGGCATCCTTTCGCGTAGCCCGCCTCTTCAGCATTACTGGTGTATTGGAGGTGCTATCACCTACTACGAGCGACTGAGACAGAAGGAATTCTGACGCCCTTGTGACGCGCTCTCCTTATATTACTATATCTACTGTTGCGAGGCAGCGTTATTAGTGGCTGCCGATACAGAACACGACTGCGTGGACGTCAGGATGTCGAGTAAGTGCAAGGGAACCAAAAAAGACGGGAGTCCATGCACCTTCAAAGCCAAGGACAACGGATACTGCGGTACACACAAAAATCAGGCGGCAGGAACAAGTGAAGCCACCGCCCCCCCGCCGCCGATACAGAACACTGTGGACGTCAGCATGTCGAGTAAGTGCAAGGGAACCAAAAAAGACGGGAGTCCATGCACCTTCAAAGCCAAGGACAACGGATACTGCGGTACACACAAAAATCAGGCGGCAGGAACAAGTGAAGCCACCGCCCCCCCGCCGCCCGCCGACAGGGGCGGTACATCAACGACAGTAGGCTTTGTTGCTGGTTCGATTATTTTGAATGACAACCCTCCGCTGTGGAAGAGACCTTGGAATTATGACTTACAGTCGGCTTGCACAGAGTTTCTGAGCCAGGACGGTCTCTCATCCTCATATCGGGAGCGCGGAAGCGGCGGCGAGCTAGGCGTCAGTACGATGGACCTTCTCGTGCTGAAACGTCGGACCATCGCCGGCCTGGGGAAGCTCAGCCCCAACAAGCTGCCACCAGATATCCGCTCCGACGTGCAGCTGCTGGTTTTTGTTACACCCTTCAACGAACAGAACAAGAAAGGGCTGGAGAACCTGGCCAAAGCCCTTCAACTGCGCTTCACGAGAAGCAAGCCAACAAAAGACGACATGCTACGGGACATCGTCGATTACTTGAGGGGATACGGGCGGCACAACCTGCAGCAGCGCGTGCGTATTTCGGAGGACGGCGAGTATTTTCGGCAGCGCCTCTTCCGAGGGGTGTGCCTGGCGGACGGTGAGGAACCTCGCGGCTTGGTGCACCTATTGACACCTGGCCGATTTGCGGCCACAGTTAAGGAGTTCCTGGAATGGGCGAAGGGCGATACGATGATTCTGACGAGCGAGTCCCTCCGGCTGATGAAGAGCCGGCAGCAGTGGCTGGTAGGTCTTCGCGAAGCCCTGAAAAGTATGGAAAAGACTGACTGTGGAAAAATCCCAGAGGAGATGAAGAGTGCGATGAAGAACGCAAGAGAAACATCAATGAAGTCGGTGCTGAACCGAGTGCAATGGGAAATCAACGGGTGCTCCGACTGCCCTGCCCTCTACGACGCTTTGGTGGATCACCACACAGGTGAGGACGCCGCACAGAGCATGTGACATTCCAATATAATGCTGTTGTGTTTTTTGATACATAATTATTTCGGATCCTGTGCTGCTTATTTATATGTGAAATAATAATAAAAACTCTATTCGTCCGCCGCCTAAATGATGAATTCGGTAATATACAATAATAAATTGCTTAAATTCCGGCCTGAACTGTCGGTGTTCCCGTCTTTTATTAGCAGAGATATGAATAATCGTATTCGCGCGCAAATGGAACCGTGATTCTTCCTATATACTTGCACCACCACTATCAAGAGAGATGCAGCTTCAGCAGCTCCCTGGTGCCTGCTGCTCCTCATCACTCCCGCCCCGTGGTTATGCACAGCTCACACAACAATAAGGCCGCCACCGCCACCGCCCTCGCCGTTAGGAACCCATCACATCACCACCACCAATACGTCCAATAATTCGTGAGAGTTGTATCAGGGCAGCCAGTCGTTCATAAAGTCCTAGACCATGTTGTCAATCTTAAATGCACCCTTCCATCAGGCCACACATTCCTATCGGGGTTCATCCAGTCCATCCATCTCCTCTCCCCTATAGCGAACTGGTCACGGCTCATCTGTGTGTTCCTCCACCTAGCAATTCTTCATCACCCATGTGTAGATAACCAATTTGTTGTTTCATTCTATAGCGCCGTTCATCCACCCATACAAATGTTCCCAAATTCAAAAACATTCCTTTACGCGCGCCTGACTAGTTTCGAGCTATACGTGCCCTTGTGCGTGTGTGGGTGCGTATGTGTGGGTGGATGTAGCAATGTACATGTGTGTTGGTGTGTGTGTGTGTGGGTGTGTGTGTGTGTGTGTGTGTGTGTGTGTGTGTGTGTGTGTGTGACCGTGCCAAATAGCTATAATTGCTTTAGGCACTGCTGTAGGTGACCCGCATGCTCGACTGTGCCTTGCGTAGAGCATGTGCTGCAATTCTACAAGACAAAGCCAGAAAGTGTCGACAACGGCACCAATGTGCGCTCGGAGAACTACTTCAGCCGCGACAAGGGATTGGATCTGAGCGTGTTGCGGCCGCCGCAAAAAACAGCTTTGAAGCAAGTCAAGAATTGGGCTGCTAAGGGCCAGCGAGTCTTCGAACGACAAGCTGTGCGGGTATGGCGACTACCTCTGAACTGTTTCGTCTACTGTGCTGCATTCCGCGGCACATGCCTTCCTCACGCGGTGTTGATGCGACAACACCAGGCATGACAGTCTGACCTGATGATGGCGTTCTCTGCTATCATCCGTAGGTGCGGGAGCTGTTGATGCGACAACACCAGGCACTGACAACGGTCAGGACAGAGTTCCAGAAGGCTGTGAAGCAGTCCTACTGCCCACACAACACCACCCTGGACGACGCCGCGGTGATAGCCGCCCTGACCAATTTGAACAAACTGACCCGGGAGCTGAAGAGCTGCTGTTGGACGAATGGCAACAAGCCAGCGATCCTTGTTCTTCCCACGGGGGTCGGCAAAACTGGTGTTATCACGGGACTCCCCTTCATGGTGCCGATGAGCCACTCTCGGTGCGCATCTTGACGATAGATTCCCACGCATTGCTCGCTCGTGTATAACCTTCTATGTATCATCCCTTTAACTGCGTCACGTGTGTCAATCTCTAACACCGCGCGCGTGAGCGTGTGTGTGTGTGTGTGTATGCGTAACTGTGTATTTGTGGGTGTGTGCGTATATATTTGACTGTGTGTGAACACACATGTGTATCAATGCTTTTGCGGTGTTGTTATGGTTGTTCTTCTGTGTGTTTGTGTGTGTGTGTGTGTGTGCGCGCGCGCGTGTGTGTGTATGTGCGAGCGTGCGCGAGTGTGTGTGTGTGTGTGTGTGTGTGTAAGTGTGTGTGTGTGTGTGTGTGTGTGTGTAAGTGTGTGCATGAGCGCGTGCGTCTTAACGTGTGCATATGTGTATGTGTTTCACTGTATATGAATGCGCATGTCTTGTATGTCTATTTATTTGGTTGTGTGTGTGTTTGTGTGTATGTGTGGTTGTGTATGCGTGCAACTGAGGTAAACTGTGTGTGACAATGTGAATGCACATGTATTCAAATGTGTATGTATTTTGTTTTATGTGCGCGCGTTTGTCTGTGCAGCGCGCGTGTGTGCGTGCGTATGCGTATGTTTCACTGTGTTTGAATGGACTTGTATTTACATGTTTATTTATTTGGTTATTGTGTGTGTGTGTGTGTGTGTGTGTGTGTGTGTGTGTGTGTGTGTGTGTGTGTGTGTGTGTGTGTGCTCATGTTTATGTGTTCGTCTGTTTTCTCACATAGGCGGGTCTTGGTGGTGGCTCCCAATACCACCATAAGGGGCCAAATTGGTGGCGCGGAGTCAGCGGGTGAGGGCCTTATGAAGGACTTTGCTGATGCTACGGGCAGCTTTTACGTCGAAAAGGGCTTTCTGCCACCAGGCACTACTCTTCCGCAGGTGAGCACAATGGCGGAAGCTCCCACCGCCAAAGACATGGAAAAGTATGACGTCATAGTGACCAACTATCACCGTCTCACCTCGGACAAGCTGGACGAGATCCCGCGTGACATGTTCGATCTCCTCATTATCGACGAAGGCCATCATCAGGAGGCTCAGAGTAAGGGCACACATTGGATACCACACTCTTGTCGCAAGTCGTTGTCGGTTTCAGTGTTGGCGTCACTCGGGGTTTCCTCAGGGTTTACTCAGGGACTTTGGGTGTGGTGGAAACCCACAGCGATCGTCTCAGCGGCCGAGTCTGTTCACACGATATCAGTTACTATTTGGTGGCTTCTGACAGCCTATCGCGCCGCTCCCAAATTTGTGCAGCATACAAGCTCATCCGGGAACACTTTGCCGCTTCGTTTGTGGTCGCGCTGACTGCCACCCCTTGGCGCGGGGATGGTCAAGAGCTGGTGGGGGAGACCATTTATACCTACCCCATCGCCAAGGCCATCGAGAACGCGTACATCAAGGCGAGTTGGCAGTGCATACAGTCTGGCGGAGTTGGACTGCTCTGTCTGACACCTCCGCCCCCCCCCCAGTGCTCCACTTTACCTCCTGCTGTTACCTTGCCATCAAACAGTGCTTGTCTTATGCGCCCTACTGCATTCCGTCGATTGCTTGCACTGTCAGCAATGCCGGATAGGGGTAAAATGCAATACTTGGCGACTACTGTTGAATTCAGACGTGCCTCGACATTAAATGATTAAACTGTTGATTCATATTTGATTTGCGGTTTTGTATTTCACATACATGGTTTTGTATTTCGTATTTTTTACTTAATGTCTTTAGCAAAGCTTTGCTAAAGTGTTTGGCTATGGTTGGCCTGGCTACGTCACTCGCAGGACATCGCGTATTGCCCCGTGCCGGTGGAAAGTTACGACAAGGTGTCCAGTGTGAACGGACGTTGGCTGTCCACGGTGGCGGGATGGGAGGACATTTGTGAAGACGGCGAGCTGCGGGCCGTCCAAAAAATGGCTGAGAACGATCCGGAAGTCCACTCCAGTACAATCAAGGTGCGACTGATATCGTGACGTGTTGCTTGCTAACGACATCTCGAAGTGCCACAACGCAATGACGCACGGCCCTTCCATCTGCACTGATGAGGTTTCTTGAGAACTTTCCCCGCTCGAAATCCTCTTCCTTGAGACCTATAATGACTTTTGTGCCACATGCGGCGCGTGCTTCAGACCGCCATTGCGCGCATTCGTTGGCTGAGAGCCCTCAGTGGCAATCTACATCAGGTGCGTACATCCCTACCCTGCCGCAACTCAAGGTATACCACCATTTCTGGATATATCTTATATCACTTCAAATTTGTTTGATTGTAAAGTATGCAGTAAATGACACACGACGGGGCACACACCCACAAACACACTCACTCACGCGCCGGCTCTCTCTCTCTCTCTCTCTCACACACACACACACACACACACACACGCCCATCCGGGCGTGAGCACAAACACGCCGACACAAACACATACATACATACATACACACACACACACACACACACACACACACACACACACCCGTATACACATACAATAACACAGCCGAAGTGGTGTATATACTTTAGATTAGTTTATATTGAAAATCTGAGACATTCATTTCCTGTCAATACTAATGTTTCCATTCGATGTCGTTCTCTCTCTATCAGTCGGCATGATACTATAGTGGGCGTCGGAAGATTTCAGAAATTGCTTGGATTTGCCCACTTTGGCCGTTTTATGCAAACCTCCTGTGGCTGAATACTCCTGATGTCTGGCGTCGCCTTTATTCTCCCGCGTGGACAGGCAATAGTTCAGGCGGGTGAAGTGCATGATGCGGTGGAAATTTGCGAGGAATGGATGGCGCACCCCGACAATCAGGGCAGCGACAAACTGAGCATTGACTTTGTGGCCTCTGGAGATCCATCTGCGGGCAACTGTGATTGGCACAAACCAAACAATGGAGCAAAAGACGTGGGTAGCCTAACTTCGGTGCCGTTATCATGCGTCACAACCTTTTTTCCAATTTAAACACCGCGCTGTGGGGCTGACATTGCGGGAGACAGTGATTGGCGGGGACTAACGACTGTCCACTCAACATTGTATGTGCAGGCGCTGAGGAGCGGCGAGCTTGACGTGATTGTGCACGTTGGCATGCTGGGCGAAGGGTTTGATCACCCAAACCTGAGCGTTGCTGTCATATTCTGCTCATTTCGCAGCATGTCACGTTTCAGCCAATTTGTGGGCAGAGCCGTCCGGCGGCTGCCCAACAACGGACCGAAATCAAACCAGAGGAGCAGGTGTGGGGCACCTCAAAGCCTTGCGTGCCGTGCATTGTGCGGCGGCATATGTCATGTTCGTGATTGATTCATATGAAATTAAAATATATATACGGCTAATATGATATCATGGTGTGAATTTGACTGCTTTCTTTTTAATAAATTATTATAAATAGCATTGTGCGGCCTTTTCCTTTCTGTCCATACATGTCTTTTGAAATATGGCGTGCGTTATGTCTTTCCTAAGTCGAAGCGGGTACACAGTATCGCTGCTTTCCGTGCACGGGCTCTTTTGTGGGTCGCGGTCTTCGTCGTGAGTCACTTGCTCGAATCAAGTTGAACGTTAGGCGCCCTACGTCGATTATACCCTTTCGCCGTTGTCTTGGTGATGTCTTTGGCGAGTCGACTGCCCTCCGCGGCACTCCCGGGTCTTACCTGCGCTACGGGATAGTGGTTGTCCGTATGCGGTGGCGTGCTTCACCTCCCCCCCCCCCCCTCTTCGTGGCTGGTGGATGGCTTATTTCTACTTTGTCCATGTCGGGCATAGTGCATCGATGTCGGTTGGATGTCCACGAAATGTCGATTTTCGGTCTGTTGTGAATGCTTTACATATCAATGCTGTGAATCGTTTACTGTCGTTATTATTATCAAAATCAACGGCGGAGTTGCATTGCACATTATGCGCATGTTGCTCGTTCCGAGTTAATGCCATTGTTGTTTGTTCTGAGTAGCGAATATATAAGCCCCATCAGCGTTATCAACCAAACCGATGCAGATGCGCACGTTAATTATACGCCGTAAGTCACTAATCCTGAAAACTGGTTTTCTGGTAACGCGGGCCGTCGCTGATCTTGTGCGGGCGTGTCGCGCAATTGGGTTGACCATCGTCGTGTAGGTGGCGTATGTCATAGCTCATCCTGCGATTGGGTGCCAGAGGGCGTGGGAGTTGTACTGCCGCGAACAGCAAGACGGCAATGGTGACCTGAAGGGGAAAGGGTCAGTGAAGAATATCAGACTGGAAAATCAAGTGTTGGAGACGGGACTCGAGGGCGGCTCCCGGACGTTCTTCTTCATCCCCCCTCAAACGGAATCCGTTGGAAGTGGAGCCTCTCGTCAATCCCGTCATTCCCAGACTCCTATGGCTCACGTGGGTAGCGCCGCGAATGACGCACACTTGATAAATGCAGCTTCCACGTCACGGTCCGCTGCGACCAGGGCCGCGACGACAGCGTCGCCCAGCCAAGCGTCCAGGGCCAGTAACCGCCGCATGGACGACTTCGTTTCAACCGCACCACGGGCTGCCGCTGCCCAAGGTCGACATCGGAAGTATTAGCTAGGCAAGGCTTAGCGCAACTCCATTCCAAAATTTGCGGAGAACTTCGGCCCTGCAAAAAAAAGGTCGTCGTAGCATTACATTGTGACGGGCTTGCTGTTCAGACGGGTGGTTAGGTTAGTGCCTTATCGCATTGCTTTCTTTGACTCTGGCGGCACATGTGTGGGAAATGACACTCGTATGTGTGTTCATATGTAGCAATCGCATGATTAATTTCTCGCCAGTCGTGTTTGCCTTTGTCCCGATACATTGATACCGCATTCGATTGAAAAAATGCCATATTTTATATACGGTCATGAATCATATGAACGATGAGAGCAATGTTTGGCGGGGCGGGCATGATGCATGGCATGGGAGTCATAAAATAGATCAAAATAATGACATGTATCGCCGGCATTGTGATCTCTGTCTATCGCCCCTCAATGAATCTACCAGATACGATTTTTGATAAGCATTCGCACATGGTAGAATGTAGATCTTGACGGTGGAAATGTTGGCAACGCCGTTCTCGTCGCCATGGTGAGGGGTCGTACCATGAGCTGATGGGCGTACAGCATAGCAACATTAATTGATGGGCGGCTCCAGTGGGTAATTGTATAGTAGATGGCAGCTCCAGTGGGTAATTGTTAGCGCCAATCTTCAATAGCACCGTAAACGGTCCCAAATGTAGCCGATCTTTTGAGCTTGCAGTTTTTCTGACCACGGATGAATATCCCCTTGGGTGACTAACTCGCTTTCACTGACCATCAAACATATCCCCAATAGCTGCTAGGGCATGACATAGACAAGTCGATCCTATTTACACGTGCATCTGAGTCTTGACGAGCCCATGAAAGCTCATAGCAGTACGTTCCGTTACATTGGGTGGTTAGATAGTGGCGGGTGGCCAGACACTAAAGCAACGGGTACCTTCGTCATACTTTCATGGTCCGACTGGTTCCGACGAGGTCGCTACATCACATATTCTGGAATTGATGTATAAATGTACATGTACCATTGCCTTGTCATATACAAAGCAGGGGGAGGCTCCGCTTGCCAAAAGCATTCATCTCTTCTATTTTTTGCTTGCAAGGGTCCTAGTACATACGCTAATTGAGGGAATCGGGAGGGTGGGTTGCGTGAGCACAGCTCACGCAAAGGCAAGTAGTGGACGACCTCTTTGTGTCGGCGTGTCACATTTACGGGTATAACGCTTGTCCGTTTAACCAGTGTGACATGCGCAATCTAGCGGTTAGAATTTATTGTAACGTCGTGGCAACGCCCGACTATTCTCGCCCCTATTGAAATTGAAATTTAAATTGAAATTGTTTACAACAATACCAGAATAAGTCGGTTGTTGTCTCTGGGCCCTTCTTGTTTTGCCATTCTAGGACTCATTTGGCAGGGGCTAGACCGTGAACCACTAATCCCGACTTCTCCATCGGCAGTAGCCATACCGTCTACATAAACGTAAACATGTATTTACTATTGTCTAATTATATATATATATATGTATTTACATGATATTTTTGCTAAAAACACGAAATAAAAAGTAGTATCGCTATTCTCCACGATACGTGGCCAGCTCTTGCCGCAGCGGGGACGTTGATCAGATAGGCTTGGCAGTTTGTGCTTGTCGAGTCGGACCTGCGTGACATGTGCTCATGTGCGACTCCAGTCGTGCGGGAGCTAGGGGGGAAAGGCATGCGGAAAACCCCCTCGCTCATGTCGTCGACGGTCCCTACGCGATCCATGCACATCCCCGTCCGAGATGTTAGTTGCTCCTCCCGTCGCAGCTCGCCACCTAGCCTAGTCTGCTTCTCTCCTCCTTCGGTGGTTGGGAAGAGAAAATAACTTGGCCGCCGATGGTGTCTGGTTGGCTCTCCTGCACTCGTGCCAGATTTTCTCACGTCCCTTGTCCTTTCGCCGTCTGTTTTCATCAATTGTTCGATCGCGTTGTGGCCGTCCGTACCCTCCCCCGGTGGTTTACGTTGTTAGAAGGCCGCCTTTACGAATAGTGTGCCGTTTCGATGACCCTAGGCATACTGCGTGAGGCAGCATATCGATAACCGGGTACCGACTAGGGGAGGGGTTGGTAGAACACGTGGATCGAATCGCCGCTCCTCAAAAGATGGTGGGTACGGGATTTTTTTTCCAAAACCCCCCGTACCGGGTTTTTCCGGCGGCGGATGATGCTGAGGACCTCCGCCGCTAGACGGTGCCGCTCCTCCAGGTGCGACCCTCCTCCATCTTGCGTAGCTTCAAGCCTCGCCCCCAAGGGAGACTTGAAACTCATAGGCTTGGCGACAACTAGCGAGCGCCGTGCCCTAGCGATGCTTTCCAGATGTCCGCCGCCAGCTCCCCTCTCGTCCCACCGCTGATCTGTCCGTACCCTTTTTCGCCAAAAGACATTTCGCAGACGCCGCCCCCGCCCCTTTGTCGGGAGAGTTTCTGCGAGTATTTAGTCACGAAAATCATGTCGGACTGGACGAGCGGGAGATTCACGTGTTGGTGTACGGATATTATGATTTTCCAAAACCCTCCGTACATGGCTTCCCGACAACTCTTGATCCCGCGGATCGCAGCTGCCGGTACCTCGGTTAGCCCCCTACCGTGCAAAGCATGGCACGGGTACAAGGTAACCAACGCCCACCGCGTGGAGGTAGAGGTAGGTGCCGACGGGCATGCGAGCGCCCCCCTCTCCGGGGCCGCCGCCGCTGCGCCGCCGGCGGGCGCCTCTCGCCCCTAGCGTAATTCAAACCTTTACAATAGCAAGGTGACCATTTACAAAGGAAATGGAGGCTCCGTGTGCCGTGTTTTCGCCATTCGGCGGGTAGATCGTAGGTTGGCCACCCCATGGTGTCAGCAAGCCGAAGAATAATCATTATGTTCGTCATGCAAGGACATTAGTGTCAATGTACTCCATGATTACGCTCGACTCGGTTGTTCAACCGTCGAAGTCTTTATCTTATGTAGCGTTACCCCGACGTTGTAGGCGGCGGTCGCTGCTCCATTTCGTAAGGAGTGCGAAGTCAAGCAAAATCCGTCGGGGGGGGGGGGGGGGGGGGGGGGGGGGGGGGGGAATAGCGTTGACGTAACCTCGTGTAGCCGCCAACATGTAAGCGTGTTAGCCGTCCATCTGTCGTGTCTCTCGATCAAATCAAGTGCCAAGCGCGCTATTAGGCACTTTTCTCCCGAGATAGTCCGTCTAAGTGAATCGAAAAACAATAACACATGAATAACCTCCGTGTATAGAGTAGACGGTAGGTGGCACATTTGAGGCAGTTGGCCTTCTATGAGCTAACTCATGTTAGGATTTTGTTATGTTCTGCTTGTTGATGTTGTCTATGCAAGTGGAAGTCCCGATGGAAGAAGAGATGTGAAAATGCTTCGCTATTTAGATAATATATTGAAATTGAACAAAGGAATTGTTAAAGGGGTCTATCACCTTTCTCTACCGCACTAGGCTTACACAGTTTTCGCTAAGCTGGCTTGCACATGCTCTCGCTTGGTGTACGTGTCATACGCTAGGGCTCTCCAGCCGCCATCAACAGACTAGCGACGCGGCTCGTCTAGGATTGGGAATCTCGTTCGGCGCGTAATCTCGATGGTAAGATTACTGTGTGTACATGTACGTACCGGGAGGTAGTGGTAGTACATCACGCATTGGAACCCTCGCTAAATTGCAGTAGCGACGTACCCCAATGTACGTCCCGATGGAGAAGCACGAATTGGCATTAGTAAAGAGTATTGTAATAGAGTACATGCACATTGTTCCACATTGCACTACTGCAGGAATGTACTCATCACACTCGTACCCTCCCCCTCTTGGCTGATCTTGAGGACAGCCGCGAGGCAGACCTCCGTGGTCTAGGTTCTTGTACTCAAGCAGTTAATGCGTGAAACATATATGCGTGCTTGGTGATGAGCGTGCATGAAATCAATATGCTCTTAAGTTTTGGAAAAGTTTTGCCATTGGGGCGTCTCCAAGAAATCTTGTAACACATAATTATTCGGCCTATCTCGTTTAGCCGGTGCTTGACCGGTGGAATGTCGTCATTGTTGAAGTGTGTCATGAAGAGCATCTTTTTGCCTCGATGTCCCTAAAACGACTTAATGCACACAGCAAAGATGTGCGAGACATCAAACTCCTTGTCATCACCTTTTGGAATAGTAATTGGGACAGCTGGTCGCAATGAAGTTGCAGACTAGGTCGTAAATTGTTAACGTGGCACATTGGGTGTAAGCGTACAATCGTTGGAAGTTTCAATCTTTAAATGTGTTTCCCAATATGTTTATCCATTGAAAAAGGTCCAAGCTGTCGATCACGCATCTTCGTGTTTGGCTGCCCACGTAAGAAAAGGTCCTTTGTAACAACAATCGCCTTGTTTCCTCGAACGAAGTGTGGGGTTGTTGACAGCTCCCGACCGAGCTTGTATCTCGTCTTTGTACAACTGTAACATCGAGTGTACCATAGCGTGTACCTCTCGTAATAGTTTTAACCGCTATGACGCGTCTTGCGAAACCGAAATTGAAGGTCGCATGTTGAAAAGTGGATCAAGGGGCTCTTCATGAAAGAACCCAATGTTGGCCTCGAAGGGAGTGTGCTCAATCCCTGGTGCATGGCTGGCGTTTTACGCGAATTCCACATGAGGGAACAAGTCCGCCCTCTTTGATCCATCGTAGCAATAGAAACAACGTAGAAGCTATTGAAACGTGGTGTTGACGCTCTCCGTCAGACCATCCGTTTTTGGTGTTGAATAGAAAACATGTTGAGTCGCGTTCCAAGGCGTCTCCAAACTGTTTGCCATAAGCCACTGACGAGTTTCGGGGGGCGATCACAGACCAGCACTCAAGGTAGCCCGCGTAACCGGTAGACTCCCTGTAAAAACAAACTCGCAGTTTCCTCTGTTGTTGCGCTCTCTGTGCACGGCAAAAAATGGGCCATTCGAGTCAAATGGTCGACCACAATCGTCACACTGCCAAAGCCATTGCTCACATGAAAGTGCGTTAAGTAGTCAAGATCAAATCTGTGCCACGGTCGGGGTGGAACAAGCATCATTTAAAAGAGTCGCAACCTTATGTGGTTGAGTCTTTGCTCGTCGACAACCGACGACGCGCTCACAAAAATCTTTCACATTTATTTGGCGAATTCGTTTCCACCAAAATCTATCGAGCGCTTAAGCAAGAGGTCTAGCAACTCCTCTGTAACCAACTGACGAACTGTCGTGCAACTGTGTGATCACTCTCAGTCGGAGCTCATAGTTCCGCGGGACACAAAGGCGATTGAGACGCCCAAGGTACCCAGCTTTTGCTTCTATCCGTCTGGCTTTCGTTTACTTACCCCCGTCCCCATAAAACGAGTCTTTGTAGGACTCCTCGCGATTGAGATCGGCGAACGTAGGGCTCAATTGCAACGCGTTACTAAGTTTAACTGTGCGTCTTTAGGCGCCCGCCGGCGGCGCAGCGGCGGCGGCCCCGGAGGGGGTGCGCTCGCAGGCCCGTCGGCACCTACCCCTGCCTCCACGCGGAGGGCGCTGGTAAACCCGTAGCCGTGCCATGCTTGGCACGGTAGGGGGCTGAACGAGGCACCGACAGTTGCGATCCGCGGGATCAGCGGCTGTCGGGAAGCCATGTACGGAGGGTTTTGGAAAAACATAGTATCCTTACACTGGCACATGGATCTCCCGCTCGGCCAATCCGATATGTTTTTTCCAGCAACTAAATACTCACTGATACTCTCCCGTCACGGCGGGAACGCTGTCTGCGGATTGTTTTTTTGGCGAGGAAGGGTACAGACGGATCATCGGTGGGATGAGGGTGTTGGAGATGGCGGCGGACATCTCGGAAGCACCGCTAGGGCACGGCGGTCGCTAGCAGCCGCCAGCCTTGCGAGGGTTTCAAGTCTACCATGGGGGCGAGGCCTGAAGGTACGCATGAAGGAGGTGGGTCGCGGTGGGAAAAGCGGCACGGTCTGGCGGCGGCGATCCTTAGGATCGACCGCTGCGGGGAAAAAACCGGTTCGGGGGGCTTTCGGGAAACCCAACATCTTCTGTGGTTTAGCGACTCGATCCCTATGTCCGACCCACCCCTCCCCTAGTCGGCACCCGGTTATCGACATGCTGCCTCACGCACTGTGCCTAGGGTTATCGTAACGGCACACTTCTCGTAAAGGCGGGCCCCAAACAACGTAAATCACCGTGGGAAGGTACGGCCGTCCACACCGCGATCATATGGGTGTTGGAAACAGACGGAACAAGGACAAGGGACATGAGAACATTTGGCACGGGGGCAGGAGCACGAGCCGGACACGGTATACAACTTATCTATTTTCTCTTCCCAACCCCCGAAGGAGGAGGGAAGACTCGGCTAGGTGGCGAAGTGCGTCGGGAGGAGCAATTACTACCTCGGGCGGGGAAGAGCACGGATCGAGACAAGACCGACGAAGATCTGATCGAGGGGAGTTTTCACATGCCTTTCCCCCTAGCTCCTGCACGACCGGAGTCGCATGGTACCCGAGGTCATGCACGTTCGCCTCGACCAGCTCACGCTAACCAGCCTCGCTGATCACCATCCTCGCAACGGCTGGATTAGGCCGCGTATCGTGGAGACTAGCGACACTTTTTTATTTCAAATTGTATCCAAAACAATACGTACAGATCGATAAATAATAAATACATGGTTACGTGTATGTTTTAAACGGTATCGTCACTGCCAATGGAGAGGTTGGGATTACTTGTTCACGGTCTAGCCCGCGCTTATGAGTCCACATTGGCTTAGCACGGGGGCCCAGAGACAGCAGCCGGCTAATACTTGTATTGTTGTAAACAATTTCATTTCAATTCAATTTCATTTCATTTCGTTGTGCGCCTGCTTCTAATATCAGCTAGAACTTCCATCGTAAATCTGCATCTGACGGAACCTTGCCATCCAAGAACAATGGAAATGTGGCATGAAGTACGATATTTGGTCGCCGACTCAACGGATCATCTTCGTTCTGGGCTCCCTTGCGACACGCAAGCTCTATCGAATCCACAAACGGTTGCAAGTCCCGCAAGTAACGTACTTTCCGCTTGTTCAGTATGTTGTTCGGTTGCATGAGCAAGTGTCGCAGTGTGTCATGATATGTTACGACAAGGAACTTAGAGCACCCTTTACCAAGGTAGCACCTCTAATGCTTGATTGCTTCGCATACGGCCAAAGCTTCTAAATCGTACGCAGAGTAGGTGTTGCCACGCTTAGCTAGAATCAGCTTACGCCCCCAATAAGAGATTGGTTGAAGTCCTCCTCTTTGATCTTTGCAACAAGACTGCTGCAATTCTCACTGTCGAAGCATATTTAGCTACGGTGAACGTCGCGTGCGAGTTGATCTCCGAAAGGATAATGTATGGCGCCGAAATGAGCCGTAACTTGAGAGTGTCCAAGGCTTCCAAACAGGCAAGCGTCAACGTAACCTTTTGTGGCAAGGACTTCCGCACTAAATCCGTTAATGGTGCCATAGGGTCGCTAAAGTGAATGATAAATTTAACGTAGAAGTTGCAGAACTGCACGAAACTGCAAGCCTCCCTCTGCGTCGTAAGCATTGGCTAATTTGCGGCCTGGACTTTCTTTGCTGAAACGGAGATTTCTTCAACAAAGACAGTATAAACCATGTATTCCATTTCATGAAGTCCGAAGAAACACTTCTTTAGGCGTAACTTCAAGCCCTCGTCTTTGAAGCGTTGGACAACAAGACGCAAGTGCTTAAGATGTTCCTCCAGCGTTTGACTTAAGACATTTACATCGTCGAGGAAGACTATAATGAAGTAAAAAAATCGCGTAAAATGCCATTCATCATTCTGTGGCGAGTACTGTCCTGTGACAGTACGTTACAAGACTAGTACAAGTACTCGCTACGATATTTATACCGTACCTTCCACGGATGTAGTGTACTAGCAGTTACACTTGCCATTGTGAAGCTCGAGGACACTGTCCGCAGTACTGTACGTATATGTACCTCTCCGTATGTAAAGTACGCACAGTGAGTTCTCCCATGCGTCAAGACGCTAGGCACGAGGCCAATTGATTACACAACCTGGCCCACGAAAGACTACGGACGTCGACACGTCGACACCTGCCTGGGGAAGCGTGACGCGCGACGAGACCGAAGGCGAGCTTCGCTAGACTATAAATAGTCTAGCACAATGGAGGGCGGTGACAGGATATTCCACATTGTAACTTCTTTCCTTCAATCCCCGCATAGCGACTGCTCCACTGTATTTTGCTTACAGAACTACCAGCACTTTTCACTCATTGAACGCTTCCCATGAGAGACTTTGATTCGACAACCAGCCACTGAGAGGCTGGTTGTGACAATTCGCTGAAATGTAGCCGGTGCGTTGCATAGTCCAAACGGCATGGCGACCCACTCCATTAGGCCAACATGTGTCTAAAACGCGGTCTTGTGGATGTCTCGATCACGCACTCGAATCTGCGAGAAGCCGGACGCGAGGTCGAGATGAGTGTAAAATTCGCGTCCTTTAGTTCATCGAGTGTGTCGTACACACGCGAAAGTGGGCATGCGTCTTTACGCGTAACCACATTATATACACGGTAGTCAATGCACATGCGCAACGAGCTATATGCTTTGCGCAAAAAAATGTTCGGCGAGCCAAACTCACAATGGTTGGGTTGAATCCAGCAAGCCTCCATTGCGTCTTAGAGTTGTCGATTAAGCTCACCGCGCTCAACAAGTGACAATCCGTTAAGACGTTAACGCTTCATCGGGCCAGTTGTGTCAATGGGATGATCCCATTGTCGGCTTACATGCGGTAAATCCATTGGCTGCAGTAACTCCGGGAAGTCATCGTAGAGTATTGGCTTAACCTTTTTGCGATGTTATGCAGTGAACTCCTCTCCATTGTGAAAATTCCGCCGCTTGTTCCGAGATGTTGATCACGTTAAACTCAGCGTTACGTCCCATGTTGCGGCGCATCTTGCGCATGAGTTTCTGAATATTGCCAGATGACATTAACATACACTCAAGACATCGCGCCTCAATTTGCGTATGCACCGATGTTCCATCCATCAACGTAAAAACACGCGTCGTGCCGAACTATAAAGAGGCATGCTCGTCGTCATGATATGGTAAACCAAGTACTAGATGAGCAGCGCGTAAATAACGTACAACGTAAAAAGTCCGTGGAAACTCGTGACGAGCTAGCTCGGAGGTGATGTCACGGACTTTAGAAGACGTCACTCGTTGACCATTAGCAAGCCGAACTAGAGTCTTAGTCTGAGACCTGCGCGTGTAGAAAAAAGCGTTTCACGAAGTCTTCCGGTACGAAGTCAAGAGTCACAGGGTAGTTGACTAATCCAGAAATTAGTTGTAGGAGTTTTCACAATCATCTCAGTTCGAATCAACGGCCGAGCTTCAGTGAGGTCCGTTAATATAGCGGTAACTTCCGGGGAAATCTGTCTTAGGGTAACGATGGACTCTTACGGGACGTCAGGTGGTACATGTACCGGGGTGGCTTCATCAGAAAATGTAGTCGGAGCGGGATCGTAAAGAGCACAATCAGCGTCGACTGACTAAAGTTTGAAATGCCAAGGAGAGGGAGCAACCACCTCTTGTTGGGTCGGATCGTCTTGCGACCGGCGAGTAAACAATTGTTTCCTCGCTTGTAATTCTTGGTACAATTTCCAGTGTCGAGTGAGCTCGCTGAAGTAGGCCACTTAGGAAGAACAACTACATCCATCGTAGATGTCGGAGTTGTACGCCTACAACTCTCGAAATAACGACCGATCGGTTCGACTAACTCCCATGGTGGATTGATGAACACCCTCTCGCCACCTAACTATGTCTCCATGAACGAATCACCCGGCGAACATTGAGGTAAGTCACCGTGCGAGTTAAGACCCTCGTCATTAGCACAGCCTTCCAAAGTGAAGTCAAAGCGTGCGTGCAGAGGTTCGAAAATCGAGTCAACAACTCTCCTATCAATCGAACATATAGTTACATGTTTACGACTTTCTATATGCTTGTACCGGCGACGACGACTTGCTACTTATGTCGCATGTGTCGCGACTGTAGACGATGGAGGAGTCGAGTGTGACTCAACATACTATATCGCTAAAAGTGTCTCAAGACGACCAACATGTGTAGCCAACTGCTCTTGCTCGTCAGAAGAGCAGCCTTGCCACCATCATTTCTACTTCGACGGAGCTCCAACCGCCTCTTTGCTCTTGAGCTCCGGGCATCATTGGAAGAGACGATGTCCCTTCTTGCGGCACTTGAAGCATAGCCCTCCCTTGCGATGACGTTTGCGCTCATATGGGGTCAAAGATCAAGCGATGGCGTTCAAATCGATTCGGCTAGTGTTTGGAGAAATTTTACCACGGCCTCCACCACGGCCTCCACGATCATTGCCAAGACCACGACCTCGACTAAGCCATGATCCTTAACCGCGTTGCCAACGTTTCAACGTCTTGACCAAAGGATCGTCGTTGAGTCACATACGAGCGAGCTATCCACCGCTAGTGTTTGTCATATAGCTGTTGGCCTAGCACGACCCATACGTGGTGAATCAATTACGAGGTCGTTCAGAAGATTTTCTAGCTCCACCAAAGGTAAAATATAGGCCCTTTGCTGCAATCAATGGAACCATGCTTGAGTCCGAAGTTGGAAATTAGTCAGCCCACTGATGAAGTTAACGCATTGAAGATAAGGCTAGGGATCAGCCATCGATGCATCGTCGATAGTATCATCATCACCTGGTGATAGTGCCATCGATGTTATAGGTTGCGACATCGACATCGATACGATGGCAGTAGTGCTCGCATCAATGCCATCAAGTATCAAAGCAATTGTAAAGTATTGATTATTTAAGCCCGATGTATCAATATATTGTCCCAAATATCGATACATCGGCGATAATATCGGCTTAAATTGCCATCGATGTCAGCATCTCAAACTATCAACGCCATCAACATCGTTAATCCAAGATATCAATACCATCAACATCGACGTTGCCAAATATCATAACCATCAACATCGACAAAATTCACTTGATCCCTAGCCTTAATTGAAGATGTAAGAGGGACCTTCGTAAGAAGATGTTGAACAATTTAGTGTAGTCGGTGTAACTCAAGTTGCCTTGCGTAAGTCCAAGCATGGCGTTAATTGCGTCGTCTCGAATGTTCGGTAATGTGGAAGGTGGGGGTTCATCTCGGGCCGTGACACGCCTACATACCATGATCGGACTCACCGGGTATCGAACCCGCGACCTTCCGCGTATTAGCCGTGCGCTTTACCGGCTCACCGAAAAAGCATAGTTGACATATGTGGCCACGTACCACATATGTACCAATCTACGACACTACCACGGCCCGAGATGAACCCCCCACCTTCCACATTGGTTTCGGAGCCGGGCTGCAGTCCGGGGAGAGTCCAGGGGGGGCGTGGTGTCTTACGAATCTCCTCCATTCTTACGAGTGTCAAAATAGTATGGAATAGCAACATGTTGATTACGATTGAGCTACCACCTGTTCACATGTCCTGAAAATGAGACGTAACCAGAACGGTGTACGAGTCGGCATCAATTCCGAGCATGGCGAAGCGTTGATGCTGCGACTCGAGCCATTCTTCAAGTTCACGTGCGTCACGACCTGACTTACAGCGAGAGTTAATTTCAGCCTTACACTTCGTCTCAATAAGAGTTACGGTCAAACCCACAAAGTTGGTTGTAGGGGCTGGAACTTCCATTCGTAAATCGCTCAGCGTCTCTCCACACAAATGATTAATGTGTCCTCTGATCAACATCCACACATGACCATAGTCAACTGTTGAAAATCGAGAGTAGAAAAGAAATTGCCTCGGTAACGACGTATCCTCGTAACAAAGCATTTGGTTAGTCTTCAATGCTCGACAAAAAGTCTACCATTGAGCCACGTAACCAAAGTGAAGTAATTCAAACTTGCGTTTTACGTCATGAAGTTGCCCAATCTTAGTCGGCGTAAGCGAAAGACCGTCAATGTCAATCGTAGCTAGAACGACGTACTACGTACTATCATGATTACTTGTCAAATGGGTCGTAAGAGCTTGCACAAGCTTAGTATGAGTGCGCATGTTAGCTGCAACGAAGGGTACCGGAACATATGCCGAGGAGACGTAAACGAGTTGATGTTTGCCTTCACGTAACGACACTCGAACCGGGTTGTTAATAGAGTTAAATCGTCCGGAGTCAAAATAAGGCCAATTTCCTCATGTTACTCACGAACGGCAGCGTCGACATGCTCTTCGTCATGTGAAATCGAACCAACAAGAAAGCAAGTTCTATCAGTACGAGGTTCACGTTGTAAAACGAGAATAATGTATGAGGTCTTGGATCCTTCGACAGTCAATACGACGACGACGTAATTACTAGGCCCGACAAAAGCCATTTCAAATCCACGAGACAACGTCGAACGAGTCAAGCAAGAGCGAAAGCGTGCGTCGACCAAAGAGCTCCGAAACTAGTGTGGCAGTTGGCCTTTTATGAGCTAACTATGGTTACAAATATAATACGTTATGTTATGCTTGTTGTTGTTATCTCTACAAGTGGAAGCCCAGATGGAGGAAGAGATGTGAAGATGCTTAAATGTTTACACATTATATTGTAATTGAACAAAGGAATTGTGAAAAGATCCAGTCACCTCCCTCTACCGCACTATAATTAGCTTGCACTTGCTCTTGCTTGGTCTACGTGTCATATGCTAGGGCTCTCCAACCATCATCAACAAACTAGCGACGCGGCTTGTCTAACATTGGGAACCTCGTGTAGCATTGGGAATCTGGTTCGGGGCGTAGTCTCGATGGTTAGACTTACTGTGCGTACATGTACGTACCGGGAGGAAGTGGTAGTACATCACGCATCAAAACCCTCGTTAAATTGCACTACCGACGTACACGATGTACGTCCCGATGGAAAAGCACGAATTGGAATTAGCAGTAACGAGTAAATGTACAATGTCATGCAATGCATTGTTGCATGAATGTACTCCTCACACATTAGTTTACGCCCTGATGATGACATACCGGCACATGGCGCGGTTTAAAGACATAAGACTCCGTCTATTGGAAGTAAAACTATTCGACATGAAAGAAGAGTGGAATAAGACGAGCCTTCCCTCGAAAATACAATTCACTAGGTTATTCACTTGAGAACAGTATTGACAGACAGAGTCTCGGAGCATCGTTTTTGGAGTCTGTTCTTTTTGTCGCGTTGCATTTATCGCCCTCCCATTTTCCCTGTCCGTGCTCATCTTGTTCTTCTTGTAACCACACTGGATTGCAAAACGCCGCCTGTAGAGGGTGCCGGTGCGGGTTCTCTGCCAGTCCCATATCCCGGGGGCGCAAAAAAAAAAAAAAAAAAAAAAAACACTGGATTAGCGCAGAGCCCCAGTTTTACTCGCTCTTCGATCGCGAGCCTTACGATTTACATGTACGGCTGTTTTTGTGAAGTGTAGTGGCCAAAATAGGACGGACGAACAAAAACACACAAATCTGACGACGGACGACAGGCCGTCAGAGAAGCATCACGTGAAGATAACTCTATCGGAAGCATCACAGGTTTGCAGTGCCGTGCCGTGCTCAGCTTCGATTCTGGGGCAACAATAATACGGGCGGTAATGAGCAAAAAATTAATAGCACAACATCGTGTCACACCGACGCGGTCCTGCCCCTGACTGTCACTTTCCCTGCCCCTGGCTGTCACTTTCCCTGCATCCATTCACTGCCGCTGCGCCTGTATTCATATACGCATCAGTTCGTTCAGGCTAGCTTCTTTATCGTCGGTCGTGCTGACTGCCGAAGGGAGTAATTCTGTCGGCGACCCGGCCGTCCGTCGAAATTTACTCCATACCCTATCAAGCCGCCAAGTTAGGGAGGCGAAGCTCCGCACCTAGTAAGCCGCCGCCACTCCTATGACAAGCGCTCGCTCAGCAGTCCACGTGTTTTCATTATTGCTCGAGCCGATGCAGTCACGCTGAAAGCGCTCTGTAGCTAGCGGCGAACCCAAGGCCGTTTGGAATTCCTTGCACACGACGCCTGTATTATCCTGTCACTTATTCATCACTGGCATACACAGCGAGATCGCAAGACCTTATCGGAACCGGACAAGTACAGTCCGAGCAGGTGCCCTATCTTTCCTTGGGGTCTTGCGAGAGGCTTTCAGCGTTCGACCATCGCACAAGGCCTCGTGTGATTTGTCTGTGGTAAGTGTGCGACTCGCGGCGACATTGGCGTGAACATAGTCGCGTCTTTTAGGGTTCGACAACCAGCAGTACCTGGCATCCTTTCGCGTAGCCCGCCTCTTCAGCACCACTGGTGTATTGGAGGTGCTATCAGCAACTACGAGCGACTGAGACAGGAGGAATTCTGACGCCCTTGTGACGCGCTCTACTTATATTACGACATCTATACTGTTGCGAGGCAGCGTTGCAGTATAGAACGCATTATTGGTGGCCGCCGATACAGAACACTGTGGACGTCAGCATGTCGATTACGTGCAAGGCAACAAAACAAGACGGGAATCCATGCACCCTCACAGCCAAGGCCAACGGATACTGCGGTATACACAAAAATCAGGCGGCAGGAACAAATGAAGCCACCGCCCCCCCGCCGCCCTCCGACAGGGGCGGTACATCAACGACAGTAGTAGGCATTGCTGCTGGTTCAACTTTGAGTGCCAACCCTCCGCTGTGGGAGAGACCTTGGAATGATGACTTAAAGTCGGCTTGCACAGAGTTTCTGAGCCAGGACGGTCTCTCATCCCCATA
>JAPMLY010000428.1:115000-145000 GCA_026401115.1 Tetraselmis chui | reverse complement strand
GCGTGACGTGGATGATGCGGTGGAAATTTGCAAGGAGTGGATGGCGCACCCCGACAATCAGGGCAGCGACAAACTGAGCATTGACTTTGTGGCCTCTGAAGATCCATCTGCGGGCAACTGCAAATGGCACAGACAAACCGATGAAGCAAAAAAGGTGGGTAGCCTAACTAACTGCAGTGCCATTATCATCACAACCCTCTTCCAATGTATGCACCGCGCTGTGGGGCTGACATTGCGGGAGACAGTGACTGGTAGGGACTAACGACAGTCCACTCAACACTGTATGTGCAGGCGCTGAGGAGCGGCGAGCTTGACGTGATTGTGCACGTTGGCATGCTGGGCGAAGGGTTTGATCACCCAAACCTCAGCGTTGCTGTCATATTCTGCTCATTTCGCAGCATGTCACGTTTCAGCCAATTTGTGGGCAGAGCCGTCCGGCGGCTGCCCAACAACGGCGCCGAAATCAAACCAGAGGAGCAGGTGCGGGGCAGCCCATAAAGATGTGTTGTGCTATTGCATATCATATATATGATGCGGCTAATGACGAAATGTGCTGAAATTTCACAAATTTCAATTCACTAATTATGGAAAATGGTTTTCTGGTAGCGCGTGTCTTCGCTGACCATGTGCGGGCGTGTCGCGCATTTGGTTTACCATCGTCGTGTAGGTGGCGTATGTCGTAGCTCATCCTGCGTTTGGGTGCCAGAGGGCGTGGGAGTTGTACTGCCGCGAACAGCAACCAGGAAGCGGTGAGCTGAATGGGAAAGGGTCAGAAGACAATATCAAATTGGCAAATCAAGTGTTGGAGACTGGGCTCGAGGGCGGCTCCCGGACGTTCTTCTTCCGGGGCGGAATGGAATTCGTTGGAAGTGCAGCCCAAATTCCTGCGACCCCGACGGCTAACGTGGGTAGCACTGCGATTGACGCCCACCTGCCAAATACAGCTTCCACGTCACGGTCCGCTGTGAGCACCGCGAGCAGGGCCGCGAAGAAAGTGCCCGGCCAAGCGTCCCGGGCCAGTAACCGCCGCATGGACGACTTTGTTTCACCTGGTGCTGCCGCTGCCAAAGGTCGACATCGGAAGTATTAGCTAAGCAAAGCTAAGTGTGACCCCAAGCAGCTGTGGAGAACGTTGTAGTTTCGGCCCTGCAAAAAAAATGTTGTAGCGTTAGCCTCGTACCAGCCTCACGGTTGAGACGAGTGGTAAGGTCAGTGCCACCTGGCGTTATTGCTTTCTTTGCCTCTGGCACATCTATGGGAATTGACACATTTATGTGTTTATATGTAACAAATGATTAATTTCTTACTCGTTGTGCTTGACGACGCCATCCAAAGATACCGAGTTTGATACCTGTTACCGTGTGCAATTAAAAAAAACACGCCACAGCACACACGAGCATATGAATCATATCAACGACGCGAGAGCTGAGCTAGGTGGGGCGGGCGCGGACATGGCCTGTGATATAGAAATTAGAAAAAAATGAAGTCATGTGCCGGCGTGCTACTGGTCTCCGTCTCTCGGCCCTCGTTGAATCTGCCGCATCGGGCTTTTGATCAGGGTTCACACTGGGGACGCCTTATGTGCACCGTCTTCCCTATACTCTATACACTTTCAATTGGCACAAAGGTTGTCCACAACAGGTTCACCGCAGTACCGTGTTCAGCAAGAGCCCTCCCGAGCCGCCGTTTAACCTTGTTGAGATGTGGAGTTTGACCAGGAACCCTATTTCTGTAAACTCCTCGGGACTAATCACTACAACCTCTATGGAGTGTGCATTATGAGCTCATCAGCTAACAAGCAAGCTGCTAGCGAAAATGTACAAACCATTGATTATGAATAATATTGGGCCAAAATGACATCGGTAAGGATTATGTATCATTGCATGAACGTCGCTCTTGTGAAGATCCGCGAACCCCCCCCCCCCCCCCCCCCCCCCCCCCCCCCCTTCCCCGTTCCTGCGCTTGAGGAATCGGGAAAATGAAACTGGAAATGAAAGTGTTTTTGAACAATGTCGGCAAAATGGACCGACAGATGTCTAACGGCCATCATGAAATACCTTTATTCCATCCATCCATATGACACTTTGGAGTGACGATTGGGCCGGGTATTTTTCGACAAGGTACACCTATCAACACCACATCTATGTGCAATGTGTACTGATGATCCTCCGTGGTTAAACAATTCCAAGCAACCGCATTAGTTGCCACGGTTCCCCCGCCTAAGCAATAGCAATAGAACAAAAAATAAGAAAAGGCAGACCTGAAAATGAATCCACTACGAGTAAAGACTGCATCATGAAAGCCGTTGCAAGACCTTCACGATGCATGGCCCTCCTACGTTTTAGCACTCCACCCCCACTAGCTCCCTCTTCCTTGTCTTCCTCTTCTGATCACTCGCTGATTGACTACCTCGTCGTCGGAGAGGACTTCTCCTCCAACCTCCATAATACGAGGGTTCCAGCCGCGCCCGCGCCCGCGCCCGCGCCCACGCCCACGCCCGCGCCCACGCTCATCACCACCACGAACTATATATGCTATGAGCTCTTGTTGTTCCTCGTCCTTTTCAGAGGATGCGTTAACGTATGACTCGTCGTCTCTGGGTACGTCGGAAACCGAAGTACCCGAGTGCGATAATTGTAAGCGAATTTCCGCCGCGGGGGCGAGGCTCGCAAGCGGCAGTTCCTCATCACGTAGGATGCGTTAACGTAACCCCACATCGAGGCCGGTATTGAAGTTTAACAAACTAAAACATTCCAATAATAGTATGCAAGTTCATCGGGCTTAGGTTTTTTCCTCCTTTTTTTTTTTTTTTTTGCTTGG
This sequence comes from Tetraselmis chui, assembly GCA_026401115.1. Classification (NCBI taxonomy): domain Eukaryota; kingdom Viridiplantae; phylum Chlorophyta; class Chlorodendrophyceae; order Chlorodendrales; family Chlorodendraceae; genus Tetraselmis; species Tetraselmis chui. The sequence goes on along the minus strand of JAPMLY010000428.1, from coordinate 142,180 downwards.
TGGCCTCCACTGCTTTTTCTTGTAAGAATTTTTTTAGTTTCAATAATAGTATGCAAACCAAAATGAAAGCATTCCCGGCACTGACAAAGAAAGGTCTACATGTGTGTGTGTGTGTGTGTGTGTGTGTGTGTGTGTGTGTGTGTGTGTGTGTGTGTGTGTGTGTGTGTGTGTGTGTGTGTGTGTGTGTGTGTGTGTGTGTGTGTGTGTGTGTGTGTGTGTGTGTGTGTGTGTGTGTGTGTGTGTGTGTGTGTGTGCGTGCGCCCGCGCTTGAAATCATCAGAAAGACAACACGATACATGTACTTAGGCACAACTACACGGGCTACTACCTACTCGTATTATATTACCTATGAATTTGACATCTATATATAAAAGTTCCTTACAAGAAAAATAAGCATCATAAGCCACCAAGCAGAAAGATAAAAAGATGAGGGGAAAACCTAAGCCCGAGGAACATGAAGGTTATTCGACATTTATCATCATCATCATGTTGTCTTCGATTGTAGTACATGTACATGCACATCTTTTATCTGATTGTGACGAGTAAAGTCATGCAACCATACATTGCAGGACATTGTACAAGTACTTGTTACTAATTCCAATTCGTGCTTTTCCATCGGACGGACGTACAAACGTGGGTACGTCGCTACTGCAGTATTCATAAGGGTACTGATGCATAGTGTACGACTAGTACCTCCCGGTACGTACATGTACGCACAGTTAATCTAACCAGCCAGATGACGCGCATAAGCGAGTTCTCCGATGCAGAAGGAGCCGCGTAATGAATCTCATTGCTAGACGGGCCGCCTCTCTGGACAGATGACAACGGTCAAACAGCTCTAACGCCAGACACGTAAGCGAAGCAAGCATGCGTAAGCTATCTAGACAGAAAGCTATTTAAGCCTAGTGCAGTAAAGGGAGGTGACAGAACCATTTAACAATTCCTTTGTTCACTTACAATATATATACTGCTAAAGTACAAGAGTGAAATATCCTCTCGACATCATCTCTCGACAACATCATTTTGCCATCTTGCAACGACAGAACTAGACAGATTAGAACTGATTTGTGCTAGCGTTTAGCTTGACGAGGCTAACCGCCACACTGGTTTCGGAGCTCTTTGGTCGACGCACGTTTTCGCTACCATTTGATTCGCTCGACGTTGCATGATTGACTCGAAATGGCTTTTGTTGGACTTGGACGTTACGTGGTGGTCGTAATTCACGTTGGAGGGACTAAACTGTCGAACGTTAAGCTTGTGTTACAACGCGAGCCTCGTAACGGTAAAACTTGGTTCCCGGCTGGCTCAGTCACAGCTAACGGAGAGCATGTTGATGCTCCCGTTCGCGAGTTACACGAGGAAACCGGCCTTACTTTGACTCCGGATGATTTGACACTGTTGAGTGACGCACCTGTTCGAGTTGCGTTACCTGAAGGACAACAACTTGTTTACGTGTACTCGGCTTCTGTTCCCGTTCCGTTCGTTACGAGCCACTTGCGTACTCCTGCTCAGCTCGAGCAGGCTGTTACTGCTCAGTCGACGATTTATCCGGATGGTTCTTACGTCGTCCCGGAAACACTTTATATTGGTGGTCTGAATCTTACGCCCGCAGGCCCGCTAAGACGGGTTTACTTCATGCTTTGAAACATAAGAGCGAGTTACTTCACTTCGGTTACGTGACTCAATGGGGGACTTTTCGTCGTGTAGTCTATACGTCTCATGCACTCTTCCATGACGACATGACTATTCCGAGGCAGTTCTTCATGTACCCCCGGTTTTCGTCGGTCGATTCTGGTCATGTCTGGCTACTGATTCGTGGCTATATTAATCAACTGTATGGCGAAGCCCCGACTGATTTACGTATGGGAATGCCTATGCCTACGCCGAACTTGGCTGGATTACCTGTGACCCTTACGGAGACTCAACGCAAGGCTGCCCGTTTCAGTCTCTTGGGAATGCCCGTGAATTGGAGGATTGGCTCGAGGCGCAACCTCAGGCGCTTTGTCTTACTAGGCATTACGGGTGATTCGTACGACTCGGTTATCTGGGTTACTTCACAGTTATCAAGACATCTGAATGGGTGGTGGCTGAATCGGAAAGACCAAGCTGCTATCCCGTCTACGTTTGGGGCCCTCAAGCTGCTAGTTGTTGGAGTCATTTGTCTTGACTGGAACCTAAAGCTTGCTTCTCGAAGAGTGGTAGACCTTTGTGGTGTCGCACGATACGTGAGGTGCGGCTGGCTCACAAAGTGGCTGGCTCTTGCTTGTGTTTGCAGCTTTACTTCGATACCCGGCTGGTAGCGACTTGTTTGTGTCGCTTGGAGCCGGCTTGAACCCCCGAACGCCGACTCGTGTGACGTGAAGATCGGCTTGCTTTCCTTTGTTATAGCTTGGCGCTTTCTGAAATTTTATTCGCTTCCGGAGCTTGTCACCCGCCAATTTCTTTTCTCGTGAAACCCTATAGTGGTCCGGCTGAATTTTTGGAAAGGCATCTTACCACAAGTGTACTAGCACTCCTGTACGACGTCACTTGACCGACCTTCTGAGACTCGTTTCTGATTGCCTTGGCTGTATAGACTCCGGGAGTACAATTGCGTCTTCGGTCAGCCCTTTGTCGTCTCCTTTTCTGAGCCGTGTTGCCCGCCTCTTCACCGGTACTTGGTGCTTTTCTTGTTGGCATTTTTCCTGATTTTCTGGTGCTCTTGCGAGCGCATCCGACGTACCTGCTATGGACTCCGTGAAACTACCCAAGTTCAGTGGGGAGAGACGAGATTTTGACGTGTGGAAGAAACGTTTCCGTGCATTTGGCTTGATGCAAAAGTGGGCTCCGGCTTTGTCGTCGGATGGTGCCGCTTCCTCTCAACAACAAGTCGACATGTACTCCACATTGATTCTTGCGCTGCCGGAGGACGACCTTTCTATTATCGAGAATGTTAGCGAGGATGACAAGACCTGCGGCCACACTGCATGGACTGCGTTAGTCAATCATTATGAGGACGATGGTATTTACCGGTGTACGGAACTATTGCAGGACTTGGAGACGCCGCAAGCGGACGGCGAGAGCGGCATTCAATATCTGAACCGGTTAGTTCGACTGCAACGACAGCTTGCCCGAGTTGGGGACGTCGTCCACGACCGGCGTATCATCATGTACTTGGTGAAGGGCCTGCGCAGCGAATACCACTCCATCACCGACACGTGGGACGTACACGACCTCAGCATGGATACCGTCAAGCGTGATCTTCGTCAAAAGGGCATGCGCATCGAGAGTCGTGCGCAATCACATTCAACGGAGCCCCCAACGCCTACGGCTTTTGCAGCGTCTCATGATGACTCAACGACTGAACTTTTGAAGCGGCAAGTCTCCGAGCTCCAAGACCAACTGAAATCTCTTCAAGGAGCTGCGACTACTCGTCGTACCTCATATGGCAGAGGCGGAGCGAGAATTTTTCGTGGTGTTTGCTATGGCTGTGGTAAGAAGGGCCATCGCAGGTCCGAGTGCCCCGTCAACAACACCGGAGGTAACTCTGCGCAAGTGGACTCCCCGGTTGCTTTTCCGGCGGTCATGGACGTGACAGCCAGCCCTGCGAGGCCATTCTCCGAGGCTCGACACATGTTCGAGCGCGATGGGGAAACGTGGATGTGGTTGGCCGACAGCGGCGCCAGCCATCACATGACTAGTGTGCGCCGTGACTTCTGTGAGTATCGAGCGCTCACCGACCGGCTTTGGGTGAAGGGTATCAGCGCCCGCGCTGTTGGAGTGGGCTCGGTCCGAATCATTGTGAAGGCTGAAGATGGAGAGGAGATTCCTGCCACGCTAAAGAATGTGCTCCACGTTCCTGAGCTATCCCGTCGTGCGTCGTGGTCTTACCATCGACTTTTCAGCCTCACCCAAGCTCGGCGACAAGGTCATTCTGTGGTGTTAGCTGATCCCGTGGACCACCTTCGTCTTCATGCCGGTCATGGTGGTGGCGTGGTGGTTCCGTTGGAGCGCGCGCATTTATTGGTGTGGTTGCCGGCGCGGGTTGCTTCGTTGAATCCTACCGCTTCGGTCGCCACTGCGCCATCGGAAAAACGGTTGTGGCATTCCCGACTCGGTCACCTTGGCGAGTCGCAATTGGACGGGCTCTTGGCCACTCAGGTGGAGGGTGTGGCGTTTTCTGCGTCGGAGAAGTTGGGCTTCTGTGAGACGTGTGCTGTGTGTAAGTCGCACGTCCGCCGTATCTCTCGTGAGCCGGCTGACCGGAACGTTGGTGTCTTTGAGGTCCTCGGCTTAGACTTCTGCGGTCCTATGAGTGTTCCATCCTTGGGAGGACGACGGTACAGCTTGTGTGCGGTTGATTTCCGGAGCCGTTTCATGCTGCATGATGCGGTCCGCTCCAAGGATGAGGCTCCCGCCTCGTTCCGTCGCATGTTGACTACCATCCGTTCTCTGGGGCACACGGTTCGTCGTCTTCGGGTGGACAATGACACGGTGTTCTTAGGTGCTGCCTTCCGAAACCTCTTGGATGAGTTCAACATCGCTGTGGAGATCACTGCCCCTTACGCGCATTGGCAACATGGCCGTATTGAGCGGCAGTGGGGGACATTGGTCCCGATGGCGCAGTCAATGATCCGGCAAGCCGCGCTGCCTAAATCGTATTGGGCTTTAGCGATGGCCGCTGCGGTGCATGTCCGCAATCGTGTGCATAGTAGCGGAGCCGGCGGTGTACCTTTCACCTTGGCGACCGGTAGACGAGCTGATTTGAGCTCCATGCGGGTCTTCGGCTGTCCGGCCTATGTCCACGTTGACAAGTCTCAACGCCGCAAACTTGACGATCGCGCGTGGAAGGGTGTCTTTGTGGGCTATGCTTCCGAATCACCTGCGTGGTTGGTGTACAATCCTGCTACTCGTCGGGTGGTGAGCAGCCGCAACGTGGTGTTCGATGAGGCTGCAGTCCTCTCCATGGGGGAGAGCAATGCGGAGCAACGCAATGATGATGAAGAGGACAGCATCCCGCGCACCATGTGTAGCGAAGAACCGGATACACCTTCGGGGGAGTCGCCGCTACGGGAGTCGCGGCAGCATTCCGGGTCGACGGAAGAGGAACGGGACATGCATTCGGGGGAGACTCCACGTCCAAGGTATAATCTTCGATCCACTGCTGCACCACAGCAATGCGTACCCAGTCCAAGGTATAATCTCAGAAGGGTGTGGACTACCACGAGACCTTCGTTCCCATAGTGAGGGTGATTTCTATTCGAACGTTGCTCGCGCTTGCTGCTTATAATGATTGGGAGGTGGAACAGCTTGATGTAGTGACGGCATTTTTGGAGGCCGATATCGAGGAGGAAATCTACATGAGGCAGCCGGAAGGATTCCGTCACTTCGACATCAATGGAGAGGAGCGAGTGTGCTTGTTGAAGAAATCATTGTATGGCCTCAAGCAAGCTCCTAGGAACTGGAATAAGACCATCACAGCATGGCTAGAGGAGTATGGCTTTACCCAATCCAAGGTGGATCCCGGCATTTACGTCTTCATCAAGGAGGGTGAGCTTTATGTCTTGGCGTTGTACGTGGATGACAGCATCATCGTCGGACCAGCGGGTAGCTTCATCGTTGGGTTCAAGTCGGCTTTCGGCGAAAGGTTCAACGTGCAAGACCTCGGTCCAGTGTCTTGGTTGCTTGGCATGACAGTCGAGCGTGATCGTGGCAGCCGCATCATCAGGATTGGACAACAGCAATACGTCTTAGATATGTTGGAGCGCTTCAACATGATGGGCTGCAAGCCAGTGGGCTCACCTATGGCGGTCGATGCTTTGAGCAATTGTGTGGAGACGTCGACATCAAGGTTGCCTCCCGGTCTAGTGCCGTACCAAAGCTTGATCGGCAGCTTGTTGTACGCTTCCGTAAGCACACGGCCCGACATCACCATGGCTGTTAGCCACCTTAGTAGGTACATGTCCGACCCCTCTCAGTCACATTGGGAGCAAGCCAAAAGGGTGCTCCGCTACCTCAAGGGGACCGCAGAGTCGGTGTTGATGTACGGTGGCGCACCCTCATCAAAGGTGGTAGGATGGTCGGATTCTGACTACGCTAGTGATATTGGCGAGCGCCGCTCTCGCACGGGGTATGTGTTCATGCTCAACGGTGCAGCTGTGAGCAGGAAAAGTCAGCGCCAACAAACTGTGGCGTTGTCGACAGCGGAGGCAGAGTATATGGCGCTGACTGCGGCCGCTCATGAGGCGATGTTTTTGAAGCAACTACTCCACGAGTTTCACCAAGACTCCGGGTCTCCCATCACAATTCACGAGGACAATGAGAGTTGTATTGCACTTAGCTAGAATAGCATGACGACCGGACGCAGCAAGCATATGGACGTGAGGTACCACTTCTGTCGGGAAAAGGTGGAGATCGGAGACATCGAGGTGCAATATTGTGCGACGGAGAACATGCTTGCTGATGTGCTTGCCAAGCCATTAGTGATTGCAAGGCATGGCAAGTTGTGCAATGCCATCATGGGATTGCCTGCGTAGCAAGGGGGAGTGTTGCGAGACATGGTTTTGTGTGGTAATCAAGTTGCTACACAGCAATGTTGGTTAAGTAGCATCGTGATATTACGGCTATGACTCGGCACAATAAGATGATAAGCCAATCAACAATAGAGAGGATTAGGTTGCTGATGGTGGCAAGTTGCTGAGCGTTAGATGTCATCTAAAGGCTCAGAATATATGTTGGCGTGTGCTCACCACAAAGTGAGTGCATGTCCTGTGATGGGCAAGTGCTAGGCACTTGCTGAGGGTGAGATGACATGCAGTGCCACTCACCGAATGTAAGCATTCCTTATTGCCCCCTCAACTTTGACAGACCTGCTTGTCGCGGAGCTACGGAAGACTACGTTTCTCCCGAACATCCAAGATGATGCGATTAACGCTCTGCTCAACCTTACGCAAGGCGGCATGAGTTACGCTTTCTACACCGAGCAATTCAACGACTTTTTACGTCGTCGTTCACGTCAGAATCTTACAGCCGATGTGCAGTGCGTGCACTTTATCAACGGACTGGCAAACTTTACGTTGAAGAATCAAGCGAAGTCACACCAATCTCAGAAAGATTACAACGTCACTATGGTGGAGCTGCAAAATTTCCTGAATGACGTCGTAACAGATTCGCCGGAACTCGGTGGCATGCGGTCTACAACTGGCCCATCTACAACACCTAGAGGCGGACAACCCACTCGGAAGCGCAACTCTAACGACCCACTCGTCGGAGCTGCTAAGATCTGGAAGCGCAATGGTGGTGGCCGTGGTCGAGGCCGTGGACGTGGGGGCAATCAAGGGGGAGGTCGTGGTCAACCATCTTCAAACTCTGGCAATATTGACTTCTCCGCCATTGCTAATACAATGACCGCCGAGGAGCGCAAGAGGCACATGGAGGAGGGACTTTGTTTCAAGTGCCACAAGAAGGGACACCGACTCTTTCACTGCCCTGAACTGAAGGGCAAGGCACCTATGGAAGTGCCGCAATCCAAGAAGTAATGATGGTGGCAAGGCTGTTCTACCAGCGAACTAGAGCAGCCGGCTACATCTACTGTTCGTTCTGAGACACCGTTAGCGACAGAGGTCGTCGATTTACCTTCGACATCGCCATAGACTACAGTCGCGACACCTGCAACTTTAATAGCATGTCGTCGTCGTCAGACAAAGCAAAGACATAGTCGTAAACATGTAACGAGACGTTCGATTGATTGGAAGCTGGTTGACTCTGTTTTTGACCCTCCGCATGCACGATTCAACTTCACACTTGAGGGATGTGCTTATGATGAAGGTTTTAACTCGCACGGTGACTTACCTCACTTTTCGCCGAGTGACTCGATTATTGAGAGGGACTTGTAAGGATAACGGGTCATTAATCCACCCTTGGAGTTGGCTGAACGGATAGCACAGCATTTTGAGGATTGTCGTCGAACATCTCCGAAATCTACGATGGCTGTTTTTGTACTACCAAAATGGGCGAAATTCGCTCAAATGACTCGGCAATGGAAACTCTACCATGAATTCCCAGCGCGGACACAGTTTTTCACTCGCCACTCTCTAGAAAGCCCAGCGCAACCGGAGGTGGTTGCTCCAGCTCCTTGGCATGTGTAACTGTGGTTAGTCCACGTTGATTGTGCCTTTTACGACTTGACGTCACCTACAGAATCTGACCAACCCACCTCGGTACATGTACCTCCTAGCGACGCGGAACAGTCCATCGCTACGCTGCGAAAATTTTCTCCGCCAACTAAAGCCATGCTGATTGACCTCACGGAAGCTCGACCGTTAATTCGAACTTTGCTGTCTGTGAAAACTCCTGCTGGCGGACACCAGATTTCTGGATTAGTGGACTGCGCTGCGACGCTTGATTTCGTATCTGAGGACTTCGTACGACGCTTTGCTTTACAGACTCGAAAGTCTGTGACGAAGACTCATGTTCGACTTGCCAACGGACAACGAGTGACAGTCTGCGATGTTACTTTTGAGCCGGCTCGACACAAATTTCACCGGACTTTTTACGTCTTACGTGATTTACGTGCAGCTGATTTAATCGTGGGTTTACCATGCTCTGATGACGAACATGCCTATTTACAGCTTGGTTCAACCATGGTTTTTACTCTTATGGATGGTGTGGAAGGGGATACACGGAAGTGCCATCACCGGGAATCGAACCCGCCACCTCCGTGTCCGGAGCCGTACGCCGTAACCAAGTACCGCGCCGAAAAGTCGGTACCCATTGGGGATATATCTCATGTATATACCCCCGTACTGCCCGGGCAACGGGCTCCCGCAGTACATCCACTATTGGCGAGATAGTAGCGCCAAGACTCCCCCGGAGTACAACGTACGGATGTGTCCATTATCGTGCCCACCATGGGGATCTCACAACACTCCCCCTAATGGACACCATCCGATCAACTCCGGTCAAACCCTACAAATCCGCGTCATACGCGGAGGGCCCATAATCTGTGGAAGGGGTACACGGCAGTGCCATCACCGGGAATCGAACCCGCCAGCTCCGTGTCCGGAGCCGTACGCCGTAACCAAGTACCGCGCCGAAAAGTCGGTACCCTATTGAACCATGCAAACACAGTTAGTGTGGAAGATAACGTACGCAAACGTAGTTACAGTCACAGTCCCGCAAACGGAACAGTTAAGGCGACAACCAGCCTACAGGCGTGGTGTCGGGACAACAGAAGTGTGAGAGCTGTAGCCTAGCGACAGCTCTGTACCGAGTCAAACAGTTTATCGGTATGTCCGATCTAGACATGTACTAATCATATCTAGAGTAGCTTACAGTAGCTATCTGCAACTAATACGTATGCGGTATTACTTACAACACTCCCCCTGAAGGTAGCTACGGGATGAAGCGTTGCATTGGGTCTTGTCCTCCAAGGATCGCACTTCGGTGTCGTGCTAGTGCAGGTCCTGGGAGGGGTTTGGTGAGCATGTCAGCCACCATCTGGTCAGTGGGGAGGTACCTCAACTTGATGGTCCCTTGCTCCACGTGGTCTTTGAGAAAGTGCCACTTCAGGCCGATGTGTTTAGTCTTCTCGCTGACCAAGGCATTCTGGGAGTATGCAATGGCGCTTTGGTTGTCCTCCCAGATGGTGGTGGTTTCGGTGATGGGGGAGTCGAAGATTTCCCCCAGGAGTTGTCGGAGGTGGAGTCCCTCCTTGGTGGCGTCAGCCGCAGAGTAGTACTCGGCTTCACACGTGGATTGAGCCACACAAGTCTGTTGTTTGGACTTGTAACTGATTGGCCCGCGTCCGAGGGTGAAGAGATAGCCCGAGCGAGACTTGCGGGTGCTGCTGTCGTTGGCCCAATCAGCGTCGGCAAAGCCTGTGAGTTGGAGACTGTGGTCCATGCCCCCCCCCAACGTCAGGCGCATGTTGATGGTGCCATGGAGGTAGCGGAGGACCTTTTTCAGAGCCTGCAAGTGTGCCTCGGTGGGCGAGGCTTGGGCAGAGCCGAGGATGCTCAATGCCGTGGAGACATCGGGGCGGGTACAAACGGCGGCGTACTGAAGGCTGCCCAGGAGGCTTGGGTAGACGTCCTTGGCCACTCCTGTGAGAGAAGGCGAGTTCAAGTGTGTAAGGCCGGCGAGGAAGCCTGGGTCCATCGGAAGGGACGACGGCTTAGAGTCAGACATGCCGTACTTGGCGAGGATGTCGCGCAGGTACTTGGACTGGTCCAGCGAGATTGTGCGCGTGGAGCGATCGCGGGTAATGTGCATGCCGAGGAGTTGGGAGAGGTCGCCTAGGTCCTTGATTTTGAACCGTGTTCCGAGTTGGGCTTTGAACGATGCGAGCCAGGTGGCATCATTGCAGGCCGCGGGAATGTCATCGACGTACAGGGCGATCATGGCGAAGACGTGGCCGGCGCGGTAGATGTAGATGCACGGGTCAGAAACGCATTGTTGCCATCCATGGTCGACGAGCCACGCACGAAGTAGCATGTTGAACTCGCGGGGGGACTGCTTAAGGCCGTAGAGGCAACGCTTGAGGTGACAAACCTTGGACGTTCCATCGGTGAAGCCGAGGGGCTGGCGGATGTACACATCCTCCCGGATGGGGGCGTAGAGAAACGCTGTGTCGATGTCCAGTTGGCAGAGTTCAAGGTCGCGGGCGGCTGCAATGGTTAGGAAGAGACGCAGGCTGGCCATGCGGATGACCGGGGAGAAGGTCTCCGTGTAGTCCAGTCCAGCGCGTTGACTGCACCCCTTGGCGACGAACCGCGCTTTGAAGCGGGAGACGTCGCCGGCTGTATCCGACTTGACTTTAAAGATCCACATGCTGTTAACGACCATGCGGCCGGGGGGGAGGTCCACAAGGTCCCACGTGCCGTTGCTGATGAGGGAGGAATACTCCTGTTGCATAGCGGCTTGCCATTGGGTGGCTTGGGCGCTGTCCAGTGCAGCTCGGTAGGATTTTGGTTCCACACACTCTCGGGCGGAGAGGAGGGCGATGGCAGTAGGGGACGTGCCGGCAGGTGTGTGTGGGGGACCAGTGACAAGGTCGGGGACGTGAGGGTGCTCAAAGATGTCCTCTTGAGCTTTTCCTTGTTCAGGATCACAACACGCCGTGACGAGTGTGGGTGGGTAGTCGGACAGGTGGGCAACCATATCGCCGTAGCGAATGGGGTGGGAGCGGAGCCGAGCATGGCGAGGTGTTGGCGGGGGGGGTAGGGGTGTGGGTGATGTGAGGTCAATTGGGTGGGATAGGGGTGAGTCTGCGGGTACGTCGTCCGAAGAGTCGGTGATGGCCGAGTCGACGGAGGGTTGTGTGTCGAAGCCTGGGGTGTCTTCCTGAAAGACAACATGTACGGAAGTGGTGATGCGACGCGTTTCCGGATTGTAGACACGATACCCGGGTGCGTCAGGGGGATAGCCCACCATGACGCCGCGAAATGCTTTTTCACTGAGTTTCCGACGTTGTTTGTCGGGGACCTTGGCGAAAACGGCGCAGCCGAAGACGCGGAACTTGGAGGCGTTGGGCACCGACGACGTAAGGAGTGTGAGGGGGACGCCCCCATTAGGTCCGACCGAGCGACTGTACGTGCGGTTGCGAAGGTACACAACAGTGCTGACAGCACACGACCACATGGAGTTGGGAACGGCCATGTTGTGGAGCATCGCCGATGCATTGTCCCGGATGGTGCGCCAGGGACGTTCGGCCTTGCCGAGCATGTGGTGGGCGTATGGGGCAGAGAACTGTACCCCGACGCCGAGGTGTGCGCACATCTGGCGAGTGACAGCAGCTTCAAACACAGAGTCAGAGTCAAATTTGAGGACCGGTGCGAACGCGCCCGTCTGGGAGTGATGGCGGGCATGCAGGTGTTTGATGTCCAAGAGGATGGTTTCCAATTCCGAACATGCGTCGTCTTTAGACTTAAGGAACCGCACCCACATGTAGTTGGTGTGGTGGTCGATGACGAGTAAGCAGTAGCGGAGGCCATGTGGGGAGGGGACATTGACCGGGCCCCAGAGGTCAGCGGACAGGTTGAGGAGGGGGTGGGATGGCTTCGCGCAAGCGGCTGTGTTGCGTGGTGCAGCTGTGGCTTTGTGAAGGAGACAAGAGTCGCACGAAACTTTGGTTACAGCGCTAGTTAACACAGGGCTAGTCGGGACACCGTGAGTGTGTTGGGCCTGAAGGCTTTGCATGTTGAGGTGGCCATATCGACGGTGCCATAGGACGGGATCACACTGGGCAGTAAGGGCAACCTGAGGTGAGGGGTCAAGTGCCGGCGGGGCGGATGGGCTGGAAGGGAGGGCCGGCTGGTGGGGAAGGAGGTAGAGACCGTTTCCGGACGGTTCTAGCATACCCATGCCTGTGGGTACCAAAAGCAAACCAGTGTCAGAGTTGGAGGGGAATATGAATTCACAACCGCTGTGAGTTTGCATCCAGCTGACACTAAGGAGTCTGCCGATACGCTGTGCTGAACGAGATGACAGGTCAGGGGTGTAGAGTGCATACACAGTGCGGTGAATTAGCTGGCCAGAGGCAAGTCTGACAGAAAGTCGCACTGAGCCACTGCCCTTAACGTCAACGCCGACACCGCCCACGCGAGAGGGAGTGGAGGGGGGCGTGAATTTCACGAAGTCATCTCGGAACGCAGTGAGGTTAATCGAGCAGGCGGAATCAACGACCCAAAACTTTGACAGATTACGACCCGGGGCGAGGGAAGAGGAGAATGCCACAGAGCTGAATGGGACACTCACCTCGTCGTCAGCGTCGTCATCAACGCAGTCTGCGAAGGTGGGTAGGCAATCGGTGTCATCGGCGGGGGCGTCGTCGGCAGGGACGTCGCTCAGCAGCGCAGCGTGAGCAGAGGGGGTGCCGTCGGCGGCGCCGTACTTCTGGACTGTCAGCCTACGCTTGGCAAGATTCCACTTAAGAATAGCGTCATCAGTGGCATTGCACGCGGACATGAGATGGTGGAGGCTGCCACAAACGCCACACTTGTTGGGTCGTTGGCCGCGAGGGTTACGGTGTGGTGGGCCTCGACCGCTGTGCGAGCCGCGGCCCGCAGCGACGAACGCGGAGATGGGAGGAGGTGATATGTCCGGAGCGGTTGCGTCCGGAGCAGGGTTGTCTTCCATGTTGTGCGCAAGGTGTAGAATGCTCGCCATAACTTCATCAGCCGACATGATGTAGTCCGTGTCGAAGGCGTTGATGACGCATTGCTTCGCCTGACCGTGTGGGCCGCTGCTAGAAATGCCGCGCAGCATGAGGAGACCGAGGTGGTGGGGGTGGATGGCAACGGAGCCATCAGCCAACTGGCATGTGTCGTTGTACTCGTCAAAGGTCTGGCGCATGTAGTGGACATAGTCACTGAGTGACTGACCGGGGCGCTGTCTGACCGTGAGATTGTCCAAGAGGGACAAGGAGCGAGCAAAAGACCGACAGTCAAGGCGTTCACAAAGGATGTCCCACGCGGCGGCGGCGCAGTCTGGGCGTGCTGGAGAAACGCATTTCATGGCTTGGTCAGCGCGCTTATTCGCGCTGGCTGCATGGAGGAGCAGCGTGTAGGCGTAGTGTTGCGCTTGTTCGTCGAGCCAGACGCCGGAGTCGCGGATGGCCAGCTGAGGAATGAGGTATGCGGCCTTGATGGAGAGGAAATTAAGGAAGGTCCTCTTCCATTGCTTAAAGTCCGTGGTCGGGCACATGACGGGGACCGACATCTTCATGGACCGGTTGAGGGCGTCCTTGTCGAAGCCGGGGGCTTCGTGTGCCGCCCGGTTGATGACCACCGGGTCGATAGTGGGGCGACGACGGCCCCGGGGGTTGGGGTCGCCATGTTGGAGTGGGGGAGAGTGCCGGCCATGAAAGGGAGGAGGTGGGCCACCGGGAAAGGGAGAGCGGCCGGCCATGGGACGCGGCGGGCCGTACGAGTGCGGGTGGTCACGGTAGGGGGGGATAAGATGAGAGGGCGCCTCCGTGATATGGGGGCCGGGGTGGTGAAGGGCGTATCCGGCGTGGGGGAAGGGGGGAGGTGGTGGGAGGTGATCAACCCGGATGGCGTGACGCGAGGGGTCGTAGTGCGCCTCGGCACGCGCGGGCTCGCGGGGCGCATCGTGGCGGCGCTGTGCGACTGTGGGGTCGCTAACAGGGGCTGCAGCAGGAAAGAGTGTTTCTGCGTCCGGGGTTACGAAACCAGGCTGGGTATGGTCACTCAGGTGGAGGGTGTGACCGTCGTGGCTGTGCCGGACGGGTTCGAGTGGGGCATCGTGGCGGCGCTGAGCTACAGGGGGGTGCGGATTAGCACCCGCAGCAGCGACAGCACCCTCGGCCGACTGCGAGTCGACACGAGCAGTTAAGCTCGCCACTTGCGCAACGAGCAGCGCGAGAGTATCGGGGGGGTGATCGAGGGTGCTCTGGTGAGAGCCTGACTCAGGGGAATCAGCAGGTGAAGCAGGCGGGTTTTTCTGCTCCATTTCGACAGAGGGAAAAAAAAAAAAGAGCTGAAGGAAAAAACAGGCAGCGGTAAAGACCGCTAGCCGGACTCGTGCCTAACAGCGGTATGCTAAGAGACGGCCTGATGCCCGCCGACCCCTCGGCCTGTAGCCCCGGGGTGTCTCAGAGCACCTTTTCTGTATCCTCCACCCAGTGTGGGGCACAAGTCGAGGCCAAGGCCAGGACAGGTGGAGCGCTGCGCGAGGTGGCTGATGCGCGAGGCTAGTATAAAAATAAAAATAAAAGGTAAGCTACGGCTGGCGTGCGACCTGTGGATGCGTATTCACCCGACAGTGCACCCCCCCGTTCTCCAGCTTGGACCTGTGTGCACCCTGTCCACACACGACGAGTGCGTCGGTGTGGTTGGCTGGCTATCTCCGGCGGGTGGCTGGCTTAAGAGGGTGGTGGCGGGTTTTTAAAATCGCAGTTTATACTGGCGATACCGCCGACTACAGGTTGAAAGTACTAGGTGTCTATAGAAACTTGCCTTCTGCGGGAGAGCTGTCGATCGCAGCTCGCCGAACCAGGTTGTCGCGCGTGAGTGACGTGAGGCGGGGGCCCATAACCTATTGAACCATGCAAACACAGTTAGTGTGGAAGATAACGTACGCAAACGTAGTTACAGTCACAGTCCCGCAAACGGAACAGTTAAGGCGACAACCAGCCTACAGGCGTGGTGTCGGGACAACAGAAGTGTGAGAGCTGTAGCCTAGCGACAGCTCTGTACCGAGTCAAACAGTTTATCGGTATGTCCGATCTAGACATGTACTAATCATATCTAGAGTAGCTTACAGTAGCTATCTGCAACTAATACGTATGCGGTATTACTTACAACATACCCATTGGGGATATATCTCATATATATACCCCCGTACTGCCCGAGCAACGGGCTCCCGCAGTACATCCACTATTGGCGAGATGTCGTTACTCTACGATGACTTCCCGGAGATACTGCAACCTGTCGACTCGCCGCGTGTAAGCCGAGAGTGGGATCATCCGATTGAAACAACTGGCCCGATGCGACGTCAACGGCTCAACAGATTGTCACCTGCAGAGCGCGTTGAGCTAAACCGACAGCTCAAAGACGTTGTAGACGCTGGTCTGATCCGTCCCAACTACTGTGCGTTCGGCTCGCCAATTCTTTTTGTGCGTAAAGCTGATGGCTCACTTCGTCTGTGCATTGACTACCGTGGCCTTAATGAGGTTACGCGTAAAGATGCTTACCCGCTTCCGCGTGTGGACGACACGCTTGACGAACTTAAGTACGCGAACTTTTACACCCACCTCGACCTCGCCTCTGGCTTTTGGCAAGTTCGAGTGCGTGACAAGGATATCCACAAGCCGGCTTTTGAGACCCCTGATGGTTTAATGGAATGGGTCGCCATGCCGTTTGGCTTGTGCAATGCTCTAGCTACATTTTAGCGTATGATGAATGACATACTTCGCGACTTTTTACATGAGTTCGTTATTGTCTACCTCGATGACGTCTGTATCTACAGTCGAACTCCAGAGGAACATGTGGAGCACCTGCGTCTCGTTTTACAACGATTCAAGGAGGAGGGCTTAAAGTTACGCCTTAAGAGATGCTTCTTCGGCTTGCAAGAGATGGAGTATTTGGGCTATACTGTGTCGGCTGGTAAAATTTCGGTTTCCACAAAGAAAGTCGAGGCCGCTGCAGATTGGCTAGTGCCCACGACGCAGAAGGAGGTTCGCAGTTTCGTACATTTCTGCAACTTATATGCCAAATTTATTCATCATTTCAGCGACCTTACGGCTCCATTGACGGACTTACTGCGGAAGTCCCAGCCACAGAGGGTTACGCTGACGCATGCCTGTTTGGAAGCCTTTGAGACTCTCAAGTTACGGCTCATGTCTGCGCCATGCCGGATCCTTCCGGAAGTCGGCTCGGACGCGACGTTCACCGTGGCTACATATGCTTCAATAGTGGGGATTGCAACAGTACGGTTGCAAGACCAAGGAGGAGGTCTTCGACCCGTCTCTTACTGGGCGCGTAAGCTGAATCCAGCTTAGCGTGGTAACACATACTCTGCGCACGACTTAGAAACTTTGGCCGTATGCGAAGCTGTCAAGCATTGGAGTTGCTATCTTGAAGGATGCTCTAAGTTCCTTGTCGTAACAGACCACGACACACTGCGACATCTGCTCAGGCAACCAAACAACAGGCTGAAGAAGCGGCAAGATACTTGCGGAATTTGCAACCGTTTGTGGGCTCGATGACACTTGCATATCGCAAGGGAGCTCTGAACGAAGCTGACCCGTTAAGCCGGCGTCCAGACTTCGTACCTCAGGCCAAAGTTCCATTATTTTGGGATGGCGAGGTTCCGTCAGATCGAGAATTACGACGGAAGTCCCAATGCTTGAAGACGCATAGTTAAATTTACTGACTGTTAAGGCGTTGCAACTGAGCCCCGAGTTCGCTCATCTCATTCGCGAGGGGTACTCCCAAGACTTGTTTTATGGGGTCGAGGGTGAGTGGACGAAAGACAGCCGGATTGAAGCAAGAGATGGATATTTTTGGCGCCTCGATCGCCTTTGTATTCCACAGAACTATGAGCTCCGACTGAGATTGATCATTGAGATGCGCGCAAGTTCGTCAGCCGGCCATAGAGGAGTCGCTAGCACTCTTGTTAAAGCACTCGACAGATTTTGGTGGAAACGACTTCGCCAAGATGTGAAAGATTTTTGTGAGCGCTGCGTCGTATGTCGACGAGTAAAGATTCGACCGCAGATGGCTGCGACTCTTTACCCACTACCTTTTCCACCCAGACCGTGGCATACAATTGGTCTTGACTACTTGACACACTTACATGAGAGCAGTGGCTTTAACAGTGTGTTGATTGTAGTAGACCATCTAACTCGAATGGCCCATTTTCTGCCGTGTACAGAGATTGTTATCGCCGAAGAAACTACAACTTTGTTTTTACATGGACTCTACCGTTTACATGGACTACCCTGTGTGCTCGTCAGTGATCGCGACCCGAAATTCGTCAGTGGCTTCTGGCAGACTTTTTGCCGACGCCTTGGAACGCGCCTGAACATGTCTTCCGGTCAACATCCAGAAACAGACGGACTGGCAGAGCGCGTGAACAACACGTTTCAGCAGCTCCTTCGTTGTTTCTGTTGCTATAATGACTCTGATTGGACGACGCTACTACCACAAGTGCAATATGCGTACAACGCCTCTCGTGCACTCGGAATTGAACACACAACGTTCGAGGCTAATTTTGGATTCTCTCTTGAGGAGCCTCATGACCTGCTATTTAGCATGCGACCATCAATCCCAATTTCGCAAGACGCAATAGAACGTTTAAGATTGTTACAAGAAGTACATACCCTGGTACGCTCTGTGTTACAGCTACACAAGGACGAGATGCAAGCGCGCACAGAACCGTCTACAACGCCACACTTCACCAGAGGAAACAAGGTGTCAGTCGTCATAGCAAACCTTTTTCTGCGTGGACAACCGAACCGGAAACTTAGAGACAGACAGCTTGGACCTTTTACAGTGGAGGAGCAAATTGGGAAACACAGTTACAGATTGAAACTTCCAGCGACAGTACGCTTACATCCTGTGTTCCATGTGAACAATTTACGACCCTGCGCTACCGCTCCGCTACGACCAGCAGTCCCGGTGACTGTTCCTGAAGGAGACGACGAGGAGTTTGACGTCTCGCACATCTCTGATGTGTGCATTAAGTCGCTACTTGGGCGACGAGGCAAATATCTGCTCTTCATGACGCACTTCAATGATGACGACATTCCACCTGTCCGGCACCGGTTGAACGAAGTACACCGGACAACAACATTACAAGATTTCTTGGAGACGCCCCAATGGCACAAGTTTCCCAAGACTCATGTGTACATTGACTTCATGCACGTTTATCGAGTGCGCATTCCTGAGTCCTAGTAATTGCTTCAATGAAAGAGCTTAGACCACGGAGGTCTGCCTCGCGGCGGCCTCAAAGATTTGTCAAGAGGGGGAGGGTACGAGTTTGACGAGTACAGTCCTGCAACAGTACATTGCAGGACATTGTACAAGTACTTGTTACTAATTCCAATTCGTGCTTTTCCATCGGACGGACGTACAAACGTGGGTACGTCGCTACTGCAGTATTCATAAGGGTACTGATGCATAGTGTACGACCAGTACCTCCCGGTACGTACATGTACGCAAAGTTAATCTAACTAGCCAGATGACGCGCCTAAGCGAGTTCTCCGATGGAGAAGGAGCCGCGTCGTGAATCTCAATGCTAGACGGGCCGCGTCTCTGGACAGATGACGACGGTCAAAGAGCTTTAACGCCTGACACGTAAGCGAAGCAAACATGCGTAAGCTACCTCGGCAGAAAGGTATTTAAGCCCAATGCAATAGAGGGAGGTGACCGAACCATTTAACAATTCCTTTGTTCACTTACAATATATATATATACTGCTAAAGTACAAGCAGTGAAACATCCTCTCGACATCATCTCTCGACAAAATTATTTTGCCATCTTGCAACGACAGAACTAGACAGATTAGAACTGATTTGTGCTAGCGTTTAGCTTGACGAGGCTAACCGCCACATGATGGTGTCGCGTTGACAATTCATATTTGTAATCAATAATACCTAATGCGATCCTTACATGCTGTCGTCCCGCGCCCGTCGTCCAGCGCCTGCGGACGTGTGTATTAATAAAGTACCTGTACCAGTACCGTACGGTACCGCGCGCCCAGCTCACAGACGAAGTGGGCAGCAGTGCAGCACCACTCCACCGACCCTCCCCGCCAGCTTCTGCACTCCAATCACTCTAGCTGCCAAGTATCAGTTGATAAATATGGCTGGACTGACCTCTACTGTCGCTACGCGGCCGCTTGGTAGCGCTCATAGCCGCTGCCAGGCGCCTCTTCGCGCCGCCAGGTGTGCACATAGCCACGACACACACACACGCACCAGATCGGCCGGCCCGCGCTGCACGCCCCAACCCTGCTGCATAATCTTCCTCGGAGATTAGGCTGCCGTCAGTCGCGCTTACTTTGTACCACACGCGTGCTGGTCGTCGTAGCGACGCGGTTGATTCAAATAGGCGCCATTTCCCCTCGCGTTAGGTCGTGTCTATGCCCGCCCGCCTCATAATCGACGGATTACTCGCGATATACTCGCGACACAGCCGACACAACGACTCGCTGCCCTTCTCCGCCGTTAACCACTCCCACACAACAGCACCACACACAACGATACCCCTGCGCTGCTTTTTCTGGATTGTTCCACCCCTACTACGTTAGCTCCAAGCGCCTTTCGTGTCCGCTTGTTCCGTCAAGAACCTCTACTTTCGAGTCAATCGTTAGGGTTCCTAGGGTATACATCCAACCTTGGCCAAGCATAGCACAGCTTCTCCAGGCTCTTAGACCTCGCGCAATGGACAGACAACCAAGGAACCCCTTCTGAATGTCCCCCCTCTCACCGCAGGACCGGGGCTTCCAAAGTTTCACCCCGTTTGGGGCTGAGGGTTTGCGCTGGCAACGTTGGCTTCACCGACCTCAACGACCCCTCCCGCCCACTGGGCGCGCCCTCCAAGCCCGTCTGTGACTCCGAGTTTGGGCTCACCAGCCGCCAGATCTCAGCCCTGGGCATCTCCGACTCCGGCTTCAGCACCGTCGCCACGCCACGTGCAGTGAGCCCCCTCCCTCTCTCCTCACCCTCAACCAACCAAATAGTCTATCCTCGATCGCAAAGGATCACCACATGCTTTTCAGGCGCTCCCAAATCCCCTACAGCAATGCATGAAACCTTTTCCGGGGCCTTAACCAGCTTCACTTGCACCGCAGTATGTTAATTCTAACTTAGGTAAGTATGAAGCCTCTGTCAAATTGCATTATCAACGCGCATTTGAGCAGAGCTGTCGGAAGAAGTTTGGAAGTGCGCGCGGGTGGGTTGGTACGGCGCGCAGAGTTATGTAATAAAATTGGACTATGCTGGGAGGTTGATTGTGTTGGAGAGGGGCCAATACAGGGGCGGTGCTTTGGCATTTTGAACGTATTTGTATTGAATTTGGGGAGTATCTCGGCCACAATTTATTCATCCCTGTTTTCGCATCACACCATCCTTTGTTCTTCTTGTCTAGATGCGCAATCAAGCTCTCTGGAGCTTGTAATGTTTTTCATGCGGAGTAAAGGTGCATTGGCTGAGACCTGCCCGGGTCCACTGCTGCGCGCCCGTCCGTTGCAGGAGGCGCTGCGGGCAAAGGCGTTTTACGTGGGTGATGACATCACAGAGAACACGCGCATCGCCACCAAGATGAGCTCGGGCGCCCCCGGCCAGGCCCCGCCGGACCTGCCCTCCCTCCTCCTCGACGGTCGCATCTGCTACATCGGCATGCCTGTGAGCAACCCCTCCCACCTCAACCCCTCTCCGCACCGCATCTATACCATTCGAAACATTTCCTAAACAAGCATTAGCGTCAGTCTGCGTTCGCGTACCCATTAAATATGGTAGTTGGTGTCACCAGATTATGTTTGTTTGAGGTGTGAAGGCTCTTTTCTCGGGAGAGGGCTGCTTATTTTTCCTGGTTTTGTCGTTTTATTCTGCTTCTGATGTTTCACGCAGCTGGTCGCCTCTGTGACGGAGCTTGTGATCAGCGAGCTGCTGTGGCTCAACTACAACAACCCCGAGAAGCCCGTGTACTTGTACATCAACTCCATTGGATCGCAGACGCCGATGAACGAGGTAACCCCTATTTTCCTCCTCCGTCCCGAAAGCACCCCTTGCCAATTCTCTCTCTCTCACACTTATACAGACAGGCAGTCACACACACACCCAAGCACGCATAAATGTCTAATACCATGCATGAGAATATGATGCTGCATCGTTACTTGGCTCTTTGATGATAATGAGCCTGTTTGTAGTTACAGATGTTTTTATTCTAGCATGATGTTATTACTACTGGGATACCAAGAAATCGTGCACGAGGAATCTGTGCGGGTTGTTGTTTCTGTTTCAGTTATCCGTTTCCAAGTCGAATGCGGTTAAATGGGGTGCGTCCGTGTCTGGATGCAGGCGGTCGGGTTTGACACGGAGGCGTACGCGATTCTGGACACGATTGGGTACATTCGGCCGGAAGTGCACACGCTGTGTGTAGGGCAGGCATTTGGAAACGCGGCCATGCTGTTGGCGTGTGGCAAGAAGGGGTGCCGCTTTTCTCTGCCCAACGCGCGCATCATGACGGCGCCGCCGCGTATGAACCGCACCGGCGGAAACACCGCCAACGTGATGATCAAGGCGAATGAGCTGGAGCACACCACCGCCACATACACCGAGCTGCTCGCTAAGTTTACGGGGCGGGAGGAGGAGGTGGTGCGCAAGGACATCGGGCGCAACCGCTACTTTACTCCCGAGCAGGTGAGCGGGCCGCCAAATTGATTTAGCGTAGGTTCAAGCGTTTCCTCAAAGCCTCACCAGATCTCGCACCCGCACACACACACATTCATCCGCACACACGCACGGATGAACGGACGGATACACAGACACACACACACACGGCCGCGCGCGCACACAAGTACAGAATTATTGTATGCACTAACATGGATACGCGTTGTGTACCCATGTAAACTATTTTTCCGCATACACACCTGCACACGTCCTCTCCAAGGTCTGTTTGTTACATTAATACACCATTGAAGCACACACACACACACACACACACACACATAAGCTCGCCCATCAACATGTATGGGCATAATGAAGATATCCGCACAAAAATGTATCTCACTTGCTCGTTCACATATTTTGGTTTTGCCATGTCAAATTGCTTGTGGGTTTGTTATCGCTTTCTAAAAATCGGCAAATAGAGTATTTCGAATATTTGGGCGTTGGCAGTTCCTTCAGATTATTTCACATTTTGAATTGGAAATAACTGACAGTGTTGTTCGTTAAACATCAGAACATTGGAGAAGGCCCTTCACTGGTTGAGTTATATGAACTTGAGTGTGTTAGGGTAACATTTACCGATTTTAATAGATTTTTGGGGCATTCACAGAATATGGTCTTGCGTCTGAAGCGGAGGTTGTGTGCTGCAGGCAATTGAGTACGGGCTGATCGACCACATCGTTCGGCCCTCGGACGATGTTGCGATGGAGGAGCGCAACTACGAGGCGATGCTGGCTCAGGCTCAGGCGGGGCAGCGCGGCCGTGCGCCTGCGTAAAAGAGGCGCGCTCGTGATGCATTGGGCTCCCTGGGGGTGGCGCAGCAGTGAAAGGAAAGGGGAAGTTGGGGATGGATACATGCCCTTCTTCACCCCACTTCAGCCTGTGTCCATGGTTTAGCTGGAGAGCATAATTAGAGCTTCCGTTCGGCGCTGTAATCGGCAGTGTTTTAAGGAAAGACGATATGTACATGTGTGGACACTTGCGTCACAGCCTTTTGGTGGAAATTGGTGTATGTTTCGAGGTGAAGGGGCGACTCAACACTGCGTTATATTATTCACGCGGCCGAGGTGTCGGTTAGGGTGGAGTGTCGGAGAGAATGTCCGAGTCTCGGAGACAATGGCTACCATGCATAGCCAGGATACGCGCTCTGTCGCGGAGGGACGCGAGGAGGGTATCGTGCATCGTCGTGGTGGGTGAAGTGGTTACTGATAGTGGTGGCGATGGGATAAGCTCGTGAAAGGGGCGGGACATTGTGAAACATTGTGCCGCGTTTCATGAGCAACCTCACGGGCAGGGGGTGGCGGTTCTTATAAATGTAGAGAGGGAGGTTCCCGCGTGTTCACAATCGGATGAATTCCGAAGCTCGTTAATAAGTTTCAGAAGCATAGGACATCAAAATTGAACGCGGCCGCTCGCTGAATGTCGATAGACTATACGTGTTGGGAATGTGTGTGTGCGTGTCAATGATGTGATATTTCCGAGATCACTGAAGTTACTAAATTGGTGGGTGGGCTGTACTTAATACCCTGAGTTGCTGAATTGGCGACGATTTATTTTGTTGCCCTGGAGGTTTTTGCGGATGGCGTAGCTACAAGCAAACCTGTTCTGTGGAAGACACGTAATCAAGGCTCACAGTAATGCTTTTCTAAGAGGCCCAAAAATATGAAGGTATTAAGGACGTCGACAATCAATTAAGGAGAGTAATACTTTGGGTTCTGGAGATAGTATTTAGCGTGGCCGTCAACTTTCTTGCGCACAACAAGCTACGCGCGTATTATGGATCGCTCGCGCTAGATGAAGCGGGGCTATCAGTACCTCGTGATTGGTGACTCGCAAGGGAGTCACAATTTCCGCTGGTCGGGTTAGTAGCACCTTGCAGCGATAGCGATAATAATGTGAGTTACAATCGTAGCCGTGCAGCATAAATGTCATTCGCCTGCCACAGTGGGTACGGGCACGTCAGAACTTGCAGTTGCCGGGGTAGCGGGGGAAGGGGATGACGTCGCGGATGTTGTCGACACCGGTGGCGAACTGGATGAGGCGTTCGAAGCCGAGGCCGAATCCCGCGTGGGGGACGGAGCCGTAGCGGCGCAGGTCGACGTAGGGCTTGTACTCTTCAGGGTTGAGCCCCGCCGCCTGAGAAACAACGCACGGCAACAGTGCACAGCGACTTTTAGTGCGCCCCTTAAATCGAATCATCTCACAAGGTCAATAACACCCTCATGTTTGGGTTCTATTAGATGTTGTGTAAATCATAGTCGTAGATACTGGAGTCATATATCAAAGGCGATTACATACAGTTTATGCGACACTTCAAATATATATGTAGTCATTGAAAACCTCAGCCAATACAACCGAAGGCTTCTCTCGCAACGCAACCTCTTAATGTGCCCGTCGCACATCACACACTCATTTAATCTATTCTAATGGTTATGTCTACCTATTTCCACAATTTTTCGTGCGCGCGCGTGTGTAAATTTGTGTGTGTGTATGTGTATGGGAGAGTGTGCGTGCGTATTGGTGCAAGCGAAAAATGCTGCCTCTGCGTGTGTGTGTGTGTGTGTGTGTGTGTGTGTGTGTGAGAGAGAGAGAGAGAGAGAGAGAGAGAGGGGGGGGGGGGGGGGGGGGGGGGGGAGGGGGATATTGGCGAGTGGGTGGCCCACCCGCATGCGCGCTTCAAGCACATCCAGCCGGTCTTCACGTTGGCTTCCCCCCACCAGCTCTCCGATACCGGGCACCAGCACGTCCATCGCAGCCACCGTCTTGCCGTCGCCGTTCAGCCGCATGTAAAACGCTTTGATCTCCTTTGGGTAGTCCGTCACAATGAGCGGGCACCGATCGAATGCCTGGTGCCGCGCATACCAAACACACCACTTCACGTCACACGTCTAAAAATGGGGGTTTTTCCCCAGGCAGTTTTGATTTGCATATATCTATTGGACACACGAAAGTGCGTGTCTTCCCCCATCGGCATTTACCCAACACGAGCACAAGGACTACACCGACTCAATGCAATGATGCTTTTACATCGTATGATCTGAAGTGTGCTTACTTCAACTCCAGAAATGGCGAGCATGATGATTCAAGAATCAATATAGAGCGCGACAGCCGCAAAAACACGCAATTCACCCAAAAGCAGATGGTTTGAATATCGACTGTCTCACTTCATATGTATTGCCGCAAGAACACACACATGGGAAGAGCATTAGAGTATTGTCTGCGAGTCAATAAGGGAACAGACAACTGACAAACCTACACACATGGGCTGCAAACTTCAAGATAGCGCATTCGCACAAGATTTCCCACTCGTAATGTGCAAGCACATCTCACATATAGAACATTTCAAAAACACACATGCACGCACGCACACATGTGCACCGACACACATGCACGAACACATACACACACATGCACGTACACACAAACATGCACGGACGCAAATACACAGACAAATGCATATTCGCGTACAAAGTTACACGCGTATATGCGCGCACGCACACACACACACACACGCACGCACACACACACACACACACACACACACACACACACACACACACACACACACACACACCCACACAATCGGTTTTGGGGGGTTCAAAAACGGCTACAATTGTTCGAGCGACGACATTTAAAAAGCAAATACAATTTGTATTCGCATGACAGCATGTACAAATATCATACGCGGTACTGCGCTCACTGCACCAACTGAATTGTTTTACCAATGGAAGCGAATTGTTTTGAGTTCAGATGCGTAATGAGGGCAGGGACGACACGTGGCCGCCGTCTCACCTCCTCAACGAGGTAGCGCTCGTGCTCGCTCGCCATGTCGATGCCCCACTCCACAGGGAACTCAAACTTTTTGTCCGCGCGCTGCAGGATGTCGATGGCCTCGGTGTAGGTGACGGTCTGGAAGGGCTGCTCCGCCACCGCGCGCAGCCGCTGCAGCAGCCCCTTCTCCACCATCTTGTCGAAAAACGCCAGGTCCTCGCCGCAGTGCTGAAGGATGTAGGAGACGCAGTGCTTGATGTAAGCCTCCGCGCACGCCATGTTCGCCTCGAGGTCCGCAAATGCCATCTCCGGCTCGATCATCCAAAACTCGGCGAGGTGGCGGCTGGTGTTGGAGTTCTCCGCCCTGCCGCGCCACACAATAAACTCGGTCATTCGGGCAACAGACACCCAACAAAAATGACAAAGACTATCACAGACCAAAGAGAGGGAGCAGGACAGCAGTACGGTGGTTCACGCTCACACCGCTGCGGTTGTCATTAGGGTTATCCAAGGGTTTAGGTAAAACATGCAGGGCTTGACTCTCTTGCTATTCAAAGACAGACGAGTCGCGCATTCATTGTGGAGCGGTGATCTGAAGTATGTGTGTGTGCAAAAGAGAGTCTCTGCATTTTCAGGTGCCCATACCTGCGATTTACTGCGTCTCTGAAAACATGTCAGTGTGAAGATATTTCGCGACTGTAATAAGTGTGTCTACTCAAATGTTTGTCGGTTATAACATGTGTGAGACTCTCGTAAATGAATGTTCATAACTATGAATCATCAGTACAATTTACGAAGAACTTATCACTGAGTGATACAACACGAATAAGAGGAAGTAACCGACTGGACACACAATCAGATGTGAATCTTTGAGCGCGTGCGTATCTTAATGTTTTGTCCAAAATTTGCAAGCTCTTGTCTAATACTACATTAGGCGTATCTAAATCAGCGAAGTATTCATAAACCTTGTGTGTGTGTGTGTGTTTGTGTGTGTGTGTGTGTGTGTGTGTGTGTGTGTGTGTGTGTGTGTGCTTGTGTGTGTGCTTGTGTGTGTGTGTGTGTGTGTGTGTGTGTGTGTGTGTGTTTAAGTTTTTGGGGGTTCCATGCACGCTCCTGTGAGCCTGGACGTATTTTCAAGTGAGAATCTGTGAAAATATATGTCTTTGTCTGTCTATTTGAGGTTTACATAAAATTGGGTGTATGTACCTGTGCGATTGTATTTCTGTGTGTCGTCTAAAGTACGATTAGAGAGCAGGGGTAGCGCACCTGAAGGTTGGGCCAAACGTGTAAATGTCTGAAAGCGCACAGGCGTACATTTCGCCGTTGAGCTGCCCCGACACCGTTAGATAGGCGGCCTCGCCGAAAAAGTCTTTGGAGCAGTCGACAGTGCCGTCGTCGCGGCGAGGGAGGTCGGGCGACAGCGCGAGCGCCTCTTCACCCGCCGTCACCCGCGCCTTGGCCACCATCAGCTCCCCCAGCGCCGCCTCCACCGCCGCCTTGTCGCCGCTCCCTTT